>SNQJ01S0011730.1:84621-107554 GCA_010110895.2 Picea sitchensis | reverse complement strand
TCAAATAGTAACACATCATGTCATCTGTCAATCACATCATAATCATATACAAAAGGTCTAACATCAAAAAGGGTCCAGATCACTTGCGAGCAAGTGTCCTCAAATAATAAGTGGTCTCAGTGCGCCAGAGCGGGATGTTACACATCCGTATATATTTAATTGAAAGTAATTATTGAGTTTTCTGTGTACAAGGAGAAGTTTACTGTTTCAATTTATGCATATAATAGAATTTAGTTATTAGAGGTCACTACAAATGGTATCAGAGATTTTTGTTTGAAATATAGGCCTGAGGGCCAAAGCTCCAAGCTCTAGATCCAGTCCCACCTAACCTACAAACCAAACACACTATTATTTTGATTATATATAAACAAATCCAAATATATATAAACAATACAAATTGAAAACGAAAAGGTATAATGATATACAAGTGGAAAATGTTAAATATTTTGCTAGTGTATGCTTATTTTTATGCACCCACACCTTGAGTACGTGCTTTTTTTACACCCAAGTCCATGAAAAATTGTTGAACTGCTACCTCAGCATGTTTCTGGATCCTCCAATCGAGTGACGCAGACCACACCCTCTGCCTCGACAGAGACCTCTGCGCTGACCTCCCGGTATTAAGGATAGTTATAAATTTACCCTCGAGCCGGAATGGATACTTAAATTCTCCCCTGGAATCTTTATTTGAATTTGACCCACGGGTCTTTTTCGGCACCTTATAACCTTTAGGCCCAGTTCTTTCTCTATTCCCAATAGAAAATCACAATCAGGGTTCAACGTTTTCTAATCCTCGATGTCACAAATCCCAACTTCCTTGAATTCCTGATCTCTGATATCCCAATGCGCTCCCTTTTTTCTTTAGGCCCTCCTGGCTATGCCCCTAGTCCATGCAACCTCCTCTTATATGACTGCAGTCATACCTCTTATCGAGATTCGGGGTTTCGAATGTCGAAATGTATTAAATCCCTTGTCAACGGAATCCCTGATTTCCCAATTCTCGATTCCTCGATTGATGACCTTTCCTTTCAGGAAATTTCCTGAAAGCTTCGATCTCGCCACGCATCCTCTAGGATGCACGGTCCTCGCCACTTTGGGATTTTCACCGTGTAAATTCCTGATGCCTCGTTATGCTGAGGTGACGTCAGCTGGGCCCTGCACGTAACTTACCTCCTCATTGGAATTCGCAACTTCGTGAATTTAATAGTCGAGCGTAGGCCTCTCGAACCCTCGAGACCTGACAACAGTCAATGCTGACCTTTTCCTGTCGGGGTTTTTTTCCTATTGCGATTTCGCCACTCGTGATGTCAAACAAATTTCTTTACCAACTCCCAACTCCCGATATGCCGAAACCCTGACACATGTGCGAGTTGACTATTCAATGACTTCACTCCATCGACATTTCAGAGTTCACAATATGGAGAATCCTCATGCGATTGTATCGGGACTTCTCGCTACGAAACCCCGATGAAGCATGCCACCTGTCTACCTATTGACCCCCTGTGGCCCCACACTATTTACTTAGCTGTCGGGATATCACGTATCGTGATTCCCGTTGCAATATTTCAGAGTTTCAACCCATGAAAGCCCGATATACGAAACCACATGTAAATCCGACGGCCCTTGTGTCTCAGATCTACGGTTCTATCCCTCTTGAGCTTTGAACTCTATCAAATACTCTTCCATATCTCCCTTGCACCTCTGTGAGATATAATGGCTCACGGAGATTCGCAGACTCTCCTCGGAGAACTCCATCCGTCCGTTCCTCCTGATGAAATCAACGAAATGACTAAGTGCTCATTCACAGAACATCTCCACCTATAGCATAAACTTACGACACTTTCTTATCTCTTCAAGGAAAAAATTCTCTGCACTTTCCTTCAACAAATTCGAAGGATTTACCTTCCTGAGCTTCTTACAATGTTGAACCCTTCAACGAACCTTGCACTCACTCCTTGCGACAGACATTCAACAACCTCCAAGTGTTGAATCCTTTCGACTCTGCGCACACCTGCAGTAGCAGTCCTTCAACTCTTGCTCAGGTTCGTAACCCTGAACTTCACTCGGCCTGCACACTCCTTGCATGGATCTTGTGTTCAACTACACTCCTACGGAGATGAGAACAAAAGTTATCTCTATCTGAACCCTTCGAAAATTCACTCCTTGCAGATACTTCAACTGCACTCCTTGCAGGAATCCTTTGGCTGAGATAGAGAAACATTTGAAAATCATTCCCAATTCTCTTCAGCCTTCAAAATCAAAGCATGGAATCACATACACAACATATAAAGCAAATGTATAACAGGAAGCAAACATTCATGAGCATAACATCAATACACAGATAACAACACAAACCATGAATTTGAACCAATTCTTTCTATTAATTCAAATGTATGTACATGGTTGTTCTTACAAAGCTCTCTACATGCTCTTACTCTTCATTCTTCCGAATAATAATTTACAATGCACAATGAGGGTGTCTATATCCCGTTCCCCTCTTGCGCTCTCAAACTGTCTAATCTAGAATTAAATTCTATCTACCTGCATTAACTATCTTAAATGCCTCCTACCTACTAAGGATGAGAGCTAAAGGCTCAAGGTCCGATTACATTATACAAGTGCACCTAATCTTAATGACTTCATTTAAGATCGCGCAACATCTCCCAAGCTTATTTCAAAATTTGTGTTGGCTTGTCCAACTGTCTCTCTCTTCTGCGTTGGCTCGCTTAATGTGGGAGATGCTCCTACACCACCGAGCTTCTCTGTAAAAATTGAAATTGACTATTAATGCCCACTAAATATCAGAGTAGGTGTAAGGGACTAGTGACTACAACCAACAATAATAGCCAAACCCAAAAAGATGGACACAAAATATCCTCCCTAAAATGAGATGAAATGAAATGAAAAATGAGTACAATACCAACAAGAGACAAAATGACATAATCATAGGTGTACAATTAGGTTATCCCTTTTATATTTTACCTTGGTTTCTCCTGAAGATGGTTCTCCATAGTGATGGTGCATTCCAGTAGAGGATGTTGCATGTCAGAGAGATGGCATAGCAATAGAGGAAGAGTGAAGTGTTATTCAGTTTTCTAGAAGCTAGCGAGGATGCATGTATGTGCTGTCCAAAATTAGTTATTTCCAAATAAAGAGTATTTGTTCTAAATTCAGTTTCACTTTGTCAGAATTGTTAATTTTGAGAATTAGATAGTTGAGGTGTTGATCTCAAAAATAGTGCGAGGGTGCACTGCATGAGGACACCTACTCTAGTTTTGGAACAACTATATAGAGCCCCAGTGCATGCATTGCGTTCACGCGGGGTTCTCCTACCTAGGTGCCTAAGATAGTTTGAATCAATTGTAAACCCTAGTCCTTCTCATATATATGAAAAGGCAGGGTCCCCTTTGATTATGTTTTTTATTATTCAGTTTACTTGCAACTGTGTGCACTCTTTTCTTTTATCTCGAGTTAATAAAGAAAACATAATTGATTTTCTGAGTGCTTCAATTTCAATTAGTGTACGTGTTTTCGGATCCAGCGAACATAAGTAATTTTAAGATTTCTTACGTTTTCAAGCTTTCTAGGCTAGCCCCACACAAACAATCACGCTAAAAACTACAAATAGAAACCACATAAACAATTACCATTACACATGTTATATAATCCAGTTCCCTGTGGCCAGTAAGCAGGTGGAATCCATGCAAACCTGAACAAGGTTGAGCATCATGGTGCTGTGAAACGACTTTATTCACCTACTCCACAAATACACTGGTAAAAATCCTCAATGGTTATTACCAACAACTATCGAACTGACGAATTCATGAAACTACATAGAATTTACAGAGTTAAGAGGTAAGAACAATGAAAAATAACAAATGGATGCCAGCGGGAGTGGAAGTCGTGACCGTTGAGTAGCAAATGTGTGTGGTGAAGAATACAAGGGAATTTGAAAGTGTGTGGAGATCATGGTGGTCATGTAAGATCATTTTCACCCAAACGTCTGTCTAAAAGCCACTCTAGTGAAGAAATATGCCCATTTCTTCTTCCAAATAGAAGTTAAAAAGAAAAATAGAATACCCAAAATCCACTATAATTAGAATCCACTATAATTAAAATCCACTATAATTAGAATTCTTGGATTGACTTAAGAAACAAGATTAAGACACTAAAAAACAAGACAAAGAAACGACTAGGTTATTGTTAGCAACTTTGATGGCATATGATGTAAAAAAAATCAAACATAGTTCAAGTAGAAACCCATTTAAGCATCCTAGACACAGATCAGCCATGTCCACACTACTATGATGAGGTACAATAAATAAGAAAGGAAAACGATTTGTTGTGCACTACAATAAGCTATATGACATACCAGTTTCAGTCCAGGTGAATATAATACATGTCAATACTGAATGTGGAACCATAATAGCAATCTAAGATTACCAATATGAGAATGATTGACAGATGAAGCTTACAAGCTCTTCCAATTATTTCAAATCCATGTTCCTTTCATCCCAATCCTCGAAATTTTCAATACCATATGAAATTTATGCTCTACAGTCCCACTTCAACATATAAATACCAAAACTTGTCCTCAGGCTGACAGACGTGTAGAATTCTTGAGATTTCAACAGTGGTTGTGTACTACAAGCCCTAAATGAAGACAATGTGGTAACCATACTGAATAGTAATCTGTCTCGTGGAAACATAGCATGTAATCTCTTTTGAGATATTGTTGTCATTTACTGCAAAAACCCTAAATTAAAATCCACTAAATTATAAAAGTAGTATAGGGATACAGGAAAGGGAATAACCTAAACTCCTTATGCTAAAGGGAGAACCTCGACTCTGTAACCATATATTATGGAGTGCATACATCAATAGAACCGGAGAAGGTGATCCCTGAACTGAGAAGGCAGAAGGAGAGTTAAAGAAAGCTACAAACAAAATAGGAAATAGTCATCTAAGCTCGATCTTAAAATAAATTGAAGAAAAAAAAAACAGAAACATAATACACTGTTCAAAAAAAAAAAAAAAAGATGTTTATATATATATATATATATATATCAATTTTACCCCAGAATTCTTGTTATGACGTGCAACTAAATAGGGAAACTGTTTTGAATCTTCTGTGAAAAGGAAGGTAGGTCTCTAGGGTAAGGATTAATACGATGCCAGGATCAAGGGGTAGGGGATTGATAGGGATCTACTGCCGTCAAGCGATATGGCTAAGGGTCTATCTAGTGGGGTCAAGGTTCCCACGTGTTAAATACTTTCACTACATGCCTTGGCCCTGTGGCACGAGACTTGGTCACAAGGGGAGTAGTAATGTAGAAGTGGCCAGTCCTACAAAAAGAAAATAAAAATAAAAATCACCACTATAAATGAAGCACATATCCCTTGATCATTTTAATAACCAGCTTTTGTTGACTCAAGCCCTGTATCGCATTAGTCCAATGCGTAACAAAAAATAACAAAGTAGCATAACAGAAACACGAAAGCCACAAATGATTTACAGTCAAAATCTAATGAACATTCAACAGACTCACGTTGAGAAGACGTCTAAGACTCACAAATGATAACTTCTCCTCTAGTTAAAACATTTCCATCAACAAGCCAATTTTTCAAGTGAAGAGGGAAATTCATAATCTTTATAGCTCAAAACGGTTTGATACAACGGTGAGGCATTGTTAAATTATGCTTCAGATAAATAAGGATCAGCATGAGCTTCTGCGGATTCAGCAGGGGGCTCCAGCTCAAAAAAAAAAACCCATCTTCAGAAGCATCTGTCACACCTTTGTCCATTGCAATAGATTGGGAGGCGAATCGTCAACCCACTTGTGAAAATTTTGGGTACCGGAAACAACGATGCGATATGACTCTCGCAGGAATGGACCTATTTGTTCCAGCTAACCCAATGACATAGTCTTCAATAGATTTTCCTTTGAAACTGAAATGTGTTGCAATGCCTTGCCAGTTCTCAAGTCTGCCTGCAAAAGCTTTATGGGCATTATGGTACTTGCCATGAGCCTGTGAGAGCACAGTTGCACTACACGTTAGTAGCAAGTCACACTAAATGTCAAACTCATGTATATACCAAAGTCCACAATCCAATACACATACAAATTCCAGCACAAGCACGACACCATTCCTCACATTTAGCAGAAAGACGTCACTACACAGAGTAAAACATTAAGGTGTATTCCCATAACTAGTCTAAATGCTGGGCTAGTTGAAGTAGTTAAAGCTTCATGCAAGAGGCCATGCGAACGACCACCCAAAACAAAAATAAAAAACCCTGGAAATACAAGTTTGTGAGCTCAATGCAAAACAACACACATAATACAAGCCAACGACCAATGCTAGAAACCAAGCACCCAACAAACGAGGAGGAGAATCCATGAGAGAAATCCATGGCGGTCGACCAGGTAACCAGAGACCTCGCAAGAAGAGACGAAGAGGAAAAGAGGAATTAGGGTTACGGAGAAAAAGGTGAGGGTTAAGATATGGGAGGGGCGTTGGAGGAAGCAAGGCGGGCACGTGGAATCCATGCATGTCCGCACTTGTTTTAAATTATTTTGAATTTTCTCCTATTATTTATTAAAATCAAATCAAATAAAATAAAAATCTTTTATAAATTGTGTGTGTTCGTTTAAATTTTATTTAGTGTAAAGATAATTAACCTAAATTAAATTAATTTAAAGATAATTTAGGATTAATTTAATTTAATTAATTTAAAGTTAATCAAGTGGTTACCCTAAATTAAGTTAATTTAATTAAATTAATTAAAAATTAATTAAGTGGATACCCTAAATTAACCTAAATTAAAATTTAGTGTAAAGTTAAACTACATTAAAAGTAAATTAAAATATTAAAGGGTCCATGGGTTTTGAACCCAATACCACCCATCAAGCGAAGTGGCTTGAGAAGAGTACTAACACCAATGCGCCCTCATGAGTCTTTACAAATAAACTCATATAGTTAAATAGATTAATGGTAACAGAGTTGCGCCAAGGAGAGTAGCTGCATGGATTTCAATGGCAGCGAGTGCAGCATCGCGTCCATCGCCAATGAAATAGACAGGTCCATGGCCATACTAGGGAACAACTTGTAGGGGCAGGGGTTCTGGGGAAAGGAACTCATTTCAAAGATAGTCGCAGAACCGTGCGCAGGTTCAATACCGTGTTACCTGTTCGGGACGTGGAGGACACCGTTACTAGCGTGACTTCCCAGAGTTACAATCAAGATTGTGCATAAAGAAGGAAAGGCCCTGATGGGAAGAGAAAGTGGTAGCCACCAGATTTACACAGTGGCTAATAATCTCCAGGCAGAACATCAATCCATGGTGGTGGAGTCAACAGGTATGCTAAATCATACCAAGGTTAAGATTTTATTTGATTTTGTTGCTATAAATAGTTTCATTTCACCATCTGCATTAGAAAAGAGTGGGTTGGTAGCCTACGAGCATGATGACTTTAAACATGTCGAGATGGCTTCGGGGGAAAAACAAGTGGTAGGACCTAGTGTTGATGATGGTATAGTAGACCTGGGAGTGTGTACTACCAGGTTGAAGGTATGCATCACTGCTTTCGAGGCATATGACCTAATCATTGGAATGGATTGGTTAGCGGCTCACCGAGCCATGGTAGATTTTTTTGCATAAGAGGGTGCTTTGTGTCGATAATGAAGGAAGACCAGTAGAGATCCAAGGTGTACAGAGAAAAGTGTTGTTACGCTTTATATAAACTATGAAGGTTAATCGATGCTTGAGGAAAGGGTGTTTACTTTATGTAGTGGAAGCAATGAATGAAAGGAAGGGACCCTCATTGGATCAGTACCCAGTATTGTCAGCATTTCAGGATGTTTTTCCGAATGAGTTACTAGGGTTACCTCCTAAGAGGGAGATTGATTTAACTATTGAGCTAAAACCTGGTGCAGAACCAATCTCCAAGACTCCGTATCAGATGACAGCGCCGAAACTTTGTAAATTGCAAATGCATTTGAAAGAGTTACTGGACTTAGGGATAATAAGGCCTAGTGTCTAACCTTGGAGGCGTACAAGTAATTTTCATAAAGAAGAAGGATGGATACTACAGAGACTTGAACCATGCTAAAGTGAAAAATAGGTACCCAATGCCACAAATAGATGACCTTTTCAATCCTATGAAAGGAGTAGTGGTATTCTCAAAGATCGATTTGTGATCAGGGTATCATCAGTTAAGGATTAAGGAAGGTGATATCCCCCCCCCAAAAAAAAACTGCCTTTCGAACTCGGTTTGGGCATTACGTTGTTATGTTGTTTCGCCCTTCATATTAGGCCAGTAAAATAGTTTTCTAAGTGTTGTTATCATTTTATAGTATCCTCAATGGCCAAAATATATTTTGTTATGCACTTCGTCCAAGACTGACATGTAAAGTCTGTTTTTAAATCATAATAGTCCATTTTTGTCGATACTCAAATATGGTTTCTTTGATTTTACAGTACTATTTTGTAATTTTTCCATTATATTAGTGTAATTTTCATCGTTAGTACCTACCATCATTATTATTTGATCCAGAGCACTTTCTTCCATGCTGATATTTATCTCAAATAACCCATGGACTCTTTTGCTTAAATCATCTGCTACCTTATTTTCCTTACCCTTGATATGTCTTATCTCAAAGTCGAATTCGCTCAAAAAGGATAGCCACCTTACTTGCCTTGCATTAAGATCTGTTTGGTTAAACCGATATTTCACATCACTATTATCCATTAATATTAGAAACTTTCTGCCCATTATGTAGTGCCGCCACATTTTTAAGGCGTGAATTACTGCTGCCAATTCTAAGTCATGAGTGACATAGTTTCTCTCATGTTCTTTTAATTTTCGGGACTCATAACAAATATCGTGTCTTTCTTGAGTTAGGACAGCACCTATTCCTTCTTTACTCACATCAACATAGATGGTAAAGTCTTTATCTGGTTCTGCTACCTTCAAGATGGGCACGGTTGTCAATAATTCCTTCAAC
Source organism: Picea sitchensis (assembly GCA_010110895.2). Lineage (NCBI taxonomy): Eukaryota > Viridiplantae > Streptophyta > Pinopsida > Pinales > Pinaceae > Picea > Picea sitchensis. The sequence continues at coordinate 98,545 of SNQJ01S0011730.1, read as the reverse complement.
TTGTTAAAACTATCTTGACAATTTTGTGACCAATTAAACTTGGTCCCTTTATTTTGTAATGATATGACAGGGTAGGCTATTTGGAAAATCATTCTATAAATCTGTGATAATACCCGATGATTCCCATGAATAACCAGATATCTGCTACATCCTTTGGTACCGTCCATTCCATGATGGCTTTTATTTTCTCAGGGTCGACTACAATGCCTTCCGCAGAAATTACATGTCCTACGTATTGTATTTTCTTTTGATAAAATTCACATTTATCAAATTTGGCGTACAGTTTGTGTTTCCTCAAAGTTTGTAGAACTATCCCTAAGTTCTCTTCATGTTCTTCTTATGTTTTAGAATATACCAGAATATCATCGATAAATATTAGTATGAACTTTTCCAAGTACTAGCTGAAGATATTGTTCATTAGACACATAAATGTGGGTGGTGTGTTAGTGAGTCTGAAAGGTATGATTACGAATTCATAGTGTCTGTATCTTGTTCAAAAAGTTGTTTTTATTATGTCCTCATCTTTTATCCTAACTTGGTGATAACCAGAACGTAAATCCAACTTTGAAAATATCTTGGCCCCACCTACTTGATCGAACAAATCATTTGTCCTAGGTAAGGGGTACTTGTTCTTAATAGTCATTTTGTTCAATTGTCTATAATCGATACATATTATTAGAGTACCATCTTTCCTTATCACAAAGAAGATTGGTTGTCCCCATGGTGAAACACTCAGTCTGATATACTCTTTGTTCAGTAACTCCTGCAGTTGTATTTTTAATTCTATCAATTCTCGTAATCTCATTTGGTAAGGTGCTTTTGAGATGGGGGATGAACTAGGTAGCAGCTCTATGGAAAAGTATATTTCCCTTCTAGGAGGTAATTCAGGTATCTCATCAACAAATATGTCTCTGAATTCATGTAGGATAGAAACATCTTCCAAGTTGGGTTTATCTTATTTTTCTAACAGATTCATTATTTGGACGGTGTAAACTTGACAACCCTTTCTCATGCATTTCTTGAATTGCATTGCTATGACTTGTCTAACTGATATTGGTTTTGGTATACCTTGGGTTGTTCTAGTAGTGTCATAATCATCTTTATAAATAATTGTCTTTGTATAACAATCTAGAACTGCTTTGTTCTTTTCGAACCAATCCATTCCGATAATCACATCATAAGATCCTAGTGGCAAAATATTCAGATTTGTTTTTTTATTTTGACCATCTAAACTGAATTCAAAATCATAAATAAAGTCAACCACTTTCCTTTTAGTTCATGTTGCTAATTGTACCAGCCATGATTTTGTGTGTTTCATCCTCTTAATTTTATTTGACTCTACTACACTAGGAGTGATATAACTTAATGTAGCTCCAGAATCAATTAAAACAGAAATTTGGGTGTTATCGATTTTACCTTCGATTTCCACCATAGAGGACTAGTGGTCAGCTTTCCGACCATCAATGGTTTCATTTATCCGATGTAGGCTTCTAGCAACATTACCCATCATTGAGGCTTCCTCCAAATTATGAATAGTAGTTCTATTTGTCGTATTTAAACGTGGACAGTTCCTCCTTAAATGAGGTTCTCCACATTCCCGATACTTTAATGGTTCTCGAGGACTGTCCCCAAACTTCTTGGTTCCCAAATTTACCGGTTTACCACTGCCTTGTGTACTTGGATTATTGAAGTGAAAATCCTTTCTATTAAAGATTTTTGTTGTATTTCGATAAGGAGCTGGATGGTATCCCTTCTTCCACTGGTTCATTCGGTCTTGTTTCTTATCCTTCCAAGCTTTGGGAAACTATGTCCATTGTTTGTATTGGTCATATCACATTTGTTCTTTCCTGAATACTTCACTCAAGGACTTGGAGTTTTCAAACTCAATTCTGTCCCTGTAGGATTGTGGTAAATAGCTTAGGAACCGYTGGATTTTTACGTTGTCCTCCCGGATAGAAGGTATGAACCTTAGTAATTCTAGGGATTTGTTTATAAGATCCTCCATCATCATATGACCAAGTCGTATTTCATAACATTATTTCATTTTTATTTCATAGTAGCTTTGAGATAGGTACTGTTTCTTGAAATATTTCTTAAAGTGAAACCATTCCATCTGTTTCTCTTTTAAGCCTTTAGCCAATTTAAGATCTTGCCACCAAATGCTAGCTTTTCCTTTCAGATTGTAAATGGCCTTTATGACCTTCATATTGCTTGAATAGTTATATATCTAGAAATATTTTTTGATGTCTAATAATCATGCCTCATATTCCTCTCATGTTCTATATTCTCCATCAAAGGTGACTGGTTTAATTTTCTTAAATTCTCCTTCAAGGTGGTCTACTTGTTTTCTCTTTCTATATATTTTTGTTTTGTCCTTAGCTGAAGGTGTTCCTTCAGATGAATTGTCTCATTTTTCTACTTTAGGTTTAGAGTTATTGGAAGCCCTTTTTATAACCTCTTCTTCATTATTATCGTCTTTTGGGATTTTCTTTGTCACTATACTGCACAACATAACTTCATTTATTTCCTATTGTTTCTGCTGAGTTTTCTTCATTTTTTCATTGTCGGCTTTGAAAACCTGAAGCTTGACAATGAGATTCCTCATTGTTTCCAAAAATTCATTAGGTGATCTTCTGTCACTATTCTATCTCTGATTTTCAAGAATTATTTGTTCAAGATTCCCATCGATTCTGATTTCCCTGTCATCCCATGTTTCCATGTTTAACACAAAACATAAAATGTTTTCTATTTGTAACAATAAAGGTTTATTAGTTTTACAAAAACAAAATTATATTCCTAAATAAATGAGATGAGCCTGTTCAAGGTCCAAGTGGTGTAACCTTTTCTCTGATACCATATGTAATGTACCTCAAATTTGAAATATATATATATATTTGTAATAGATTCGTAGAATAGAGGTACAAATGTTCCTTTTGATTATAGAGCTATAATCCCTCTGTCATATGATGAAAATCTTGTACTATACTAATTTAAACTTAATAAGAGTAATCCTCTAAAAGTCCTATCACATTCCTTCAACATGCATTTAAAACAATTTCTATTTATATGATGTATAGATATCTATCTATATACATAGGAATTGTAGTCCTATGTCTCCTTCAACCTATGATTTCTTATGTTGGCGCGCAAGGTTGTATCATTTAGTCTTAAGAGGGAAAATTCTACCAAGAAAATGTCATCGGGAGTTATGACCTAGTGTAACAACCCTAGTTAAATAGATGCATAGGGATTATTAATTATAATTAATTTCATAATCTGACTGTCCTAATATGTTTCATTAAACAATAATTATTTCTTAATAATATTAATTAATTAATTAATTATTAATTACTTGTTCATATCCGCCAATGATTAATTAATTAATTAATTGACTCATTAATTATTTGAGTAATCAATTAAAGGGGTTAATAATTTTAATTTATTTTATTAAATACTTTACGTATGCAAGGGGGCATTGAAGCATTAAATTAAGGAAATTAAAGAAGGGGGATAAGGTAATAAAGAGGGAGATAAGGAAATTAAAGAAGGGGGATAAGGTAATAAAGGAGGAGATAAGGAAATTAATGAGGGGGAGGAGAGTCGATGAAGGAGAAGATATGATGGGGGAAGTGTCCTATGGGAGGGAACAAGAAGAATAGGGGGAAGGAAGAATTATGGGAGAGGAGAGACCGTAGTTTTGGTTTTTGGGATTTTCTGGTTCTGTTGTTGGGTTTTGCAGTTTTGGTGAACCATCGCAGGGGGCACCGGGTTGCTGGGGGTTTTGGACATGGGGGCCAAGATTCCTTTCAGTATCCTAGAGCTAGGGAGCCGGACAGGCTGCTCCTAGATGGCTCAAAGGTTAGTCGGTTTGGGTAGAGTTGGGTCAGTGCATCAGGCTGGGCAAGGTAACAGGGAAAGGACAACCAAATCAACGGGAATTAGCATCAGAAGGAGGTATTTTAATTATGAATTTGTTGAGTTATTTTCATGGTGTGCATAAATTTTAGTTTCTATTGAATATTTATGCTTATATGATGGCGAATGAATTATTTATGAAATGAGAAAGGAATTATATGTTTAATTGTATGAATTTTTGGATTTAATTAAATTAGGTCTCTACACATGGTATGAGATCCCCGGTTCAAAATATAGAGCCAAGGGCCTACCCAAACCCTTAATTAGATATAAATCTGGGCCAAGCTCCAGCTCCACCTAACTTGCAAGCCAAGCACACAAACTTTTTTATACACAGATAAAAATATGAAAAAAAATAATATAGAAAAAGTAATAAAAGTAGGCACACATGTTACACTGCAATCACCAAAAGAAGCACCACATTTGCATCTATTGTTAATATGTTCTTTGTTAGAGACTGCAATGTCAAAGGAAATAATTTAACCATGCTAAGCTGAGAAAATAGATATAATCTACCATAGCTGCAAGGTAATCATTGAAGAAGGAAAAACAAGTAAAAGACATATATTTAGAACATTAATTCTTAGGTACGTATATCACCTTTAACCAAGTAAACAACCCCTAAAATATCATGATAGAGTTGTCCTCCGATGATATAATGGGCACTTGAAAACATTTGAGTAATTATTTTGAAACTTTCATTTGCATGAGATGTGAATACTAAATTTATTACTCCAACAACATCTTGGATATTTGTCAGAGTCCAACACTCATTGTAATTGCCATGAAAGAACTCTCTCAGAAGGGAAAGACAAACAAAGGTGGAAATTCTAATGTCTCAAATCTCTATCCATATACAATTGGAGTTAGAGTCCATGATACTAAATAACTATTGCTCATTTAAATTATCTTCATACCTTTTGTTTACGAGAAAACTCTTCGAGTTGTTCCCTAAAAGTCACAAGTTCTCCATAAAGTCTTTCTGTATAGTAGCTACGTTTTCCCCAAGCTCCCTATATTTATCAAGAGCTGCAACAACATTTTGAAGACCTGAAATTCCCGGTCAGTGCCTCATATTGGAAAATTTCAAAAATATTTTGGAGGTCCACGGGTTTTGAACCTATGAACGATTGCATATCCCAAGCACTTTGAGGAATGGTGTCGAGGCCCAATTTCCAATTATTGAAACCAACCCTAAAAATGATATGCTCTAGCTGAAAAATATGCACGCGAACTTTTATTTTGGTGAGGTCGACTTAGTAAACAGTAGCTAGAGGATGAGCTTTTGATTTGGGAATAGAATTACCTTTTTTTTGGGGTTATTGTGAACAACAAGGTAATGGAGGGAATGATTCCCAAATCAGCACACGGTTGATTTATTCTTAGCAAATATTATCAATAAATTAAGTAAACAACGATTTTTTATTCCATGGAAAGCTCATCCAAACAGCAAGTCAATCCACAGTTAAGCATGATGCACACCAACACAATTAGCATCAAATGCAATATCATACAACACAAAAGCGAGTGCCCAAGTCAACACAATATACAAGCCAGTGACACAGTGCCATGTACAAGTGGGTAGCCAAGTCACATAGAGGAGGAGATCACGATAGGGGCCCAAAAGGGGTGCACTACATGTCCACAATGTCAAGCACCGACCATAACACAACGCGGGTTAACACCAAGGCAACACCCCAAACGTTGTCGTAGACTGTATATTAAAAAATATATATAATAACAAAAAATATATATATATAAACAAACAATTTTTTTTTACATAGGCTAGCACCACATAGCCACACACAAATCAAAGTCAAGATCGAGGCAAAGACATGAAGGAGCCCATAGGCCTGTTCTTGCACCACGTGTCCAGCAAGATAAAAAAAATGTTGAGCTTCGAGCCCAATCTCCAAACTAAGTCCATCAACTATCTCCCACGAAGCACATTCAATACATAACACATATCAAAGTGCCAAGCATCGAACCAAAATCCATAACAATACACAAATCAAATCCTAGCACCCGAGTCAAACAAGCCACATGGAGAGAGCCCACGGGGTCAAGCTGGAGTGCTCTACACACTTTATCTCCACTGCTAACTTCTCTCGCTTCATTCCTTCAACCCAAATCTCTATAGAAAATCATAACCTTCCCCCAATGTAAGCAACAACCCCGTTCTACTTCATAACAACAGAAAACGGAATGGGTTCTACTGGCGGCCAACATAGTTAACAGCGACGATCTATTTTAAAGAAAATGAAACAACGCTAATGCATCTGTTGGTACTTCATAACAATAGAAAAAATAATAGGTTCTATTGGCGGCCAACATAGTTAACAATGACGTTCTATTTAAAAGAAAATGAAACAACGCTAATGCATCTGCCAGGAGTCGAACCGTTCTATTTGGAAGGCAATTATCCCATAGAAAATAATAACCAGAAAATAATCATTCTCTATAGAAAAGAATAACTAGATCCCAAACTCTTGTATAAAAAAAAATAGGGTTACATAGATCCAAATAGTCCCGTGGCTCCACACCAATGGCTCCACACCCATCTAGAGGGAGAGAGCCATAGCTCAGCGACCAAGGCTGAGGGAGGAACCAAACCCTTGGTCGCGCCTAAACTCCTTCCTTCAAGCTCTCCCTACAAAAGCACCAGACGACCGAGCAAATGAGAAATCAATGGTGGCTTTTGGGGTTTAAATGATAACCTTTTTTTATTATTTTTCTGGAAATAAGAAGAAACACGTGGATCGCATGCAAGTTCTAGGCCCACGAGGTAAGTTTTATATATTTAGCTATTTCATTTATTATAATTATTTATTTATTTTTTTAATTAAATTCTTATATCCGAAAAATATATATGATAAACAATTCTATAGTTTAGATAAATTAAATAAATTAGGTCTCTACATATTTATTAATAAATATATTAATAAATAAAGTTAAAAATAAAATAAAATATTGAAATGTTTTGGAGTCTATGGGTTTTGAACCCACGACCACCCACTGCCTAAGCCTTAAGAAATGACCAACGACCAACGCACTACACATATCACTTTTACAAAATAAATTCACATATAAATAATTTAATTATCAATAGTAGCAAGGTACTACCCTGAAGAATAATCTCTGATTATCCAAGCGTCAAGATCATGAGACCTTACACACAACTCAAGGAGCCAGTCGCCAAGCCCTTCCATTCCATTCCACCAGTCAAAAACAAACACTAAGCTTCAATGCATCACCTCAGGCTCACTACATCATACAACCAAAAGTCCAGAATAATACATAACCACAACGCACAAGCACTAAGCTCCAATGCCTGAAAACCACTCTACAATCCTCAAGACTTTCACCTACAGTCACTGAGACACACAATTCGATGCATATGTACAATGCATCAAGGCGAGCCCATGAGTCAAGCATCGAATGATAATTAGTTGTAAGAGAAAAGTTTAAACGACTTAGACTAGGACAAGCGGGAAGGAGGCGACATACACACTAGGGAAGTAAGATAGAGGAATTGGTGAGTATGGCACAAGGCTAGCATAGCTACCGGGCAAGGGAGTCAATAGTTTTCTTAGGCGAAGAAATCAAGATTAGATGCTTAATCCGAACCCAGCCAATCCTCTAAAGAGAGTAACGTCTGTTTATAGACAAGTAAAGAAAAACTTACGCCTAACCCTGTTTCTAGTTTAAGTAGCGCAAATTTGAAATGTCCTTGAGCTCACCCTGACAACTTTGGTTGATGCAGGTTAAATCATACATGATGGTTAGGACTCGAGGTAATTGAGGTAGGGGATCATTTTCATAGGCACCACCAACACCGCCAGCGTCACCACCACCATTGCCTGAACTCGCTCTCATACTGTGCTCGTTGGAGGCCATAAATGAAACTTTAAAGGAGCGACAACCAGCAGGGACTGAAGTCAAATCCCCACCATCTAGAATGGGTAATACAGAAGCATCAAGGGATTTAGGGGGAGAACCTTCACCCGAAGACATCACTCAAGAATTGGAGAAGATCAAACTTTCAGAGTTTGTCGGGGGTCACACCTGTGAACACGTGGAAGCATGGTTGGAAGGCATGACAAGATGTTTTTCCTTAAGGGACTATGTGTCCAACTCAAAGGTGAAAATAACAATTTTTCATTTAAGAGACAATGCCTTGAGCTGGTGGGGCAACCTAGAAAGACAACTACATATTACCCCAGACATAGTATCTTGGGAACTTTTCGAGGAGAGGTTTCGAAGGAAATATATGCCAGCTTATTATGAGGAACAACAGGTAGGGGCATTTCATGCCTTAGTACAGAGAAACAAAACTATAGAATAATATGAGATCAGATTTATGGAATTGGTCAAATATGTTTCGTATATGGATAATGACCAACGATAGGCAGAGCACTTCGTCTATGGATTGAACCCTAAGATAAGAGCTATGGTGCGGATGTGGAAACCATCTTCGGTAGCGAAAGCTGTGGAAAATGCATGTTATGCAGAGGAACACATGAACTTAACCGGGAGTACAAGACCGACATTTCTACATCGTCTTGGATTCGTCGAGAAGACCCCTAGGACATTTCCAAGGGGAGGGGGATCAAGGCCACCTCCATATGGTCATAGAGTCGCACCAAGAATAGTAACCACAGGGATTTCAATGGCAGCGAGTGCAACATCTCGTTCTTCACCAATGACACAGACAGGTCCATGACCATCTCAGGGAACAACTAGTAGGGGGAGGGGTTCCAGGGGAAGGAACTCATTTCAGAGATAGCCACATAACAGTGCGCAGGTTCAATCTCGTGTTACCTATTGAGGGTTCGGAGGACCCCATTACCAGCATGACTGCCCAAAGTTACAATCAGGGTTTGTGCATAGAGAAGGAAAGGCACCGATGGGAAGAAAAAGTAGCAACCACCAAATGTACGCAGCGGTTAATAATCGCCAGGTCGAACATCAATCCACGGTGGTGGAGTCATCAGGTACACTAAATTATATCAATGTTAAGATTTTACTTGATTATGGTGCGACAAATAGTTTCATTTCACCATCTGCATTAGAAAAGAGTGGGTTGGCAGCTAACGAGCACGATGACTTTACACAAGTTGAGATGGCTTCGAGGGAAAAAAAAGTGGTAGGACCTAGCGTTGATAATTGTATAGTATACCTAGGAGTGTGTACTACCAGGTTGAAGGTATACATCACTGCTCTCGGGGCATACGAGCTAATCATTGGAATGGATTGGTTAGCAGCTCATCGAGCTTTGGTAGATTGTTTCACAAAAAGGGTTATTTTTGTCAACGACGAAGGAAGGCCAGTAGAGATCCAGGGTGTACAGAGAAAGATGTCATTACACTTTATCTCAACTAGGAAGGTTAAACTATGCTTGAGGCAAGGGTGTCAAATATATGTAGTGGAAGTAGTGAATGAAAGGAAGGGACCCTCATTAGATCAGTACCCGGTATTGTAAGAATTTAAGGATGTTTTTTTGAATGAGTTGCCAGGGTTACCTCCTGAGAGAGAGCTTGATTTTACTATTGAGATAAAACCTGGTGCATAACCAATTTCCAAAACTCCGTATCAGATGAAAGCATCGAAACTTTGTGAATTGCAAATGCAGTTAAAAGAGTTACTGGACTTAGTGCTAATAAGGCCCGATGTTTCACCTTGGGGTGCACCAATTATTTTTGTAAGGAAGAAGGATGGATCCTTATGACTGTGAATATATTACAGGGACATGAACCGTGCACAGTGAAAAATAGGTACCCAATACTACAAATAGATGACCTCTTCAATCATATGAAAGGAGAAATGATATTCTCAAAAATTGATTTGTGATTAGTGTATCACCAATTAAGGATTAAGGAAGGCGATATCCCAAAAACTGCCTTTTGAACTCGGTTTGAACATTACAAGTTTGTCGTAGTACCTTTTAGATTGACCAATGCGCCAATAGTATTCATGAGCCTCATGAACAACGTATTCTGAAAGCACTTAGATCGTTTTGTACAAGTCTTTCTTGATGACATCCTCATCTATTCCAAGAACGAAAGAGAACATGAGGAACACTTACGAGTAGTGTTGTCCTGCCTTATAGAAAAAAAATTATATAGAAAGTTGTCAAAGAGTTCCTTCTTCCAGAAATAAATTCATTATTTAGGTAATATCATTTTCGGTGAAGGAATCTCTTTAGACCCAGAAAAGGTAAAGGCCATTACGGAGTGGCCAATGCCAAAAAATTCCCATGAGGTGAGAAGCTTCATGGGTATAGAAGGTTATTATAGGAGATTTGTGGAGGGATTCTCCAAAATAGAGAAACCCATCACCACCTTGCAGTGCAAGGGGGTCATGTATGAATGGACTGAAGAATGTGATAGTGCATTCATTGATCTTAAGAGGTTACTAACTAGTGTGCCAATTCTAGGTTACTTCACAGTCTACACGAATGCCTCGAAGCAAGGGTTGGGGACCGTGCTAATGCAGGATGGAGGAGTGATAGCTTATGCATCAAGGAAGTTGAAGAAACATGAAGAGCTATACGTGACTCATGATTTAGAGTTTCCAACTATAATGCTAGCTCTAAAACTTTGGAGGCAGTATCTTGTGGGGCGAAACTTTGAGCTCAAAACAGAAAATCAAAGTTTAAAACATCTCTTCACTCAAAGGGATCTGAATGTCAGGAAAAGGCAATGCAGTGCGTTTATGAGTGAGTACAATTTTGGTATTTTGTACCTCAAGGGGAAGGAAAATTTGATCGTAGATGCCTTGAGCAGGAGACCACGTGTCTTCTCCTTGATACCCTTAAAAGTCAATTTGAGGGAACATGTGTTGATGCAACTTCAAGGAGACGGTTGGTATTTAGAGGTTACTTCAAACCTCCAGAGAGGGAGGCAGTTAGATCCAAAGTATGAAGGATATAGTCTGGAAGCAGACAGACTATTGAGATATCGAGGAAGGATGTACATCGCTGAAAATGGGGATATTCAAATCATCATAATAAAGGAAGCCCATAGATCACTTTATTGTGCACATTCGGGTGTGAAGAAGACGTACACAAACATGAGGAAGCTCTTCTTCTGGGTAGGCATGAAGCACGATATAGTCCATTTCGTCACCAAATTCCTAGAGTGTCAACAAGTGAAAGCCGATCACCATCACCCGACAGGCCTCCTACAACCACATGATGTTCCTATGTCCAAGTGGGAAGTTATCTCTATGGATTTTGTTGTGGGGTTACCTCTCACATCTCATAGACACAATGCCATTCTTTTGATAGTGGATAAGTTAAACACGAGTGTTCATTTTATTTTGGTTAGAGACACTTACATCATCACTGATGTGGAACGTGTGTTTCTAAGTGAGGTTATTTGTTTTCACGAGATACCTAAGAAGATAATTTCAGATAGGGACTCCAGATTCACTTCTAGGTTTTGGACAAGTTTGTAGTTAGTGTTGGGGACTCAGTTGAACTTAAGAAAAACTTATCATCCTGAAACAGATGGGATAACCGAGAGAGTAATTCAAGTCATGTAAGACATGCTTAGGATGTATGTCATGGATAATCAAACCCAGTGGAAGAAGTACCTACCTTTGGTAGAGTTTTCCTACAATAATAATTTTCATAGCTCCATCGAGATGCCACCCTACGAAGCTCTGTATGGAAGGCCATGCAAAAAATCATTGAGCTGGGATAGATTAGAATGTTGAGTAACACTTGGGCCAGAATTGATTCAAGAGATGGAGGAACAGGTGATTCAGATTAGGCAGAGACTAAAGGAAGCACATGATAGGCAAAAAAGTTATGCGGATGCGCACAAGACCGACCGAAGTTATGAAGTAGGAGACCAGGTTTTTGTTCATATCAGGCCTAATAAGAGTACCATATGGTTCAAGAAGGGGAAAAAGTTGTCACCTCAATTTATAGGGCCATTTAGAATCCAAGAGAAAATTGGACCCATTGCCTATCGTCTCGTACTGCCACCCCACTTGCATAAAACTCATAATGTTTTCCATGTATTTGTTTTACGTCATTATGTTGCTGATGAATCACATAAACTAAATTGGAAGGAATTGTAGGTATCGGACGTGGGAACCCTCATGGTAGAACCATTACACATATTGGACCGTAGAGTCCGACAGCTCAGGAACCATATGGTAGACCAAGTTAAGGTCCAATGGGACAAGTATAGTCTAAGATCTTCTACATGGGAAGACATCGAGACACTACGACGATACTATCCCTCACTTTTTTGACCACCTCGAGAATATGTTTCTTAGAGGTGGGGTGTATGTAACACCACCTTTGACTTAGACAACCAGGATCACTTAAGGCCTACATACTTTTATTTTCTATTTTTTTCAGTGAAACTGTTTAATGATACACTTAAACTTTTAAGATGTATGAAACTTTATGAATGTTATATGTATGTGAATAATGATGGATATAATGCGGTCTACTATGTGAATGTAAATTTATGAATGTTTAAGTGTTATTAATGATGATGGATATGATGTGACATATTGTGTGAATGTGAATCCTATGAAGGTTTACATGCTAGTAGAATGGTGTTGGATATGATGCAATCTATTTGATAAATGAAAATTTTATGAAGGGGTGTCAAAATTGAGTTATGGGATATTATGAGATCTATTTCTAACTTGAAATTTTTGATGTTAAGTTGTTGGTACATGGATACCAAATTGAAATAATGATTATATGCAATTACATGATGATAACACATATAAATGTATGAGTTTGTGTTACAGTCTAATCTGCAGGTCATGGGCTATGAGATAGCCAAGGGATGATAATGATGAAAGTGAATGTCATGACCACTAGCTGAGAAACATTATGGTACGAATATTTGTATGTGAAATTATATTGGTTTGGATGCATTGCTATGATATGTGGACCAATGCAACATTTCAGGTGATGAGACTGCCCAAAACGGAATAAACGATGACAAAACTCCCAGCAACACAGTGCCACTATATATTCCATTGTAGGGCGTGGACCCTGGTTATGATTAGGAGGGGTGTAAGCATTTCCCACCGTGTATCCTCCGAAACCTGAAGTCATGGGAGGACGGTGGTAGCTCATGCTCCCCAAGACATGTGATGATGACTGTCAGTTGCTTGTTGGGGAAGCTTGGTCGAGATAGTGACACTTTCGCTTACGGGTTCTATTTGGAGTTAGGTCAATATAGCTGATGCTCCAATATAGTCCAATAGAGGAAGGATATGAATGGAGATGGAAGTAAGTTAGGGAGGAAGGATGAGTAGAAATAGTTGAGAAAGTATGGAGATTTGTTTGATGGTGGAATTTAATATTTTCCCTTCTAAAAGAGAAAGTGTGTATATGAATATTCATAATTACGTAACTAAACCATAGTTGTCTAAACAAAATTGTTGAACTAGGATAATTGTAATTAAAGGATTTCACAAACATTTGATTGATTTATTGTCTTTTATAAAAGACTAGTCTTGTTGATTGGATTGGATGCATACATAAATTACTAAAGGGTGATAGTTATTGATTATTAGTACATGCACGACACTTGTATGTACTATCTACACATGCATTTCTTGTACATATACACTAGTATGTATGAGTTTTCTTGAGTTACTTACTAATAGTGTCAGTTAATTGTTATGAATGTGTGAACCATGTTTCTTTTCCTTTGTACCATGAGATACCTTAACTTCTGGATGAAGTTTCCTGAAGGGTGGGTTTATGTAACAACCCTAGTTAAATAGATGCATATGGATTATTAATTATAATTAATTTCATAATCTGATTGTCCTAATATGTTTAGTTAAACAATAATTATTTTTGAATAATATTAATTAATTATTTATTTATTAATTACTTGTTCATATGTGTCAATGATTAATTAATTAATTAATTGAATCATTAATTATTTGAGTAATGAATTAAAGGGGTTAATAATTTTAATTTATTTTATTAAATACTTTACGTATGCAAGGGGGGAATGAA
>SNQJ01S0011730.1:44929-72899 GCA_010110895.2 Picea sitchensis | reverse complement strand
GAGAGAGAGGTGGGTGGAGCGAGACATAGATGGAAGGAAGGAAAAAGGAAGCGAGAGAGAGTTTTGTAGTTTGGGGCAGATGAGGGAGGGAGAGGTAAAGAGAGAGGAGGGAGAGAGAAAGGAAAATAGAGAGGGGTGGGAGGAGTGGGGGAGAGACAAAGGGAAAGAGGGAGAGAGGGAAAATGGGATATAGAGAGAGAGGGACATGGGAAGAAATATAATGATTGATAATGTGATGAAGTGATTGAGAGAGAGAGGAGAGGTGAGAGAAAGAAAGGAAGATAGAGGGGGGATGGAAAGAGGGGTATAAAGAGAGACAGAGAGATGTCAGAGAAAAAGGGGAATATAGAGGGGAGTATAGAGAGAGGGGTATAATGAGAGAGAGAGAGAGGGGGATACAAAGTGAATATTAGAGAGGGGTATATGCAAGAGGGGGGGTCAAGGAGAGAATGTGAGATATGTAGGGAGAGAGATAAAGGTGGGGATGATATGGAGACAAAGTGAGGGGTATATACATAGGGAGGAGGGAGGGACATATATATAAGAGAGAAGCAGGGGAGAGTAAAGGGTAGAGAGGGTAACAAGAATAGAGGTGAAAATGAGAGAGAGAGAGAGAGAGAGAGAGTTGAGGAAGCGAGGGAGGGAGAGAGAGAAATAATTAGAGGGTGGGAGAGGGAGGAATGTGGAGAGAAGATAGAGAGTGTGACTAGGGTAAAGTGTAATACCCCAAGTTCGAGCCCCTGTTGAATTGTAATTTTTCTTACAGGCTGGTGAGCTGATTGATTATAAGTTGAGGAACTTATATGTTTATTAGGCTGGTGATCCATATGCCAAGGCGAGGAGCCTAAGGTATTTTGTATATGTAATTATGCATATTATTAATAAAAATATAAACATTGTTGCATGTAGACCGACCATGAATAAGAGCTATGGGGGACTAAGATCCACTAGGTAGGGTAAGGAAGGGGGGGCTAAGTGTCTAGGCCTAGGGGCTAAACTAGGGGTCTTACCTCTAGAAGAATGATATTTTAATATTATTTACTTTAGACTAAGGTAGGCATGATCAGGCTTATCCTAAGTTCCAAGAAAAGGGACATGGGCTAAATGGAGCAGATGAAGCTCCAGAAAGACAAGCGTCGACCTGGGAACATGCATATAAAAAATGAAGCATCAATTGTGTTATGGGTTCCCTGGAAATTCTCGATCCATTGTTTAACCGTGAACCAGGGCATCCATCATGGATCTCTGGAACTAGTAACCCGTGAGTCAAAACATGTTTCGGTTCACCAGTCATTCTTCCATCCTCTTTTTGAGTTCCTTGTTCACTATCCCATCCTCTGTTTGAACTCGGGGCCTGTGTTGTGGGTGGGAAATCCATCCTATGGACTCGCACTAAGGTTTTTATCATGCATGCAGAAATGACATAAAGATTATTACTTTTTACCATCATTCCATGCCTAAACCCCCATTACTCATATACAAATACAAGGCTCAGAAGATCAAGTGAACATACCTTATTTCGAGCATTTGATATTGATCCCTCTTCACTCTTGGTCTCTCTTTGACTACAACTCTCCTCCCAAGGCTGACCTACATTCATAAAAGACAAACAAAGAGCTCCACATGCATTTGATCTACAGATTAATGGGTTAGAGATTTAATTGACATGTACGCAATAAACAATGAAAACCTCATTTGGTGGGATGGGAAAAGTACTTCTTTATTATTAACTTCACTAAAGAAACTTACAATGATGAAGTCAGTCACTGCTCCAGGAACCTGGTCCTGGGCTCCTCTTCAACTGTCCTCCAACTGCTTTTCTCTATACTTCTCTTTGCACAAGGATGGCTAAAGGTTGGGACAAGGGGAATGCTCAATTGTGTATAGTCTCTTTACTATAATTTTTCCTCTTCCAAATGGGACCCCTAACCCTTATTTTATAGGCTAGAAGAAGCTAGGTATTTGGTCGAATGTGTGGCCTTGCATGGCCAAAAGGTTTAGTTAACTTACCCAAAGTTGTGTGTTTCGTCAACAACTTTCCTTTTTTCATGCTTTTTTAGGTAGACACGGGTTATCTTGGGTCAACTAGCACATATACACATGCATTAATGTAGCAAGGTGTGTGGGCCTTTATAAAAGGGGTTTTTAAGAAGAGTTGTTCAACAGTGTTTTGGCAAAGAAGGAATCTAAGATGGCCTGATGCCAAGTAAGCATGTCTGGTGAAAATTAGGGTTATAACATATGCCCCTTAATGTGTGAGGTTAGAAGAGAATATGATGTCCAAAATACATAAACAATCTTCATCGATGTGTTGAACAAGTGATCCCAGGGACCAGAAATTGGGAGGTGTCGTCTACAAAATAATAATTGTCTCACTGAGGTGGGCATACCCATGCTCGGGATAAACTAAAATCATGGATACCAATCAAATACACTACAGATCCATGTCATATAACTATATAAAGTGTAGCCGCAATCAAGACACAGTGGAGCTACATCTTGAAATCAAAAAGATATAGGTGTAGAATATCCATCTTCTAGAAGTTGATAAGGCCTGATGGCTAGAGATGAGGTCTTCAGAGCTCAAGAAACAACTTCAAAATATTTAAAACTTGGGTGGGAGTGTAATATGAGTGTACGACTTCACTACCAAGAGGTCTTTGATGACTCGTCGGTCATGGACTAGAAAATATTGATGATCAGACTGAAGGCTTCATTGATTTCAAACAAAGACTTGATTGGACATTCAGGATGGTCGAGCATGAGGGAAAGAGACAAACTACAGAGGGGATAACTCAGTCTTGGTAAAAAATTCCCTTGGACAATAGCACGACAAATGATGAGACTCAGGGAACATGCCATTAACATAATTTTATGAGGCAGGAGGCAACACAAACTCTCGATATGTTTGGAAGAATAACTAAGTGGAGGAGGTCGCATCTCTATGTAGCGAGAACAACTTCCTAAGGTTGTATTAAATCCCAGAGTTTGATGAAAAAATGAACAGATGTGATTTATCCAAGGGTGACTAATTATGCTTCCAATACAAAGAAAATACTTTTCCCTTCCTCTTTTTGGGGTATATTTGATTTTTTTGTCTTTTTCAATAATTTTGGAAAAAGAATAAAAGAATGTCATGTTACAAAGGAGGATCAAGTGTTGCAAACATACTATTTCCAATTTCATGGAACACGGGGATGCTCGGGGCAAAGGGACATATGCAAGAAAATGACACTCAAGAAAAATCCTCCATGGGCCAAAGGTGTCAAGATGCAGAGGCAAAGTGCTACAAGGCTTGCGTATAAGGCATCCTTCAGATGGTTCATTTGAGAGCAACATGGAGTGAGCATTAGGCCATAGACGCAGGTATGAAAACATGGTTAACAATACACACAATGGTAACGTCCTTTGATGTAATTTTAACGAGCCCAGAGAAGGTAAGCTCGATGGTTTTTTGTATTTAGAGAGTCTGAAAAAATGTAAAAGGAGACTCCAATGGGGTAGCTTTTTCGAAGGTAGTCTAGTTGGTTCAAAAAAGGGGTAAAATAGCACAGACAAGACATCTATTCAAAACCATTTTAACGAGTGTGATAAAGACAATATCACTTGGCATTTTTTTCATTTTTAAGGAGTCTGAAAAAAAATTAACTATGGACTCCGACATGAATGTTCTTCTGGACCATTTTAATGAGTGTGAAAGAATAAGGTCACTCGATGATCATTTCAATTTTAGGGAGTTTGAAAAGAGCTTAACTATGGACTCCATGGGGGTTCCTTTTTCATACATTTAGTCCCTCGGGCTTGAAAAAGGGTTAAAATTATACTTGAGGGTACTCTTCTAGAGAACCAAGGCTCCTAGAGTATACCTTTGTTTGTATAGTTGACCATCCAGACTGAAAAAGCAGTAAAATACCGCCTGACAGATGTGACTTCAAATTTTAGTTTAACGAGTGTGAAATGCCACCAGGTCGCTCGACAATCTTTTCATGTTTAGAGGTTCTGAATAGGGCTTAAAGGAAGACCCGTGTAATAAACGTTCTTCTGAACCAATTTAACGAGTGAGAAGAAACAAGGTCACTCAACAATCTTTTCATCTTTAGGGAGTCTAAAAGGTGCTTAAAGAAGACTCCATGGGGGCTACAACTCATGTATGAAACTGGTTCAGGTAGAGCCCACTTCTAGGCTCAGACCAGGAGTCTCTTCGATAGTCAACTTGGTAAGTCTCCCAAAAGGGAAGAAAACACAAACCACGGTGTAAGTCCTCCTGCAGGATTGAAATCATAGTGATGTCTTCAAGGATAGCCTCATCTGAAGGAAATTCAAAATCCAATAAATCACACAAATGAGGGTCAATCATTCCAAAGGGTGAAGTAAATTGACCATACTCCATATGATGATGGAGGTTCTGGCTAGGACTGGCAGATTCTATTAGTGAAGAATCACAAGAACGAGGGCTTGAGGATCTACAAACAACGAGATCATACTTAGAAGGATACTCAAGCCCACTTGGACCAAGAGGAGGAAGCGAGGGGTCCCATGCCCCCATTGGATAAACCAAAGGATCAATTGTTGATTCCAAGTCTCGAGAAGGAAAACATGATTGCACAGGTTCGTTCTCAGAAGAATTTGAACCCCGAGGATAAGACGCCACATAATTAACTCATGGTGGGGTAGAGTCTACATGAATGCTAGGAACATATAAAGGAGTAGTCTGAAATAATGTTGAATTAGGATGGTGATTATCACATCCGAGATGGTCGATAGTGACAATGCTTCCATTATGAGGGAAATGCATCACCCAGAAGAGAATAGACACTACAACATTCATAGCATATACATAATCATGCCCGAGAAGCATATTGAAATCTAACGGGCCTTGCACCACTATAACATCAACAAGTACAGTCTTCCCACCCAATGAGATAGGCAACTGAGGAAGAATCAACAAATATTCACTAGGACATTTGTCAAAATCCAACTACTCATGCGAAGCAGACACAAGCTTGGGAGATTCCAAGACTTTCCAAACCGAGGAGGATAAAATACTTGCAAAGGCTCCCTCGTCCACAATACATCGATAATTTTTTGTTGAATTAACTTCAACCCTTATTTGAAAGGTAGGAAAAAGGAAGACGAGGCTCAACAAGGTCATTCCAATCAAAGGAAACCATCCTAGGGCTTGGAGGGGGTGTTCTCAGAACGAGCAGAATGCCCCCTTGTTCTGAAAATATGGAACCGAAAATTCTAAAAACATAGTCGGTAAACACGTCACTCCCCAAAAGAAGAGTGGGATCATTTGATGATTGCATCGGCATGACTACTTTTTCAACCAATGGATGAATAGGATGTGGTACTACATGGTCTAAAGGCACCTTACCCCGCAAAAGAGGAGTGGGATCAGCCGATGATTGCATCGGCATGACCACTTTCACAACCAATGGATGAATAGGCTTCAAGACTACATGGTCTAAAGGCACCTAACCCCCCAAAAGAGGAGTGGGATTAGCTGACGACTCCATCGGCATGACCACTTTCTCAGCCAATGGCTGAATAGGATGAGATACTACATGGTCTAAAGGCACCTCACCCCTCAAAAGAGGAGTGGGATCAATCGATGACTGCATCGACGTGACCACTTTCTCAACCAATGGTTGCATAGACAATGAGGAAACCTCAAAATACTCAAAATCAAAAGATCTTGCAGACAGGGACCATAATCTTTTTACCTCTGGAATGCCAGGGCACAAATGAGTAAGGTGATCTCCCTTGAAAATCTTACAAGGGAGCCTAGGCGTACGTCCTATCCGCCAAGGTTTCTCAACAGAATTAATGCCCCCAACATGACTAGCATTGGTTGGTTTTACATCTCCAAAATGTCTTGCAGAGGTTAGTGATGGGTCGATAACATGAATTGCAGAGGCTACAGACCTATTACCAGTATGACTAGCAGTGACTGGACTTTTCCCCCCAGCATGACTTGCAAAGGGTGAGTGTGTGCCCCCAGCATAGCTTGAAGAAGCTGGGTTCTAGTCTTCAACATGACTTGCAAAGGTTATCGGCCTATCTCCAAAATGACTCGCATAAGTTGGTGATTTCTTCTTCCTATTCTTCCTCTTTCTATTTCGTTTAGACTTCCAATTACTAGTAACTATAATTTCACCAGAGACCGGAGAAGGAGGAGGAGAAGACTTTGATAACAAAGAAACATCAATAGGGTGCCCATGACTTAAGTTTCCTAATTGAGAAGCGTCAAGATAATTCAATACATTTGGAAGGGTACCCAACCAAACCAGTAGAGTCACATTCAACCCAGGAATGTACAAAGTGGCAATCAAAGGGACACCGACATTTCTAAAGAAGGGAAAAGTACAAGAATCCCCTTGTGAAGGGACTCATTGGTTGGTATCACCGAGAAGTTTATCCATGAATATATTATGCACAGGTTCTCCCTTTTCGGGATCATTCAAGTCCATAAAAGTCTCACACACTGACTCTGGAGAACCAATGTTATCAAAACAATGCCTATAAAGAGGTGACTCCACTTTTCTAAGAGGAAGACTGAAAATTCCTCTCAACCAACGGAGTGGGCGGTCTACCACCCTAGGTCAGAGACCCAAAACCACAAATGACTAACTCATTATGGAAAAATAGGGAGCACAGAGCACACACTAAAAGTTCCTATAGGCAAATCAAGCAAACGACTAACTAGTTGGAAGAATAGTTACACCAACCAATAGTAGAACAACTTACTGGTGCAAGTGCAACTCGAATACGGAAGCACCCTCCAGGTATACTTTGAAAAATGTGTCATGATGTCTTCCCTAGGTACCGTGGTATACCCCCGTGGTCACCTATGTAAGTCCCTAAAATAAAGGCAACTAGGTTGCTAGCTCATGAACAGTCACCCGGTGGGTACAGTAGAAAATCGGGTAGACCACAATGGGTAGGGTATCGAGCCCGAAACGTGTCAAGGGTATCGAAGGCAAGTGGTCCAGAAGACAACTAAGGACCTTGAACAGATTCAAGACCCATGAAGATCCATGGCAAATGAAATCGACAAAATCCCAATACAAGCCCTCTATATGCGTTCTCCACAACGATTGGTCCAACTTTGGAGGGGTTATCTCTGCTACCTTTCTACATGTGACCTTGTGTTTATCCCCTGTGTTAGAGGGGGGTCCCAAATAAATTTCACGATACTGGATTTCTACACTCCTTAGCACAGACTCGTATGTTTGTTTTATATCCTTGAAGAGTTTCCTCTCCAACCTAAATCAAGGCTCTAGCCTAATCTAATTGATGGACCCTACAAACATAAAGTCTAGAAATTTTTAATTAGAGCTCTTTTTATTGGCTTCATTTACTCAAAACGGTATGGTAGTGAAACTAATGGTGTTAAGACTCTTGTGAAAAATGATGAAACTTATATGAATACTGGAGAAGAATGATTATATTTCTAAAAAAGAAATTCTTTTAAAATTAGAAGAAAATACAATGCTATTTTATTTTCTTTTTCTTTTTCAAATAACAATGCAAAGAAAATGCTAGGAAAGAAAGAGATCTAAAAAACTATTTTTTTTATATTTTCTTCCAATCAAAGAATAAATAACAAAATATTCTAAAAGAAACTAATGAATGCAGGATTCATGCCCCCCCCCCCAACCATGAGTGGGAATTTTTTTTCAAAATGCAACTCATTTTCCTTAAAATTTCAAGCTAAAAATAAGTTTAAAAAGCTAGGAAACGCAAGAAATCTTTCAATGAAAAAGCAAGCTATGTTGGAATCCAACCTAGGCTAAAACTGCTATGACAGAGACCAAGGACCTTGAGATTTATAACTCTTGACAAGGAAAGGATGACTGCCTCTCCTTAAACCACAATTTTTTCTCAATAGGCACACTGCCGATAGTTCAAAATCCAACATGTGCATACAAGTTGTGTAAGGTCAGAGTGTGTGTACACACATGCAGACCTTATGCAGGACGCATGTACCTTTGTAACTCTTCAAAAAATGAAACGACAAGCAATCAGGCACTGGAAAAGACTACTGGTATTGAGAACCAGAATCTCTTGAAGACTCATAAACTTACTTTGACAAAAAAATAAAACAATTGAAGGAAAATTTCATAGAACAAAACCAATATGAGATGAAACCTAAGATACAAAACTGCAAAAAACAGAGACTAGAATGAGTTCCAGAAAACCCCTGAGAAGGATTGTTTCTTACAGGGGAGAGGATGACTGCCTCTAAAAGAAATTTTATGGAATCATACATGTGACTGACACTTCCTTAGCTATTGTGTACACGTGGGCTGTGAGAAGGTAGGGCGTGGGTACATGCATGCAGACCTTATACAAGTCACGTGTACCTCTGAGGGTCTCGAAAAAAAATGAAATCAAGAAAAGAAACAAAGATAACTGGTATGGAAGACCAGAATCTCTGTTAGCTCAGACTTTTGCAGAAACTTTAAAAACATGAAATGAAACCTATTCTTAAAAATAACCAAGAAAAAACATTTCCAGAAACCCTAGAGGTCTCCAGTATGGTTGCCAATTGTATTGTGGGTGGGAAATCCCTTCTATGGACTAACACTAAGAGTTTTATCATGCATGCAGAAATGACCTAAAGATTATTACTTTTTACCATCATCCCATGCCTAAACCCCCATTACTCATATATAAATACAAGGCTCAGAATATCAAGTGAACATACCTTATTTTGGGCGTTTGATATCAATCCCTCTTCATGCTTGGTCACTCTTTGACTGCAACTCTCCTCCCAAGGTTGACGTGCATTCATAAAAGACAAACAAATAACTCCACATGCATTTTATCTACAGATTAATGGGTCATAGATTTAATCGACATGTACGCAATAAACAATGAAAAACTCATATGGTGGGATGGGAAAAGTACTTCTTTATTATTAACTTCACTAAAGAAACTTACAATGATGAAGCTGGTCACTGCTCCACAAACTTGGTCCTAGGGTCCTCTTCAACAGTCCTCCAATTTCTTTTCTCTATACCTCTCTTCGTACAAGGATGGCTAAAGGTTGGGACAAGGCGATTGCTGAATTGGTTATAGTCTCTTTACTATAATTTTTCCTCTTCCAAATGGTACCCCTAACCCTTCTTTTATAGGCTAGAAGAAGCTTGGTATTTGGTTGAATGTCCAGCCATGCATGGCCAAAAGGTTTAGTTAACTTACCCAAAGTTGTGTGTTATGTCAACAACTTTTTTTTTTTCGTGCTTTTGTAGGTACATGTGGATTGTCTTTGGTCAACTAGCATGTACACGCATGTAGTAATGTAGCAGGGCACGTGGGCCTTTATAAAAGGGGTTTTTAAAAAGAGTTTTTCAGTAGTGTTTTGGCAAAGAAGGAATTTGAGATGACCTGATGCTAGGTAAGCATGTCTAGTGCAAATTAGGGTTATAATAGTCTCCATGTCTGACCTCTACATAACCATGCCTCTCTAAAAACTAGAACGAAGGTCATCCTATCCTTCTTCATGTGAAGTTGATGCAATTGTAGTCACCTGCCATGTTTTGTGACTTAGCATTAGGTTGTTTCCTTTTGGGTGTCCATAATCATTTTCCCTGTTGTTGTTGTTTTTCTTTCATCTGTACCCAACTATAGTTGAGTCGAAGACTAGTTGAAGAGACAGGTTGTGAGGCCTGTGAGGAACTCTCCCAGGTGAGAGAGTTTGGTGGGAAGTGAGTTCTCCTGGAAGGGAGTCCCATAGAAGCTATAGTACTTGAGATTTCTGGTCCATCCTGTTGCTGAAGCCCAAGGTAAGGGAGGGTTACGAGTTGATAGACTTGTATTAGTGAAGGTGTGTCTTCCTGGAGTGGAGCAGGCGTGTGGGGAATTAGGGTCTGTGGGTTGTGGGCATAAGTGGCTACTGGGATAAAATATCCTTCCTGTTTCTTTGTGCAACTTCCTTGTTGTCCTTTCCAAGCCTAGAATTCCCTTTCTCAGTGGAGTTTAGTCCCATCTAAGGGGTGACCTAATGTGGAGAGTGATGAGAAGTGTGGTCTAAGGTTGGGAGGTTCCTGGAAGGTCTGTACACAGTTGGTATATTTACTTCAAATAAAAGATAAGTATCATTTATGTTCTTAATTATGTATTTTATGCATGTCTTTGTGATGCTTGAATGTTATGATGTGTTCTTCTACATGTGAATTTACTATTAATCTTGTTTAAATCTGAATCGTAATAGTAACTCTGTGTTATGTGTTTAATTTCTATTAAAATGCATATATATTATATAAGTGTATATTCTACATAGTAGCATTGTCCAACCTGAAAGGGACTAGTGACCGAAAGATTGTTGTAGAATAGAGTAGAGCTCATAAAGAAATGGAATTTGAAAATTTTATTGATTCATATTGGTTTATGAATATTGTGGGAATTGTTAAGGATGGGTGGCCTAACAAATTCTGGTTGAATGGACGTTGTGTTTGCAGATTTTAACGAAGGTCGGAACCAAAGCAAATTATCACCGAGTGTAGAGAAATGGATGAGACACATAATTCTTCATGTTCAAAGAATGAAGTAAAAGGAATGGATGTCCATTTGAGATTTGAAGGGTTGAACTCCAATGGGCATGGATAAGGGATACATAGGGAAGGTCATATGATGAAAATCATTGAAATATTTCATAAAGATGCCCGAAATCACCGAGCAGATAACAAAAAGTTGATGAAGGCTAAGGAAAAACATGGAAAATTAAAACTAAAGTTGATGTGGAGCTTGGAAAGTATCTAAAAGAAGTTGGATAAGGAGACCGACTCAAGAAAAATAAGGAGTCGCAAGACCCCTGAGAATAAAAGAAGATCAAGAAGTATTAGCAGGCATCATTGCCACTCCCCAAAGCATCCCGATAAGGAGTCACACAGTAGTTCAATCCCATGTCCTACCATTAAACATAGGAGATTTGGAGTGGATGAACTGAAGGATAAAATGAACAAGATTAAACATCCTACCTGTGAGAAAGAAAACAAGAAAGATGAAGATGCCAAGACTTGGCTGCTGGGCAYGAGGAAATATTTCCAACTCCAAAACTATTCATCTCATGCAGAGGGAAGAATTTCCATTTACCAACTTAAAGGAAAGGAAAGGAATCCATATGGTGGGATTAGGTTGTGCAAGTACAACATGTCAAGGAAAAKAATTTTATTGGAGGGAGTTCAAGAGACATTTTGAAAAGAAGTACTTAACTAATAGGTATTATGACAATAAAATGAAAGAGTTCTTCGAACTCAAGCTGGGTAGCACGACCATTGATGAATATGAAAGAAGATTCTTGGAGTTGTTGAAGTATGTTCCCTTCATCAAGGATGAGACTGTCAAAATTCAAAGGTATCTGAGTGGATTTCCATCTTCCATCATTGACAAGATCGAGTATGATGACCCAAAAAAAATGCAAGAAACTATAAGGAGAGAAAAGTGATTTTATGATAATCAAAAATAAAATCCTACTTTCCAAAAATCTTGGGAATACAAGAAGAAGTTTAAGAGGGACAAGAGGAAAAATGGAATCAAACCACCATTTTTCAGGAAGAATCCTCAAGGATAGTCAGATTTTAGAGAGTCGAGGAAGGTTGAAGTAGGTGGGCAATTTCCAAGGCAGACACCTAGGGAATGTTGGGGTTGTAAAGGAAATGATAGGTACAAAGACTTCCCCCATAGAAATGACAAAGTGAGAATTGTAAAAAACGTTTAGTATGCTGAAACAGTGGAGGACATGGGCAGTAGAGTACCAAGGATCTACGTAGCCATGGACAACAAATAAGAAGAATATTAGTTGCATATGATTGAAGGGGAAGGTATCATCAACAACCAACCCATTTCTATTTTAATTGATTCAGGGGATATTCATAGTTAAGTAGATCCAAGAGTGGTGGAAAGCTTGCATTTGTCAAGAATCAAACATGGAAAATCTTGGTTAGTGCAACTGGCTACAAGAACCAAGAGAAAGGTTACATAGTTGGTTAAGTTTTGTCCAGTGGACATGAATGGATTGAACACAAGGGATGAATTGAACATTCTACCTTTAGGTTCCTATGACTATCTAATTGGGATGGATTTCTTAGATCAACACCATGCCATCTTAGACTATTGTAGAAAATCATTAACTTTCCTGTATGAGGAAGGGAATCAGAGAACGGTCCAAGTAATTCCTAGAGCGGTTCTTGTTAGAGAAATCTCAGCAATGCAGCTGAAGAAGTGCTATAGGAAAGGATGTCAATTATTTGCAACCCACATGGAGGAAGCACCTAAGGATAATGTGTTAAATATTGCGTACCATACAATATTAAAGGAATTTGAAGATGTATTCCAGGAAGTACCAGGATTACCCCCAAAAATAGATATTGACTTCTCTGTAAATTTGATGCGTGGAGAAACTCTAGTGTAAAAAATGCTTTACAGAATGAGTACACCAGAGCTGAAAGAACTGCAATTGCATCTTGAAGAGCTTCTTGAGAAGGGGTATATACACCCAAGTCTATCACCTTAGGGTGCCCTGGTTCTGTACATGAATAACAAATATCGGACATTAATATTGTGTATCGATTTCAGACAATTGAACAAAGTGACTATTAAGAACAACTATCCTTTGTCGAGGGCCAATGATCTCTTTGACTAGTTAAATGATGCTAAGATATTTTCGAAAATAGATCTCAGGTCAGGGTATCACTAGTTAAGAATAAAGGATGAAGACACCAACAAAGCTACAATAGAGTGAGATGCCACAAAAAGTAGAAAATTATAAATTGGAAGCTGACATAACACTTCTATACAAGAACAAAATTTATGTACTTGATGTCCAGGACTTGAAACTTATGATTTTGAATGAAATACATAATGTGACTTATGTTAGGCACCCTGGATATAACAAAACTATGGTAGTAGTTAAGAGCCATTAGTTTTGGCTAGGTATGAAAAAGTAAATTGCAGAATACATCGCTAGATGTATGGAGTGTCAGAAGATTAAAGTTGAGCACATGCACCCAACATGGTTTCTACAACCTTTACCTATTCTTGAGTGGAAGTGGGAGGTAGCGACAATGGATTTCGTCACAGGATTTCCTAGAATAGGAAAGAAACACGATTCAATCATGGTGGTGGTGGACAAGCTTACAAAATCTGTCCATTTTATTCCAATAAAGACTACTCACAAGGCATCTAACGTTGTTGAAATTTTTATGAGGGAAATAACACGATTGCATGGTATTCCCAAGACAACTGTGTCTAACAGGGACCCAAAATTTACCTCAAAGTTATGGAAAGGGTTATTCAAAGGGTTCACAAAAAATCTAAACTTCAACACTACTTATCATCCTGAGTCTGATGGGCAAACAAAGAGGGTGAACCAAGCAATATAAGACATGTTAAGGATGTATCGATGGACAAACCATCTAAATGGGAAGACTAACTACACTTGGTAGAATTCTCCTACAACAATGGGTATCAAGCATCATTGAATATGAGCCCATTTGAAGAACTTAATGACAAAAAGTGAAACACTCCAGTAAGCTGGGATAACCCAACTGATAGAGCAATAGTTGGACCACAATTTCTCAAGGAAATGGAAGAGAAAATACTGAAAATTAAGCAGAATTTGAAAGTTCCCCAAGACAAGCAGAAAAGTTATGTTGATAAAAAAAAAACCCACAGATATTTTAAAGTGGGAGAGCATATTTTCTCGAAAGTGAAAGCTAACATAAGCTCCCTAAAGCTAGGAAACCGTTTTAAGTTGGCAGCCCAATTTTGTGGACCGTTTGAAACCCTAGAAAAGATTGGACCAATTGCATATATGATTTCATTTCCTGCATCCATGACTATACATAATGTATTTCATATTTCATTGCTTAAGAAATATATACCTGATGCTAATCATGTAATCGATTGGAATGTGATTCAGGTGGAGAAAGAAGGCATCTTCTAGGTGCATCCGGTGCATAAAATGGATCGAAAAAGAAAGAAGATTCAGAATTGAGTCGTAGAACTTGTAAAAGTCTAGTGAACCTGGTACGGTCCTGAGGATGCAACATTGGAGCATGAAGATTCTATGTGGGTAGGGTACCCGAATCATCTTGAAGATTTTGGAAATCTTGTTGTTGTTTTATAAATGATTTTCACTGAGGAAAGTGCAAAAATAAGGGGAGGCGATTGTAATACTCAAAGGCTAAGCCACTGCTGAATTGTATTTTTTCTTATAGGCTGGTGAGCTGAGTGATTGTAAGTTATGGAAATTATATGTTTATTAGGCTGGTGATTCAGATGCCAAGGCTAGGAGCCTAATATATTTTGTATATGTAATTATGGATATCATTAATAAAAATATAAACACTACTGCGTGTAGACTGACCATAAAGAAGAGTTATGGGGGACTAATTTACACTAGGTAGGGTAAGGAAAGGGGGGCTAAGTGTCTAGGCCTACGGTCTAATCTAGGGGGCTTACCTCTAGAAGAACAATATTTTAATATTATTTACTTTAAACTAAGGTGGGCATGATCAGGCTTATCCTAAGTTCCGAGAAAGGGGACATATGCTAAATGGAGTGCATGTAGCTCCAAAAAGACAAATGTTGACCTGGGTGCATGCAGCTAAAATCTGAAACGTAATTTTTTTTATGGGTTCGCTGGCCATTCTCGATCCAGTTTCTAACCATGAATCGGGGCATCCATCATGGATCTCTGGAACCAGTAACCTACGAGTCAAATCATGATGGGGTTCGTCGGTCATTCTTCCATACTCCATTTGAGTTCCCTGTTCATTTTCCCATCCTCTATTTCAACCCGAGGCCTCTGCATCTGACCTCTACATAACCACACCTCTGTGAAAACTAGAACGTGAAGTCATCCTGTGTTTCTTCCTATGAATTCAAAGTAATTGTAGTCACCTGAGCTATGTTGTGACTTATCATTAGGCTATTTCCTTTTGGGTGTCCATAACTATTTTCCCTGTTTCTGTTGTTGTTGTTGTCACTCATACCTGACTGTAGATGAGTTGAAGACTGGTTGATGAGATAGGTTTTTAGGCCTGTGAGAAAATCTCCCAGGTGAGAGAGTTTGTTGGGAAGTGAGTTCTCCTAGAAGGGAGTCTCGTAGTAGCTACAGTACTCTAAGACTTCTGGTCCATCCTGTTGTTGAAGCCAAAGGTAAGGGAGGGGTATTGGTCGATGGACTTCTATTAGTGAAGCTATATCTACCTGGGATGGAACAGGTGTGCGGGGAATGAGGGTTTGTGGGTTGTGGGCATAAGTGGCTCCTGAGATAAAATATCCTTTGTGATATCCCCCAAAATAAAATAATTTTGAAATTTAAATTTGCTGGAAATTTATTTCCATTTTTAGTAAATTTGAATTTGGAAAATTTTTGCCATTTATGGAAATTCTGAATTTCGAGTTTGATATTTGTAATTAATTATTATGACTATTGGGTAGAGTTTTGATTGGACTCAACTAACTATTTTACTATGACACTTGTATAAAAAAACAAAATATTTATATTAATTGCAGGAGGACAAATGGAACAACCATGTTAAAATCAACTGACCATGACTCCATGAGTGGGGAACAAGTTGGAACTACCTTTGGGCTGATTATTACAAGTGGAAAATCAGAGATTTGGCCATTGGAAGCCCCTGAAAATAAGGGATTTAGAAAGATGCAAAAATCCCACCCCCAAGGGAGGGAAAAAGACCTGGGCAAAATTGATAAATAACATATGCGAGGAGGCAAGACGCTGCCAAATTTGCTGGAGAATTTTTTTTTTGTGCTCTCTTACTGTTATGAACACTTCGGATTGAGTGTGAGGCAAGAGGAGTCTGCTGAAATGGATTTTCCTTTATGTTATGAGCACTGCTGAGTAAGTGTGAGGTAAGAGGATAACTACTGGAATTGTAGGACATTGCTACGGAGGAGTTTTGAGTTAGCCCTCATGGAATCATGGTTAGGATAGGGTGTGAATTGGGCAAGTGATTTGGCTGCCGTATTATACGATTCGGAGGAACATGGCTATTCCCTTGTCTTCTCATGATCTAGTTTAGATATGTTGCTCTACTCCATTTATGTTTGAATGATTTTATTTCTAATGCAATGTATCTGTTAAATCGAAACTAAAATGATTTCCATTTTCTGTTCGAATGATTTGATATCTGATGTCATGTATTTATTAAATCTAAATGAATGATATAATTGGTCTTTTATTTGTTATGATAGTTGAAAGGATTTATGCATGGTTAAATTCAAGAAGAAATCTCCTCTAAATTAGATTCACTGTTATTCTTCTTTCTTTATTCATTTTCTGAGTGAAATCAATGCTGAGATTGGCATATTGGGAGTGAAGGTTATGTTGTAATTTCATTAATCTAATTGTACGAATAATGTCAGGAACAACATTCTGAGTGTTGTAAACTATGCCCCTTTTTCCTTTCCATTAAATAGATTGTGTAGAGACAGCTCTGTAGATGAGGTAGGTAGACCGACTATTATTCCAATTTTCCCTTATTGTTCATTAACCTAACCCGTATAAAGGTATCTCGAACAAGAGAATACAAAAACAGAAAATGATACTATATAATTTGCAATGGTAGATCTATTATATGAACTACTTTAAGAGTAAAGGAGTTGGATGCACCCTTGCTTATTACAAAAAATTTCCTTTTCCCAAGGCTGTACCAATTTGGCTATTCATATTTAGAATTTCCTGTTTTAATAACGATGCACAAACCAAAAAATAAATAAGAAGAACCGAATCGCAAAATGTGAAACGACTGTGGGCCCAACATTTCAGGATTTCGGGGTTCGGGATTTTAAGGTTTTCGAACACCTGATGCATAAACAAAAATGAAACAAGCAATTTTGAATTGCGAAATGCGAAAGAGCTGTGGGCCCCGCATTTCTGGAATTTGAGGTTCGGGATTTCGGGGTTTTGTAAAGCAAAGGAACTCCACGCATATGTAATAAGAAAATCCCAAATGCTGAAATATCAACTTTGTATTTTATCTTCTTTTAAAATATGCTCAGTCTTTGTTTGAATGATTCGTGTATTTGATTTTATGTGTCTAATTGTGCTCAGTTGAAATAATTTGCATGGATGACATCTGTTCGTTGTAAGAAGTTTATGTTGAAAGACTAAATTCTAGAAATGGTTCCTCCTGAAACAAAATGCTAGACAAAACTATCTACATATGAACTTGAAAGAATAGATCCACCTACAGGAGCATATTTAACTTTGAGATCAAAATTCTAGGTAGGATTGTCTATGTATAGATGAGCTTGAAAGGTACCAAACTTTTCATAGGCATATGTGTACTTCTGTAATTTAAGTTCTAGAAGATCTATCTTTGAATAATTGAATTGGAGGGAGCCTGTACATATAGTACTTCGGGTTTTAGGGGTTTCGCGACTTCGACGACAACAATACTAGGGCTTCGAACTCCCGGATCCCGAAATGCCGAAAAGGGCTTAATAGGTTTTGGCTCCCCCTTTAGCCCCCAATCCATACGATCTCACCTGATGACCTGGGGCTAACTCCATAAAGCACATCGGGGTTTCGTGTATCGGGATTTCGCAACTTGCGAAAACGAGGGCTCTTGCCTTTGGGTTTTCTGGGTGCCGAAATGAAAAAACCTATTGATGCTAAACTGATTCAGGGTTTTGTTGATGACGGCGCCTGCAACCTCATAACCGGCAGGTCGAAAGGTCCACTTCAACACATGATCTATTCCCTTCCACTGGCTCGAAGAACTCTGACGGCTCTTCTATTTCCCTACCGGGAAATCTGCACCCACAACAAACTCTCACGGGATCCCCTCTTTGCACTAGGGAGATCAGACTTCGCACCTTCGCAAATCTTGTGGTCGAGCGTTGGTCTCTCGAATCCCCGAAACCTGACAACAATCAACGCTGACCTTTCACTTTTCCTTTGGGGATTTTCCCTATCGCTATTTTGGCGATCGCGATGTCAAACAACTAGTCTCTCCGACTCCCAAATCCCGATTTGCCGAAACTCCGATATACTCACGAGCTTTGACTTTTCAACGCTTCTTCACTTCATCGGCATTTCAGAGTTTGCAATATCGCGAATCCTAATGCAGTGTATTTGGCTATTCACCCCATGAAAACCTGAAATAGGGTGCCACCTGTCCACCTCACTGACTTCTCCGTGGCCCCACACAATTCCCTTGCCTTTCGGGATATCGTGTTTCGTGATTTCGCGATTCCCGTTGCAGATTTACGGGACTTCCACCCATGAAAACCCGATACAAGTATATATGTGTAAATCTAATGACCCTTGTGGTTTGGATATACGGTCCTGCCCCTCTTGAGCTTAAAACCTTATGAGATACTCGCAGTAACTCACTTTCTCCTCTGTGA
Organism: Picea sitchensis; assembly: GCA_010110895.2. Lineage (NCBI taxonomy): Eukaryota > Viridiplantae > Streptophyta > Pinopsida > Pinales > Pinaceae > Picea > Picea sitchensis. The sequence continues at coordinate 54,506 of SNQJ01S0011730.1, read as the reverse complement.
GATCTGATGGCTCACATAAATTCGTGAATTCTCTTTGGAGGATTCCGACCGTCCATTCTTTCCTCTAACAATCTTTGCACAATTAACCAAGGTGCTTCTCTTCCGCAGAACTCATCCTTCTATGATGCAAACTTACGATGCCTTCCTTTGACTCCTTCGAAGGTTTAATTCCTTCTGAACTTACCCCAACTTCAAATCCTTCAGAATCCTTTTTGCGCGCACTCCTTGCGACAACCTTCAAGAACTTCCAAGTGTTTGAATCCTTCGACCCTACACAATCCTTGCAACAACAGTATCTGAATGTTTCACTCAGGTTCACAACCCTGAGATTTTGCATAGCCTGTGCACTCCTTGCACGACTCCTGTGTCCAAATTTACTTCGGCGTAAATGAGAACAAAAGTTAAACTATCTGAGCCCTATGTCAACGCACTCCTTGCGGACACTTCAACTGCACTCCTTGTAGGAATCCTCGCTCAGATAGCGAAATAATTGAAACTCATTCCTACTTCCTTCAGACTTCAAATCAAAACATGAAATCATATACACAACATATAAATCAAATGTATGATAGGAAGAAAACATTCATGAGCATATCATTCAACATCAATACACAGAGAACAAACACAAAACCATGAATTTGAATCAAACTCTTCTATTAATCCAAATATTTGTACATGGGTGTTCTTACACAGCTCTCTTCTTCTCTTCTATGCTCTTCATACACACTAATGTTACAAGACACAATGAGGGTGTCTATATCCCGTTTCCCTCTTGTGCTCTAAAATTGTCTAATCTACACATTCAATTCTATCTACTTGCATTAACTACATTAAATGCCTTCTACCTACTAAGGATGAGAGCGAATTGCTCAAGGTCTGTTTACATTTTACAAGTGCGCTTATTCTTAATGGCTTGATTTAATATTGCGCATCAACTTCAATGTGATCTCAAAATTTGTGCTGGGCACTTTTCCAGTTGTCTGATTGTCTCTGTGCTGGCTCGCTTGAGATGCTCCTACATCATACTCCCTTGCTTGAAAATTTTCATGGGCTCCTGCCCATGATTTCACACATGGTTTGTCCATGCTTTTGTATCTCTTATTTGTTCTCCGAGCTGGCATATTCAACTGGATGGTTCTTCCATTTGACCAAATAATCAAAATATTTCTTTCACCTAGTCCTCTTACTCACTCTCTTGTCTAGTATGCGCTCCATCTGTGGATTATCTGCAACTGGCATATTCTTTTTCCACTGGATCACTGGCTTCTCATCTCCAGTCCCTGCTTCCTCATCTTTATATGGGTACAAATCTGAGATATTGAATATCGGAGAAATTTCGATCCCATCGGGTAATTCAATCTCATAAGCATTCATCCCAAAATTCTTCAAGACCCTACACAATCCGATTTTCTTCATCTTCATCTTATTATATGTTCCTCTCAGGAACCTTTCTCTCCTCAAGTGTGCCAGAATCAAGTCACCAACCTCAAACTGAAGTTGTCTCTTGAGATGATCTGCTCTGTGCTTATACTCCTGACTTGAATTCTGTAATCGCTCGTTCACCTCGCTGTGAAGTTCTCCCCTGAAACAGAAAACACTTCCTGCTCAAAGCATCAACGACTTTGTTAGCAGTACCCAAAATATGTTTAATCACAAAAGTGAAATTCTGCATATACTCAACCCATTTGACATGTCTCTAATTCAACTTTTCCTATTGAGTCACAAACTACAATGCATGATTGTCACTGTACAATAAAAACTCTTTCGGGATTAAGTAATGCCTCCATTTCTTCAATGCCTGAATGATAGCATAAAAATCCGTATCATAAGTGGAGTACTTCACTTTTGCTTCATTCAACTTCTTGCTGAAGTATGTTATTGGCCTATCTTCCTGACTCAAGACTACCCTGATTGCAACTCCACTTGCATCGCATTTCACTTGAAATGTCTTTTGGAAATCCAACAACACCAAAATTGGTTGTTCTGTGATCTTCCTCTTCAACAGATTGAAACTCTTCTCAGCCTCTTCTATCTAGTGAAAATACTTGTGTCTTTTCTTCACTGTATCCATCATCATTGCACTAATTCCACTGAAATCCCTAATGAATTTTTGGTAGAAACTAGCTAATCTGTGAAAACTTCTCACCTCAAAGATATTCTTCGGTGATGGCCAATTTTTTATTACCTCCACCTTTTCTGGATCCATCCTCAACTCATCTGCAGAAATAACAAACCCCAAGTAAATGAGCTCTTTGTCTTCATGAATGAGGACTTCTTCATATTTATCAATGAATTCTCCTACTGTAACTTCTGCATCACTGTATCCAAATGCTTTAGATGCTCTTCCATTGTTTTACTGAAAACCAATATGTCATCCAAATACACAATGAAAAATTTTCCGATGAATTCTCTCAGGACTTCGTTCATCAACCTCATGCAGGTACTCGGTGCATTTGTTAAGACAAACATCATAACAAGCCACTCATCCAACCCCTCATTAGTCTTGAATGATGTATTCCACTCATCACCTTCTCTCATGCGGATCTGGTGATAACTTCTTTTCAAATCAATCTTTGAAAAATATTTCACTCCACTCAAGAAATCCATCCGATCATCCATCCTTGGAAATGGAAATATGTACCTGATGGTTTTCTTGTTAATCTCCCTTGAGTCAGAACACATCCTCCAGCGTCCGTCTTTCTTTCGACTGAGTACTGTTGGAACAACACATGGACTCAAGGTTTCTCTAACCAAACCTTTGTCCATCAAGTCTTGGACTTGTCTCCTAACCTATTCTTTCTCTTGCGGTGTCAATCTATACATAGATTTGTTTGGAAAACTGGATCCTGGTATGAGATCAATATGATGACTCACACTCCTGATCGGTGGCAACGAACGAGGTAATTTGTCCACTACAATGTCAGTGAACTCTTCCAGCAGTTCCTGAACTTCTTCTGGTAAATCATCTACCCTTGTGCTGGTTAAAACAATCTTCGGTTTTCTGACCACAATGAATTGTGGTTCTTACTTCTTTTCAACCTCTATAAGAAGTTCCTTCCCACTCATGAGAAGTACAATGTTGCTTACTTATGGTTTCACCTCCTTATCCTTAATTGGAAGCAACATCTGAGTCCTCCCATTCTTCTCTAGGGTGTATGTGTTCATTCTCCCGTCATGAATCACATTCCTGTCATATTGCCATGGTCTACCCAACAATAGATGACAAACATCCATAGGAATGACATCGCATAATATCTTATCATTATATCCTCCTATCTTAAACTCAACTAAACATTGCTTAGTGACAGTTACCTGATGTCCTTTTTGTAGACACGAAACTCTATACGGGCTTGGATGATCAGTCATCCCCAACTCCAACTTTTCTACCATCTCTGTAGAAATGAGATTATCTGTGATAACACTATCTACAATGACCTTGCATACCCTGTCCTTGGTCTTGCAAACAGTTCTAAAAATTCTGGTCCTTTGGACTGAACTCTCCACCTCCTTCTCGAGTGTCAAAAGGACTCTTCGCATCATCAACGATCTTCCGCCTTCAACGCCTTTTGCCTCAACATCCCACCTATGTGCCTCAACGATGTGAGCTTCTTGACTCTCCTTCTTTTTATATGGACACTGATAAGACTTGTGCCCATTCTTTCCACATCTGAAGCATGTAATTAATCTACCTCTTTCCCTTCCTCTACCTCTAGTACGAGGAAAAGTGTTATTGTCAGCATAATCTCCTCTCTATTCAGTATGTTTCCCTCACTGCGAGGTTCCACCTCTCTCAGTTCGAGTCTGAGGCTTCTTCCAGTCTTCTTTGGGCTTCTGATTCTTATCCTGGGCAACTGATTTGCCTCTGGGCTAACTTCTGCCTCGGCCCCTATGACCCTGCTTTCGATTCAGCTTCTCTTTTGCTTTCAGAGCCATATGGTAAGCATCTTCCACTGTTCGGATGGTTACCATGCTCATCTCATCCTGGATATCATATCTTAGGCCATTCATGTATCTGGCTACTTTTTCATCATCGCTCTCCCGATGACTGCCCTGATATTCATCTTGTAGAATTCTTCTGTGTATTCTTTCACTGTCATCAGCTTCTGTCTCAGGTTCTGCATTCTCCTGAATAGAGAAATTTGATAGTCCCTAAAGATGAATTTTTCCTTCATCTTTGCGATCATTCGGTCCCAGCTCTTGATTTTATTCTTTCCCTTGCAGCGTCTGTCATCTTGTAGTTCATCCTACCATAATGTTTCATGTCCCTTCAATCTTGTGACAGCATGCTTGACTTTCCTGTCTTCTTCGTCGTCTTCATAGTCGAAGTATGTGTCGAGAGCTCTAATCCAGTCTAGAATCTCCTCTGCATCCAAGTTTCCCTCATAAACTGGAATGTCCATCTTCTCTCTTGCACCCATCCTTGCAATAGCTCTAATCAAACGTTCATTTGATGCATCTTCAGCCGCAACTTCTTCTTCATGTTCAACCTCAATCTCACTTTTGGAATCACTGAGATCCCTAGCACTGACTGTGCATCTTTGGGTTGTCTCCATGTCTTCGAGTCTAGCTCATAGATCACGCATCTCTCTCTCCATGGCTAGATCTGTCATCTTCCTGCCTCTTCTTCTCGGCATTTCCATATCCTCTGGTGGATTGGGTGTTTTCCTGTCCCTTCTCCTTGGTGGCATGGTGAAATCTTCTTTCTTCTATGCTACAGAAAGCAATGAACCTTTCGTGCTCTGATACCAAATGATGTCGGCACCCGCAACCTCACAAGTCGTAGGTTGGAAGGTCCACATCGACATAGGATATTTCCCCTTCCACTGGCCCAAATAACTTTGATGGCTCTTCTATTTCCCTACCGAGAAATCTGTACCCACAAAAAACTCTCACGGTATCCCCTCTTTGCACTTGCGATATGGGACTTCGCACCCTCGCGAATCCTTTGGTCGAGCGTTGGTCTCTCGAATCCTCGAAACCCGACAACCGTCAATGCTGACCTTTCCCTTTTCCTTTCTGGAGTTTCCCTATCGTGATTTCGGTGATCGCGATGTCGAACAACTCATCTCTCCGACTCCCGAATCATGATTTTCCAAAACTCCAATATACTTGTGATCTTTGAATTTTCAACACTTCACTTCATCGGCATTTCATAGTTCGCAATATCGTGAATCCTAATGTAGTGTGTTCGGGACTTCACCCCATGAAAACTTGAAATAGTGTGCCACCTGTCCACCTCACTGACTTCTCCATGGCCCCACACAATTCCCTTTCCTTTCGGGATATTGTGTTTCGTGATTTCGTGATTCCCGTTGCAGCTATACAGGACTTCCACCCAAAAACACCCAATACAAGTACATACATGTAAATCCAACTGACCCTTATGGCTTGGATCTATGGTACTACCCCTCCAGAGCTTAGAACCTTATGAGATACTCATGATAACTCACTTGCTCTCTGTGAGATTTGATGGCTCATGGAAATTTGTGAATTCTCTTCAGAGGATTCCGACCGTCCGTTCTTCTTCTGAGAATCTATCCTTATGCGGCCCCTCGTTGCTGCACTTTCCTTCAACCTCTTGAGGTACTTGTCTCGTGCCTTCCTTTAACTCTTCTGAAGGTTTAAGTCCTTCTGAACTTACCCCAACTTCAAATCCTTCAGAATCCTTTTTGCGCACACTCCTTGTGACAACCTTCAAACACATCTAAATGTTTGAAACCTTAGACCCTACATTAATCCTTGCAATAGCGGTCTACGAATGTTTCCTTTCGGTTACATAACCGAGATTTAGCTAACTTGTACACTCCTTGCATGACTCGTGTCGAATACACTTCGGTAGTGTCTCTGAATGTTTCACTCAGGTTCGCAACCCTGAGATTTCGCCCAACCTGTACACTCCTTGCATGACTCCTGTGTCCAAATACACTTCAGCGTAAATGAGAACAAAAGTTAAACTACCTGAACCCTATGTCAATGCACTCCTTGCGAACAATTCAACTACACTTCTTGCAGGAATCCTCGCTCAGACAGAGAAACAATTGAAACTCATTCCTACTTCCTTCAGACTTCAACTCAAAACATGAAATCATATACACAACATATAAAGAAAATGTATGACAGGAAGCAAACATTCATGAGCATATCATTCAACATCAATACACAGAGAACAAACACAAAACCATGAATTTGAATCAAACTCTTCTAATAATCCAAATATCTATACATGGGTGTTCTTACACAGCTCTTTGCTTCTCTTCTATGCTCTTCATACACACTAATGTTACAAGACACAATGAGGGTGTCTATATCCCGTTTCCCTCTTGCGCTCTAAAACTGTCTAATATACACATTCAATTCTATCTACTTGCATTAACTACTTTAAATGCCTTCTACCTACTAAGGAAGAGAGCGAATTTCTCAAGGTCCATTTACATTTTACAAGTGCGCTTCTTCTTAATGGCTTCATTTAAGATTGCGCATCAACTTCAACGTGATTTCAAAATTTGTGCTAGGTGCTTTTCCAGCTATCTGATTGTCTCCGCATTGGCTCGCTTGAGATGCTCCTGCATCATTTGTGTATAGGGATTTTGCAACTTGCGAAAATGAGGAGTATTGACCTTTGGTTTCTCAGGTGCCAAAACGTTGACCAACAACCACGTGTCCCTCCGATGGACGGTTGCGACCTTTAGCCATGATCAACAGTTTTGATCTTTTCGAGATGATCAACAGTAGTGATCAAATCCCGACTTTCTCCTTTTCAGAGTTTGGGAGAGTCTTCACTACCTTGCATGCACTAGGTTTAAACCTCGCCCATCTTTTCTGGATCCGAAAACACTCATAGTTTTTGGCACTTCTCCCCGAAGTGTCTCCACCATTTATTTCAGTTGTTCTCTTGCGCGTCCTCCCAGAGGTTAAACTCTATGTGCCCAAATCCTTTCTCCAACTGATCTAACGATAGTTGTTCTCCCACCTAAGCTTTACCTCTCTAATCTCTCAAAGGTTCCTTCGACCTAAGATTATATACTGCCTAAATACATATAAGCATGTTAGAGTAGTATGAGAGTTAAGGGAAGTGATGGAATTATGGAATAATTTATCCATATAATCTTTTTTGTTCGAAGTAAACTTAACTGGCATAATAATGTCATTATGGATAGAAATGAATCTTACCTTCTCGTAAATTCTAAGCTTAATCAAAATTGAATTATGTTATAGATTTTTTTTTTTATGGTGAATTTGAGGTTCACTACATCCTTCCTATTTCTTTATGCAACTTCCTTGTTGTCCTTTCCAAGCCTATAATTCCCTTGCCCGGTGGAGTTTAGTCTCATCCTGGGGATGACCTACTATTGTGAGTGATGAGCAACATGGTTTAAGGCTAGGAGGTTCATCGAATGTCTGCATGCATTTGGTGGATTTACTTCAACTAAAAGGTAAGTATCATTTATGTTCTTAATTATGTATTTTATGCATGTATTTTTTATGCTTGAATTTTACCATGTGCTTCATTGCATGTGGATTTACTGTTAATTTGGTTTGAATCTGAATCATAATAGTAACCCTGTGTTATGTGTTTAATTTCTATTAAAATGAATATATATTATATAAGTGTATATTCCTTTTAGTAAGATTGCCTGACCTGTTGAAGGCTGGGGATGCTACATGAAGAGAGGGGGGAAGGATATGAGAGAGAAAGTGAGAGAGTGAGTGGGGTAAAGAGAGGGGGAAATGGTGTGTGTGTGTGTGTCTAAGAGAGAGAGAGAGAGAGAGAGAGAGAGAGAGAGAGAGAGAGAGATGCAAGGTGGGGGACTGAGAGTGAGAAAGAGAGGGATATTTATTTAGTGTTAACAAGAACAAATGTAGTTTCTTGATCCTAATAACATGTGCGTGTTTTAGGAATGCACACATGCTTTAAGAAGACATGCACACATGTATTTGATTGGTTTTGGGCTAGAGTGACAACTCTAGTGTACATGTTTGCTGATTTGGTTTCCTCATATTCTACAAATACACAAAAATCTCCATTTTATGAATACCTCTCTACACCTATGTTTACTATAAATCAATTATTGATGAAACTATAGATAGAATTGGCTATGCAAATTCGAAATACATAAAAAAAAATTTAGAATTAAATATAGTTTACTATTTTTTAATCTAATTTTTCTTGACATATATCAAAAACCTAAAATGTATACCTTTTTTTATTTTTTCTATAACTTGTTTCCATCTTAACCATTTTTCAAATGAATTATAAGTGGATCTAGATGAAACCGATATCTACAATATAGTTTTATTTTTATAATGTTAAGACCCTCATAGCGTGCATGAACAAAAGACATTGTAATTTCAAGGATATATTGGCTTTCATAATTTAAAAAAATATATAAAATGAATATCATAAATTTTGAAAACATACACAACTCTAGAAAACTTGGTTCTCTACAATTACATAAATTATTGGAAGGAAACTCCATGGTTAAGGTACTCTAGAAACAAAGACATACACCTTATATTTTGTTGGAAAAATAACATACCATTATTATAAAAAATCAAATTTCACATAGTTATTCACAATTCCTATGAATAAAAATTGCATATAAGGAAATATAATTCAATTTCCTAAGTTTCATCTTTTTATACCATATTTAAATTCTTTGTAAAAGTACCTTAATGAATACATGCAAGATAGAAGATTGTTTTTTTCCATGTTATCATTTCCACTAATACATCATGAAAGACCATCATTAACTTGCACTCACCCATATATATTAACTTTTGGAGGATGTATTCTGATCTATGTTTGAGGGTGTTCAAATGAAGTAAGTTCTAGCGACGGTGCCAATTCCAAAGATGGTACACATGACGGAGAAGAGGAGTGAAACTTGAAATATTATAGCCAGTGATTAAGATGGAAGGCGTGTCTCATGCAGATTCAAATTATGCTTTTTATAGGTCAATCAAGAGCCTCCTTGCGATTGTTGTTCTGTATATCTTGCAAAAATTCCAAGGGAATGTGAGAGATCATGAGGTGTTCCTGGTGCAACCAACATGTTCTCTTGCAAATGAGATGCCAGGGGAATTGTTGCTTCATCCATGTAAAGTTCCAAGCGTTCAAATCACCAAGGGTTTATGTAACTGTCTATAGAATGATTTATGATCTTGGTATTAGTTTCAATACTAGAGTTGTTTAGTATAAATCTTTTTGTGAAATAAATGAGATGATGAATATATGAAATTAAAAATGAAGGAGGTTATGGTGTAAGATTGACTCATATACATTCTATATATAGAATATTTTCCTAGGTAACTCGCTGTTGGTCACTATAATTGCTTAATTAATTTTAAACAACCAAGTTAAACATAAATTATCAACCCAGGGAAGTCTTTTGTTTCAAAGGTAGCCACGCACTATATATGCTCAATTCCAAAAGCACTTAGTGTTGTAGTAAGAAATCTATACTAATAATACTTGCTCAATGAACTGAAGCTCTGAATTAAATCACAGAAAAGTAACCTCCCTATTGCAATCTTTAAAGTTCAATCTAAGAATCCTGGATTACATTAATACTTGCAA
>SNQJ01S0011730.1:10276-27653 GCA_010110895.2 Picea sitchensis | reverse complement strand
GCGCACACACGGGGTGAACTACTGACAGGTCACATACCTGTTGACAGATTGATATCTGTTGAGGATTGTTGCCTCATCTCAGTTGGTGCTGAGGGTGTAAGTTGAGTCTTTCATATAGAGCTAGTGCTCTTGTAGAGTTGTACTCTATTCAGTTGTTGTTGATAAACCCAAGGATTGTAGTCTGTAATAAAAAGAAAATTGTACATACATATTGTGTTCTTTGTGTCCATTGTGATGATGACTTGTTGATGATATATTGTTGATATGTGCCTACATCTAATTGGTTATAAATGATAGCAATGTGTAATGAATAAATGTTGAATGCTAATTGATGACTTTTTGCGCAAGAGGGAAGTTTTGGGAAAAAGAGCACCACACTCATTCACCCCCCCTCTAAGTGTGGTAGGTGTGTCCAAAAAATGAGATGTCGGGGGAATTGTTGCTTCATCCATGTAAAGTTCCAAGAATTCAAATCACCAAGGGTTTATGTAATTGTCTATAGAATGATTTATGATCTTGGTATTAGTTTCAATATTAGAGTTGTTTAGTAGAAATTTTTTTGTGAAATAAATGAGATGATGAATATATGAAATTAAAAATGAAGGAGGTTATGGTGTAAGATTGACTCATATACATTCTATACTTAGAATATTTTCCTAGGTAACTCGCTAGTATAGTGGTTGGTTACCCATGTATCTTCGTAGATGAAAGTATCTCCATATGATTGTAAATTTTTATTCTTTTCAATTAAACAACCAATTGATTTCTTGGTATGAAGGAATTGTCTCTTCAAAGCTAGAAGGTAAGTATAGATAGTTTTATAGTTAGTTAAGGAGTTTTGGTTCCAAGAAATGATCTCTCATTATTTATTTAAGACCTATGAGTGGTATGCTAATTATGCTATGCAACACAACATGTGTGTGGGTGTCCACTCATTGAGTTTGGGACATCCCTCATTTTGATTCTCGAGTTTAGAAGTGTAACTTGAGAATTCAACTTGGGAGCTACTCACCCAACTTGATGGAGTTGGTAACATGGAAGATTTAAAAATAATTAAGAGATGTTGATGAAGACAATACATGATAGAGATCAAGACATGTACTGGTTAAGGGAGGGTGTTGGAATAACTCCTACTTGTCTTATTTTCGTTTTTGTGGGATTCTTCATATGGTTGTAATATTGTAATGTAGATATTATTATCTAGGTGAGTTGATATATTTTAATGTTTAGGAGTTTGTTAATTAGTTGGATTAATAAATATGGTCCAACCTACTTAACTCCTAGATTAATGTGTTGTTGATAGATTCTCTCAACAAATAGATTGTATAGCTCAGATAGTCAATATACCTTAAGGCCAAAATTAATGTATTATATGTGTAATGCTTCATTGAGTTAATACAATATAGTTTTTGTTTGTACACTATGTCTACTCTCCCTCATTTTATTGAAACAACACTTTTATTTGATATAACATTTTTCATAGCCCTAGAAAATATTCTCAACATTTGGGTAGAAGTCAAACCTAATAAAAATTGGACATCTAATCCTTAATTAAGAAAATCTTCAATTTCTCCCCAAGATTATTCCCCAATTATATATAATTTTCTATGCATCCTCCTTGTGATTAAGTCCCAAAAGCTAATCATACATTACAACATTTCCTCTCACACTACACTTTGAATTGGGGAATATGGTCTTTTCCATCGTTGCAAAGTAGTAAATATGCAATGTTAAATAATTTTTATGTGTGTATTCTTGCAATCTATTGCAGAATAGTAAATATGCAATGGTGAAGAATTTTTATGTGTGTATTCTTGTAATCTACTATTGAATATTTTGGTAGCTATGCAAAGTGAAGAAATGTAGAGAAATATTGAGATAAAAACACCCAAGTATAGTACTGAGATAGAAAACCCTATTGTAGTATAGAGTTGACTATTTTGGCTCCCACATTGGCCTAATATAACAAAACGGGAATACATGGAAACTAAAATGGATTTAGCTATACAAATTAAGGAGTGTTTCGTATGTAGAGTGGAAGAGAGAAGAAAACGATTGAGATGTAGATGAGGTTAAGAGGGTCTGCATAGATTATCATGGTAAATTGAATATTTCAACTTGAGATGTAGATGAGATTTGGTAGCATGATGAGATGGAATTTCTATTTTCAAATCATCATCCAATTTCTAGTAGGTTTTTGTACTGGAAAATGAAGCCACTAGTATGGATAATGATGGATACTTGCCGTTCCTAAGTACAAGGATGAAAAAATTCAAAATGGTACTAACGCGTTAGTTGTCTTAGACTTTTCCTCCTCATCAATAGACAAAGGGAACATTTAGAACAATCACATGCTAGATTTTGGAATAACCACCTTGATATTAGTGTAGCGTTGGAGTGATATCAGGAATAGTCCTATGTTGCAATGATATTTGGAGGAAGGAAATGTCTATTTGGAAGTAGGATATGGTGTTGTTTGAAGAGGGTCTTCCAGTAGTGCTTAGACATCTTATAGAGGTTTGAATAACCTATGACCTTAGACAAATTTGATAGAGAAAGGTATGGATGGGGCTAGCTAGCAGGCATTAATATAGGAGTAGGTTTTTCACAAAAATATAGTCCATATGATGGAGATATTCCATTGGAGGGAGTAACAAAAAAATATGATCCAAACTTATCACAATATGGATATCAAAGAGATAGGAAAATGTGGATACATGATGTGGCAGGTGATAATGATGTCAAGTGGTACTGGTCCTAGAAAGTGTTATCACTATTAGAAGATAAATTATATTAGGCCAATGAGGGAGCCAACATCAACCCTATACTAAAATAGGATTTTCTGATCTCAATACTATACTTAGGTATTTTTCTCTCAATCTTATTTTTATATTTCTTCAATTTGCATGGCTGCCAAAATGTTCATGAATAGTTTAGAAGAATACACAAAAAAAAATTCTTTACCATTACAATATTCCCTAATTCAAAGTGTATTGTGACAATGAATGGTGCAATATATGATTAACTTATCATATTTAAACAAGGAGGATGTAGTGCAGATTACTCCCCAAGATATAGTGTTCTCTATGTTAGCACTCTGTATTTGTTCAGTTGATAAAAAAAATGAGAGAGGTAACTATTTAAACCTACTTTAGAGCTGAGGCACTAGCCTACTCAACTTATAGAGGGCTCTCTCGTGTCACTTGATATTTCATTGATAATCAGTGTCTAGGTTGGGTTTGTTTTGGAGGGTATCATAAAGTTGTTCAAGAAATGGAGGTGATATTTGGGCTATGGAGTCAGAAATGAACAAAGCATTGACAAATCATTGGCACTATCAAGAGGAAAAAGGATAAATGAGGCAATGAGTTTGTGTTTAAATTCAAATTTTCATGGCAAAGAGGAAAAAGGAAAACACATACTACATCAAAGCATATTAAAATAAATTCTAACTTAGCTGAGAAGAAACATACATAGTTTAAATTGCTTAGACCGAGAGCGCCCCAAGACAAATTCTGTGTCTTTAAATCTCTGATTTAAAAGAGTAATTGCAAATAGAATAAAAGATCACAGGAAATACACACTACAAAAGAAGAAAGAACTCATATCATAGCCAATTAGAATCTTTTCATAAACAATTCAAAAATTTGCTTCTCCATTTATATATTCACCTAAGCAGCAAGATTTTACAAATTCTTCCTACTCAGAGGTCAGGCCCCTCTTTTATTCATTCTTAATTTATTCTTGGGATGATATATATAGAGGATTTACGTGCGAGATTCAAAATGACTAAACTTCCCTACATATAGACATCAGTTACAAAAAAGAGTAACGTATAACCACGGTTTTCCTGCTTCATAAGGAGCGTTAAATAGGACTGAAATATCCGAGGTTTTTCTCATTAAACTACACATGTTTAAAACTTTCTAAAGCATACTCAATTCATCTTGAGAACTTATTCGAGCTTGGCAATTTCTTCCCTTAGATAGCTCAACCAAACCGGTTGGTTTTCCCCAACACTCTCAGATTCCTAAGCTCTAAACACTGATTCATGTCACTATCTCTGCTTCCTCTTCACTTCCCCCTTGTGGTGCACGTCCCTTTCTTACTCATTGATGAATTCGTCATATTACTTGAAAATCCTGATTCGGTGGGGACCATTTGAATAGATTTATCCATTTTCCCAATTTCACAAAAAAACCTAAGACTTGTCTCCCTGATCTTGTTAATTACTTTGTTCAGAATGGAATGTTGATTGCTCAAAACTAGATAAAATTATCTATGTTTTGGAGGATGATTGTCATCGAGTTCTTAATCACAGATTAATGATGAAAGTGCTTGTTCAAACTACGGCCTATCACACTGAATGGATAAGCCGTTAACTCTTCCCTTTTCATACACGATCTTTGGAAGTGACGCATATCAAATGATTTTTCAACACGTGACATCGGGGCGTCATTGAGTGATTTTGTCCTCACCCACTTTTTCTCCGAAATGCTTTAGGGGGTGTTGCATGTCCATGTTTTGAAACCGTGGTATTTTCCCCGACCCGTCCTCAAAAAATTATCCTTCATGCTACTTCATCACCCGATATGTGTCCTCGCTGTCGATCTAGGATGTTTCAAGATCGACGGTCTGTCGGGCCCCTCTTTTCATGCCTCCGTTAGATTGTCCCTTTTCCTCCATATGTAGCCCAGTCCTCCAAATCAAGTCATATCTCTGCACTGATTTAGTCCCCGGCTAAATCTGAAACTTGTATTTCATATATAATTGTTATAGTGATAACACTCTACAACCTCCTTGTTTTTAAGTCCCAAAAGCTAATGATATATTGCAAGATTTGTTGTCACACTACACTTTGAATTCGAGAATATGGTCTTTTCCATCGTTGGAGAGTAGAAAGTAGTAAATATGCATTCATAAATATTTTTTATGTGTGTATTCTTGTAACCTATTCTTGAATATTTTGGGAATGCAAATTGAAGAAATATAGAAAAAGATTTAGAGAAAAACTACCAAGTATAGTAGTGAGATAGAAAACCCTATTGTAATATAGAGTTGACTATGTTGGCTCCCACATTGGCCTAATATAAAAAAATGGGAATACATGGAAACTAAAATGGAGTTAGCTATAAAAACTGGAGAGTGTTTTTTTACAGAGAGTGGAGGAGAGGAGAAAATGATTGAGATGTAGATGAGGTTAAGTGGGTATGTAGAGTTTGTCATGGTAAATTGAATATTTCACCTTGAGATGTAGATGAGGATTGGTAGCATTATCATATGGACTTTCTATTTTCAAATCATCATCCAATTTTTAGTAAGTCAAGGATGAAAAAATTCAAAATGCTACTAGTCATGCGTTAGTTGTCTTAGACTTCTCCTCCTCAACAATAGACAAAGGGAACATCTAGAACAATCACGTGCTAGAGTTTGGACAACCACCATGATATATGGAATAGTGGAGCGTATTTGGAACAAGGAAATGTCTATTCGAAAGTAGGAGATGGTGGTGTTTGAAGAGGGTCTTCCAATAATGCTTAGACAATTTTTAGAGGTTTGAATAATCTATGAGCTTAGATAATTTGATAGAGAAAGGTCTCAATGGGAGCTATCTAGCATGCATTAATGTAGACAAATTTGATAGAGAAAGGTCTTGATGGGAGCTATCTAGCAGGCATTAATGTCGGAGCACGTTTTTAACAAAAATGTAGTCCATATGATGGAGATATTCCATTGGAGGCGGTAACAACAAAACATGATCCAAAATTATCATAATATGGATATCAAAGTGATAGGAAATGTGGATACATGATGTGGCAGGTGATAATGATGTCAAGTGGTATTGGTCCTAAAAAGTGTTATCAATATTGGGAGAGAAATTATATTATGTCAATGTGGGAGCCAACTTCAAGGCTATACTAAAACACGATTTTCTGATCTCAATACTATACTTACTATTTTTCTCTCAAACTTATTTTTATATTTCTTCAATTTGCATGGCTGCCAAAATATTCATGAATAGTTTACAAAAATACACACAGAAAATTATTTACCATTACAATCTTCCCTAATTCAAAGTGTAGTGTGACAATGAATGGTGCAATATATGATTAACTTCTCGTACTTAAACAAGGAGGATGTAGTGAATCCCAAGATACAGAGTTCTCTACATCCTCCTTGTGTTTAAGTCCCAAAAGCTAATCACATATTGCAACATTTACTGTTACACTACACTTTGAATGGGAGAATATGATCTTTTCCATCGTTGGAGAGTAGTAAATATGCAATGGTAAAGATTTTTAATGTGTATTTTTGTAATATATTTTTGAATATTTTGGTAGCTATGCAAAGTGAAGAAATATGGAAAAAGATTGAGATAAGAAAACCCAAGTATAAGTATAGAATTAAGATAGAAAACCCTATTGTAGTATAGAGTTGACTATCTTGGCTCCCACATTGGCCTAATATAACAAAATGGGAATACAAGGAAACTAAAATGGAATTAACTATGCAAAGCAGAGAGTGTTTGGTAAATTGAATATATCACCTTGAGATGTAGATGAGGTTTTGTACCTTGTTGAGATCATCTTGGTAAATGAATATTTCAGTGAGATTAATTCATTTTAGTACTAGTAAAATTATTTACCATAGAGAACACATAAAAAAAAATATACATATATAATCCATATTCATAAAATTATTATAAAAAAAAAAATTAAGCATGATCAAATGGAATTTCTATTTTCAAATCATCATCCAATTTTTATTAGGGTTTTATACTAGAAAATGCAGCCACTAGTATGAATAGTATTGATACTTAAAGTTTCTAAGTACAAGAATGAAATCATTCAAAATGTTACTAGTCCCCTATGACCTTAGACAAATTTTATACAGAAAGGTCTGGATGGGAGCTAGCACGCTCTGCTAGCACACGTTACTCGAGCGATTGTTTAACAAAAATATATTCCATATGATGGAGATATTTCATTTGAGGGGTAACAATAAAATATGATATAATTTTATCATAATATGGACATTAAAGAGATAGGAACAGGTGGATAGATCACTTGGTAGGTGGTAATTATTTTAAGTGGTATTGGTTGAAAGGTTTTTATACCCTTAACAAGGGTTAAGAAAAAGGAGATTGATCTTAGAAAGTGTTATCAAGATTGGCAGAGAAATTATATTAGGCAAATGTAGGAGCCAACATCAACTCTATATTAAAATAGTATTTTTTGATCTCAATATTATATTTGGGTATTTCTCTCTCAATCTTATTTCTATATTTCTTCATTTTTTTTAACTTCCACAATGTTCAAGAATAGTTTACAAGAATACACACAAGAAATTCTTTACCATCACTAGTTTAGCAAAACATGATGAAGACCATCTTCCCTAAATCAAAGTGTAGTGTGACAATGAATGGTGCAATATATGATTGACTTGTAGGATTTAAACATGGAGGATGTAGTGAATATTTTCTTATTCAATGATTAGATCTCTAGTTTGAATTAAGTTTGACTTCTACCTAAATGTCGAAAATATTTTTTAGGGTTATGAAAAATATTATATGATATAAAAATGTTGTATGAGAGAAAGAAAATTGAGTAGACATATTGTGCACACAACTTTTCCCCTTTTTCTGTATTAATTCAATGAAGCATTATACAGATACAAATACATTAATTTTGTCTTGAAGATAGATTTACTATCTTAGACATACAATCTATTTGTTGAGAGAATCTATCAACAAAGCACTAGGAGTCAAGTATGTTGAACCAAATATGTCATACACAAATAATTAACAAACTCCTAAATATTAAAATTTATTCATTATCATAGAATATAATCTCTACATTACACTATTACAACCTTATGAAGAATCCCAAAATAAGACAAGTAGGACTTATTCCAACACCCTCCCTTAGCTAGTACTTGTTTTAATCTCTGTCTTCATCAATATCCCTTAATTATTTCGATATCTTGAGGCTACTAACTCCATCAAGTTGCCTCATTAGTTGCTGAGTTGATAACTAATGAGAGATCCTTCTCTAAATCCACAACTCTCAATCTTTTACATGCACTTCATCCCTTCTATCCTTTCCCTAATTCCACAACTCTGAAGCTTTTACTTGCACCTGATCCCTTCTATCTTTGAAGAGACATTTGCTTCAGACCAAGAAATCAATTCATTGTTTAATTGCAAAAACTAACAATTGAACAACTTATGGACATACTCTCATCTACACAAATACATGGATAACTAGCAGCTATACTAGCCAATTACTTGAAAATAATCTTACACCATAACCTCTTTCATTTTTAATTTCATAAAATCATCATCATCATTTATTTCACAAAAAAATTCTACTAAAAAAACGTCTAATCTTAAAACTAATACCAAGGTAAAAAATCATTCTATAGATAAACTAATACCAAGGTAAAAAATCATTCTATAGAAAACACCGAAACCTGTGGTGAGTTGAAAGCCTTAGACTTTACATGGATGAAGAAACAATGCCCCCGATATCTCATTTGCAAGCGAGCATGTTGGTTGCACCAGGAACACATCTGGAGATCTCACATTCTCTTGGAATTTGTGCAAGATAGACAGAACAACAATAACTAAGAGGCTCATGATTGACCTAGGAGAAGCATAATTTGAATCGGCATGAGACATGCATGTCATCTTAATCACTGGGTATAATCTTTCAAGTTTCACTCCTCGAATTTGCACCATCAGTAGAACTTACTTCGTTTCAGCACCCTCAGACATAGATCAACGTGCATTCTGGGCAGCGCTTCTTCTGTTACGAAACACTCCGTAGTCCTGCTTATATATATATGATTTGCTTTTATTTCTCCCAAATACACTGCAACAAAAGGTTTAGACTGTATCTTAATTGTTGTTGTATGGTATATACACAAACAAAAATTAAAACCAATACCCAAAAACACAAACAAGGTTCCCATTCTTCCATTTTGTCACGTGTTTTAGTGGGAACCTAACATAAATTATAATTCCTAAAATTTATAAAAATTAACACTCCTTAGACACAGTATGTGCCACAATGATATCAAATTATAAATAATGATGTAACTGGGTAACTCATCTCTGGAAAGTACTTAAATAACTTCTCAATTGAAGCTTGAACTGTATCAAAATTTCATGGTTTTGGAAAACTATTTATTATGTCTTTGGACTTGGTAATGATGTCTTGATTGATAGGTTTTAGTATGTTTACAGGTTTCAAGCAAATGGAGGATGATCTCGAGAATAAAATTATTATGTCCACGATGACTCTCGACCCTCAAGGCTTCCTATTGATACAACAATTAGGTGAGAGATGCCATATATTGGATTTTCTGTTAAAAGATGATGATGATAATGCTATCCCACCCAAAACGATTTGTTGTTGGATACCATGATAAGTCTTGAGGAAGACATTAGGCAGAGCTCGAGTAATAATAATTCAACATTAATCAAGATACCCGGTTCAACACTAATCATGAGTGTCATAATTAGTGTTGTTCAGATCATACAGTTAAATGGGAGGGATACCCCGTTCTTTATCAGTAGCGCATAGAAGATAGTTAATTCTTGCATTCAGATTGAAAATGTCATCATCCATCTTACACATGAATCATTCGCGCAAACAATATTTGAAGAACGATGATTATCGGAGGAATTATTACTGTTAGAGCTTCTGTTTTGGATACGATTAATCATCCCACCCCCATTTCATCCCACCCCATCTTTAAGCCGCCTCTTCCTAAGCTCTTCGTCTTCGAGCTTCTATTGTGATAGGACTAATCATCCTACCCATCATTTTACACTTTTTCAAATTAATAGGGAAATTAATAGGGTAGATCAATTATTTTTATAAAGTGGTCGTTGTTAGTTGTGGATCTATATGTCTTGGGGATGATCATTAATATATTAAATTAATTATAATATATAATAATAAATTTATTGGGACAAAAAAATCCAACCATCCTTAGTAATTTTGAGGACTTAAATGCTCCTAATCTTTATCTTCTTCATCATCACCAATAAATTATTACATAAATATAATGTATAAATTAAAGTATTAATTACCATTAATATAGAATGTATTAATTAATTAATGCATTCATAGAATTTTAATTAATACATTAATAAAATATTATTATATACTAATTAAAAAAATACATTAATAATACATTATTAAAATAATAATAAAAAAATACATTTAATATATTAAATACATTAATAAATTATTAGTATTTTAAAACATTAATAAAATATGAATTGATTAGAACATAAAGTATGAATTGATGAGAAAAAAGTACATTAATAATAATATATCAATAAAATAGTAATACATTAAACTTAATTATGTTAGTAATACATTTAAACAAAATATTAATATAGAAAAATAATACATTAATAAATTAATATATATAAATAAAATATTAATATAGTAAACTTAATTATGTTAGTAATACATTTAAATAAAATATTAATATAGAAAAGTAATACATTAATAAAGTAATATATGTAAATAAAATATTAATATAGAAAAGTAATATTTAATACTAATAAAGTAATATATGTAAATAAAATATTAATATAGAAAAGTAATATATTAATACAGTAAAGTAATATATTAATACAGTAAAGTACAATACATTAATAATATTATTTTTAATATATTAATTAAAATAATAAATTAATCCTATATATGTTATTAATGCATTAATTATATTAATAATTTAATATTATTAATACATTAACACTATTGATACATTTTTAAATAAATATAATGTATAAATTAAAGTATTGATTAACATTAATATATAAGTTAATGTATTAATTAATTAACATACATATATAATATTAATTAATACAATGCTAAAGTTTTAATACACTAATAAAGCAATACATTATTAAAGTAGTAATATGTTAACTTTAATGACTAATAATAAGTTATTAAATTATTAATACATTAAGAATACATTATTGCATTAATATATAATGTAAAAATTAAAGTATTAAAATATTAATGTATAATGTAGCATGTTAAATTATTAACATATTAATACATTAATTGAGAATGACTTTGGTTCACTATGGTTGACCATGATCATGGTTCTTTAGAGTTAACCATGTCTATTAAAGTATTAAAATATTAATGTATAATGTAGCATGTTAAATTATTAACATATTAATACATTAATTGAGAATGACTTTGGTTCACTATGGTTGACCATGATCATGGTTCTTTAGAGTTAACCATGTCTATGGTAGACCTTGGTTGACTTTGGGAAGGAAATGTTGATTATGATTGATCATGGTTATCCTTCACCATGGTTGACTATGGTTGACGAAGGTTTATTATGGTCGACCATACCCATGGTTAACCTTCGTTTGCCATGCAAACCTGATTATGGTGGTCCATGTTGATTATGTTTAACCACAATTTACTATGGCACTACTCTGTTGCAATGTTGATCATGTTTTGTTTGTACGATTGCGACATTAGATTTTTTTTGTCACATTGTCACATAAACTTTTGTTCATCACATGAGATTGTAAGGTTATGGTCATCAAATTATGACGAAGGATTTTTTTTTGTCATATTATGGAGTTGTAATAGGTTTGTCATAGTCCAATAGTAGACTATGTCTCTCACATTGCGATGTTAGGTAATGTTAGTCTCATCGCAATGTTGGTCTATGTTTGTCACATTGCCATATTTGGTTGTGTAGATCACATTGCGAAAATGGGTTGTGTTCGTATCACTCTAACGTTTGGAAACCTTCATCACATTGTGACGCAAGGATATGTGAGTCACATTGAAACATGACGATATTAATATAGTAAAGTAAAAATGTAATGTAATACATTAATACATTAAAGTGATACATTAATAGTATTATTACTAATATATTAATACTATATAGATTATTAATATCATAATAATATTAATAAATTAATATTATTAATACTATTGATACATTATTACATAAAATTAATGTATAAAATAAAGCATTAATTAACATTAATGTATAATGTAACATATTGTTTAATTGATAAATTAATAATGTAATGTATTAATTAACTAATACATTACTACATTATTAATTAATACAATGATAAAGTTTTACACTAATAAAGTAATACATTAATAAAACATGTGCGACACATTGCAATGTCTATAAATGTTCGGCACATTGCAACATTACTATCCACATTACAATGAAATGACTATGTTCATGAGATTGTAACGTCACTTTATATTTTTGACATTATGACGTTACTATGTTCGGCAATTGTAATGTTATTATGTTCGACAAATTGTAATGTTATTATGTTCGACAGAGTGCGATGTTACGGTGTTCGACACATTACAACATTACTATGTTTGTCATGTTGTAACGTCCAATTTGTTCGTCACATTACATTTTTGGGGTATCTTCATCGCACGACAAGGTTTGTTTCTGTTTGACACATAACGAAAAATAAATTTTTGGCATAGTTTTGAAAAAAAATATCTAACTAAGTGTTTCCTTTGTGAAAAAGATATTAACTTTGAACTCATGCCATATATTACATAGAAACAAACTTAGAATCAAACTTGTATTTTGTAAGTTAGTATTTTTATTATTATTTTAAATAATTTAAATTAATCAACAAAATAATCATTTATAAAATATGTGAGAAAAAAAAGACAAATAAGTATAATTATAAATATTATAATGATAATGATAATTAGTTTCCAAAAATGAATTTATAAACATAAAGACATGGTATAAATCCTATTATTATAATACTTCCTTCTTAATCCTATTATTATAATCCTTTGGTTTTAGTGTTTCATATGGACATGTTGGTATAATATTTGTTGTCATTTTATGCTTATGTTTGAATATTTTTAAGAGTAAGTCTAAATAAGTAAATAATTTTATCAACTAGCACATTTACATAAGTGTGACTACTCAAGCTAATTAATTTAAAAAATTTAGCACAACCTCTAATTAAAATTTGTAAATGAAATATGTTATAAATATTCTTTATGGCTGTGCTAATATAACCCTAACCCTATTCTTAATTAATTTAAAAATATTAGCACAAACCCTAATTAGAATTTGTAAATGAAATATGTTATAAATATTCATTGTGGTTGTGATAATACTTATACCACATTTAAATTAGAAAAAAACATCTTTAAAGATTTGAAAACAAAACCAAGACTTTTTCATCCCATTAAAATTTACAAATCCAAGAAGTTAAATCCAAACATCATTGGCATCAATTAGCTCTATGTCACCAATTCACTCATTGCAGAGTCCAACGAAATTTATTACTCTATCCACTATTTTCTTTATGAATTCATTAAGCTTCCTAGAATAAGAAACTGTCATAATATGAAATTCTGTAAATATGGTGGTTTTTATGGTATATAAGGTACATTTGGTTGAAATGTAAATCTAATATTATAAAACAAAAAAAAGTTAATAGTGAAGTAATTTCTAATCTCAAGTAAGTTTGTTAATCTTTTGAAAGTGGCAGTTAAGGGATGCATTAAAAAATGCTAGAAAGTTACGAATATGAGATGTTATTCATTCATTTTTAAGGACTATCAAGAATATGTCAGCTTGATAACCATACAATTGAAATGTATGGTTAAAAGATCATTAAATGTGTTCATTTCCAATAAATGTACGTGTAATAAACACCATTTTATTAAATTTATTATTATTATTATTATTATTATATATGATTGAAAGGTCATTAAATTTGCTATTTCTAATAAGTGTAACCGTAATAAACAATTATTTTATTAAATTTATTATTATTATTAATTTAATTTCGAAGAAAAAAAAACTGTGTTCTTGGAGCGCAGGTAATTATTTACAGAATGAAATTAGCCAAGGTCTTTAAAAATTCTTCATTTGTTCGTTGCAGTTACTTACGGTCATAATACCTTTTTGTTTTGTTCTTCTAAACTTGGAAATTGTATCAGTTTTCCGGTCTACTTCCAAAATCAACGCTTGAATACAAGTCTTTAGTAAATCAGCGCTTCGAAGGAAGGTTGTGCTTCGCGATGAATAATTAGTGGATTCGGTGAGCAAAATTTGTAGTTTGAATACAAGTCTTTCGTAATGTGCAGCCAGTGGCCCTTTCGATAACCCCATAATGATTTCCTTGAATAATGTTTAAAATTGGAACCTCAAGTATAATATTCAGACAGGGTGCGGCTTCAACACTGATATTCAAGTGCAATTCCTTTGCTGTAGTTATCTCTGCATTGATGAATGTCAGTCTAATCCTTTCTGCTTCTGCAAATTCCAGCAAAGTGGAATATTCATTGGATTTTAACTTCACATTACAGTGTCGAGATTCATAGATTTCTTAATAATTTGAAAATCGTTGTCAATTATGAGCTGAGCTCAAACAGTTTGTTGGAAGTGATTTTTAAAGGTTTTTCTCTGGACTATTTTCATTTATATATAAAAAAAGAAAAAAGAAAAACTAGCTTCTCATCTAAAACTTGAATAATTTTACTAATTTTATTCATGTACAATAGTAACAGAAAACATTTAATCATCTCATTTAATATTGTTTAGCATATATTGTTGAGCTTGGGCTGATTTTTCATTTACTTGAGTGACTGTAGGAGCAAGGACATTTGATATTCTTCTTCCTCTGACTTCAGGAACTAGACTTGAGTAAGAGACCTGGGTTGTTTGAGAAAGTATTTTGGTACTTCTTAGTTCCCACCTGGGAACCCACTCTCTTGTGTAAGTTTCCCAACTTAAAGAATCAGGAGTATCAATTACTTGGTCTAATCCATTTCGGAACTGAACAGATATCATAAGACAGAGATTCCGAAGATGTTCTCTGCTCAAAAAATCTGGAGTAGAAATATTTTTTCCCTTTATATGCTCTATGCAGAAATCAAAATTACTGAAAAGGGCCTGCCATCGAGCAATTTTATGATCTCCCGGATTCTTTAAGTCCTTATTAAGGACCTTATTCATAGCTGCAGCGTAGTCCTCAGAAGGATTTTTTTATAAATAAGATAAATTTCAAATTTATGAATGGCATTTAGAGAAGCTTTAATTTCCTTATCTAATGTAGAATAATTTTTCTCGGCTGCCTGCCATAATCCAGAGGCAAATTGAATAACCTCTTCTTTTCCTTTATCTCTGACCTATTTTAATACAACTCCCCAACCAATATTACTGGCATCAGTTTCTACTATCTTTGGAAGACTGTCATCAGAGATATGCAAAATGGGAAGATTCTTGACTTTAGCTTTGATGTTCTTCACAGCGTGTGTATGCACTTATGTCCAAGGACATGGCTCCTTTTTTAATCTGTCATTAAGAAGTTTTCGATCCTTTGCACATTTTTTATAAAAATGGCTTATGTAATTCAAACTTCCTAAAAACCTTTGTAGTTGTGTTTTGTCAAGAATCTTATCTAGGAATTTATCTGAATTCAACAACATGAGTTTGCAGAGTGATTTGGCCATTATCAATAGTATGACCAAGAAACTTGACCTGAGTCTGAAAAAGATCTATTTTTTTCTTTGATAATACTAGCAGCTTGTTTGATTACGTGCAAAAGTTTCTTTAGGTGTTTGAAATGCTGATCTATAGATGAAGAAAAGATGAGGATTTCATCAATGTAGACAATAAGCCAATCAAAGTATGGCTTGAGAGTATCATCCATTACCCTTTGAAACTTTGCTAGTGCATTATTTAGTCCAAAAGGCATCACATTCCATTCATAGAAAAAGTTTTTTTAGGTGTTTGAAATGTTGATCTATAGATGAAGAAAAGACGAGGATGTCATCAATGTAGACTATAAGCCAATCAAAGTATGGCTTGAGAGTATCATCCATTACCCTTTGAAACTTTGCTAGTGCATTCTTTAGTCCAAAAGGCATCACATTCCATTCATAGAAAAAGTTTCTTTGGGTGTTTGAAATGTTGATCTATAGATGAAGAAAAGACGAGGATGTCATCAATGTAGACAATAAGCCAATCAAAGTATGGCTTGAGAGTATCATCCATTACCCTTTGAAACTTTTCTAGTGCATTATTTAGTCCAAAAGGCATCACATTCCATTCATAATATCCAGCAGGGACATTAAAAGCAGTTTTGAATTTATCTTTTTCATTAATTGCCACTTGCGAGAATCCATATTTTAAATCAAACTTTGAAAAGATCTTTGCTTCTGGTAACAAGACTGCTTTTGTTTGGAATAGGATATGTATCATCTGCTAATACTTTATTGAGAGGTTTGTAGTTTACTACTAATCTAGGAACTCCTCTGATTTGTTCTGAATGTTTATTTCCATAGAACCCATAACAGTTCCAAGGACTAGTAGATTTTCTAATTAATTCTTTTTTTAGCAATCCCTCAATTTCTTCAGCACACAGCTTCTGATATTCAACATTCATCGGTATAGCTCTTCTTTTGCACGGCTTGCCTTGATAGTCTTCTCTATAAGGGAGGAAGACATCATGCTTCTTCTGCTTCTAGAAAGCAGTGGGATTTTCTGAACAAACTGAATTAATAAATTCTTCTTTTAGTAAGAAGATCTTTTCTTGGATATCATGTTTTTTCAGTTGGTCTCTGATCCTAATTTCTGCATGAAAATCTTTCAGTTCTCTTATCTTTTCAGTTTTTCTTAGATTTAGCTATAAAGCATCTGAAATCCTTGGGGTAGACACAAATGGAAGCTTTATTATTTTACTACCCTGGATTGTAATAAAGTATCCTGGTTTTTCTGGAGTTACCATAGTTAAACCATGAGGTAATACTGCTGCAAGGAAAGGAGTACTAAGGATACAGGCAACAAATATGCTTTAAATTCAACATTTAATCATCTCATTTAATATTACTTAGCATACATTGGATATGCCTTAAATTCAACATATTGACAAAGAATCATGTAATATTACCTAACATAGACTAGATATGCCTTAAATTCAACATGTTGACAAAGAATCATTTAATATTGACTAACATAAACGAGATATGCCTTAAATTCAACATTTAATCATCTCATTTAATATTGCTTAGCATATATTGGATATGCCTTAAATTCAACATGTTGGCAAAGAATGATTAGGTAGTACATGATCATTCTTTGCCAATATGTTGAAGTTAACGCATATCTAGTGTATATTAGGAAATATTAAATGAGATGATTAAATGTTTTTTTATTGGACATAATTAAAATTATTTAAATATTAGATGGAAAAACTGTTTTTCTTTTTTATCTATAAATTTATAGAGGGTGGGAAGGGGGGGAATTATGAGAGAAATTATATTATAATTTCTCTCATAATTCCCACCCCTCCCACCTTCTATAT
>SNQJ01S0011730.1:0-10182 GCA_010110895.2 Picea sitchensis | reverse complement strand
AAAAAAAAAAAAAAAAAAAACCTTTAAAAATCTCATCCCAACTAATTGCTTAGCTCATAATTGACCACGATTTTTTATTTTGTTAGACACGATTTTATTCCCAATTTTGTTATACATGATTTTATTCCTCATTTTGTTATTTTTTAATTTTGTTAGACATGATTTATTCTTGTAATTTTCTCAGAGTTGTATGCTTTCCCATCTCTATTTTTCTCAAAGTTGTATGCTGTATATGAACAGTTTTTTTATTTTTATTTGCAATTTTCATTGCATAGCCTGAAAACATCTCCATCCCAACTAATTGCTTAGCTCATAATTGACCTTCAGATTATTAAGAAACCTATGAATCTCGGCACTATAATGTCAAGTTAAAATCCAATGAATATTCCACTTTCCTGCCATTTGTAAAAACAAAGGAGTTACACTGACATTCACCAATGCACAAATAATTACACCAAAGGAATTGCGCTTGAATATCAATGCTGACATTCACCAATGCACAGATAATTACACCAAAAAAATTGCGCTTGAATATCAATATTATTCTTTAGGTTCCAATTTTAAACGTTATGGGGTTACCTAAAGGGCCATTGCCTGCACATTACCAAAGATTTGTATTCAAACTACATTTTATTCTCACTGAATCCACTAGTTATTCATCCAGAAGGGAAACCCTTCCTTCCAAGCGTTGATTTTATTCCAATTTTAAACGTTATGGGGTTACCTAAAGGGCCATTGCCTGCACATTACCAAAGATTTGTATTCAAACTACATTTTATTCTCACTGAATCCACTAGTTATTCATCCAGAAGGGAAACTCTTCCTTCCAAGCGTTGATTTTGAAAGTAGAGCTGAAAACTGTTGTTATTTCCAGGTTTAGAAAAACAAATAAAAAAAGTATTAGGACTGAAAATAACTCCAACGAACAAATGAAGAATTTTCAAACACCTTGAATAATCTCATTCCCTAAGTACTTACCTCAGCTCCAAAAACCACTTCGTGAGTGAACTTATTTCACGACTCACTACTCTTTCCACACGGTTTCTCATCTGGTTGTCTGGCGGATCTGAAGAGGGTGATACAATTTTCTCTATAAAAGACGTTGAAGAGGGTGATACAATTTTCTCTATAAAAGACGTTGAGGCAGATCTACCCTAACAAATATCAGACCATTCACACCAATAGACTGAAGCATTCATTGCTTGTTATTCGATATCGCTCTCTGCTGGATCCATCTCTTCCCCAATTCATAGAATGGATATCTACGAACATACAATAATTTCTCTCTCATCCGGTATATGTAAGGTTGGTTTTAACTAATTTGAATAGTAAAGGCAATGGATTAAAGGTGATCTGATCCAATGGCCACGTTATATCGATATGTACTTGCAGATATATTTTTTAGATTTACAATTGTAGGTTTTTTTACATTTACAATTATATATGTAGCTTTCTCTTGCAAGGTGTTTCCAAACTTTTATGATCCATTTTATGGTATTTATTCTACTAAGATATAAAATATTTCATAATGTAAGTTTTATAGTAGAGAATTTTTCCATAAGTATTTATGATGCTACAATATCACTTTTCTTGGATGTTCAGAAATCACAACTCATAGGTTTGGTGGAAAAAAGTTTCTGAACAATCAAAATTGATAACATTAAATATTTGGATTAAATTAAAAAAATATTAAAACTCTTGGTACATGGAATCCATCCAGAATACAATTGGAGCAATCCAAATCTTGTAGACCGGCCAAATGTTTTTAAATGTCAATAATGTTGGAATTGAAATGTTCCTCATTTACAATAATTATTCTATATGTGGTAAGACTATTGAATGAATAAATATTGGTATTAATTTGGTTTTAGGTGAGTGTTTTAGAGTTTTATGATATGCAAATTTATGCGTAAAATTTTCTCTTTATTTTTTGTTAATGAAAACTGAAAAAAATTAATAATGTTTTCTAAGATATATTGTATTGTTAAGTATTTAGGAATAGTTGTATGAGCTATGTGAGTGTGGTAGTCATTTTAAAATTAACTAATATTATAAATTGGACTCTTAATGCCCACAAGAAAGGTGGAGAAAATCCAAATGAGCAAACATTGACAGGCCAAAGGTCTTGAAATGTGAATAAAATTGGAATTAAAATGTGTCTCACTTGATATTAGTTGAGAGTGGAATGGATAAATAAGACTCATATTAGTTTCTTAATGCCCACAAGAAAGGTGGAGAAAATCCAAATGAGTAAACATTGACAGGCCAAAGGTCTTGAAATGTCAATAAAATTGGAATTGAAATGTGTCTAACTTGATATTAGTTGACAGTGGAATGGATAAATAAGACTCATATTAGTTTAGTGTTAATTAAGTATTTTAAGGTTCCATAATATGCAAATCTATGTATAAAATAGTAAGAAAACAAATTTAATAATATTTTGTGTTATTGATATATTGTATTATTATTTATTAAATTATAAGAATAGTATTACAGTGATAGATATTTTAAAATTGAACATAGTATTTTTTTTTTCTTTGAAATTAAATTAATAGTAATAATAAATTTAATAAAATATTTTTTTATAAATAAAATTATTTAGATATTTAAATGTATTCTTAAAAATATTCAAACATAAACATAAAATGACAACAAATAATATACCAATCTTATTTATAAGTATTTTAATATATTTTTTGTAGGGTCAATCTAACATAATTAGTTACATATCCTTCCTACACATTACACATGGTTTAAATAAGCTTCAATAATTATCTACATATCTATATATAAACACCAAAACAATGTTCATAAAGTATAATTTAACAATTATAAAGAGTTTTTAAAATCATAAATTTAATAACTATAATAAGTTTTTGAAATAACATTCTTGCATTTTCTTAATGCTAAATTAGTCAAGTAAACTTCTTCATCTTACTATGTATTAACATAAATAATATTATTCCTTTTTAGTCATAAGGGATAGTAGGCTTATACTTGATAATGGATATTATATTCTTTATTGTTTTCTATCTTTAAGAATGTTAAAAAGGAAGTATAATAATATTAGGATTTATATGGTTTCTTTATGTTTATAAATTCAATTTTAAATTCAATTTTAGAAATTAATTATCATTATCATTATAATAATTATAATTATAGCTATAATTATTTATCTTTTGTTTTGACACATTTAAAAATGCATTAATTAATAATGTATTTATGCATTAATTGATTAGTACATTACATTATTAATGTTTCAATCAATTAATACCTTATATTATACATCAATGCAAATTAATACTTTAATTTATACATTTTTAATTTACATTAATGTAATACATTACATGAATATATTAATAGATCATTAATTTATATAAATTAATATAATACATTAATGTATTAAATTAATACATTATTATTATTATATATTATTATATAAATGTAATAATTATTTTAATATATTAATGGTTATCCCCAAGACATATGGACCTTCAAATAACCTTCTCTTTATAAAAGTGATTGATATACTAGGTAGCCATTTTATAAAGTGGTTGTTGCTAGTTTTAGTATGATTGTGATGATGACTAATGGAGTCTAATAAATACGTACTAATTTCAGTATTATTGTGATGATGACTAATGGAATCTAGTGAATAAGTACTATCACAAGTAGTGGTTGTTTGACATATCTTATTACTTTCCATCTTTTAAATCTAATGTTAAGGATGGACTATGATAAATGGCTATTTAAAAGAGGTTGATATATCAATCCTTTTCATTTTCCATCTTTCAAAATTAATGATAACAATGTATTATATTAAATCCTTAAAATTGTCATGCACAATCACAATGAACATCGATAACATATTTCATTTACAAACTCTAATTAAGATTTTTTCTAAGGTTTTTAAATTAATTAAGAATAGGGTTAGGGTTATATGGCATAGCCACAAAGAATATTGATAACATAATTGATTTACAAACTCTAATTAGGGTTTGTGTTAAGGTTTTTAAATTAATTATGCTAATCATCATTGTGTTACGACTCTGCATACACTGGTCTAACTTAAAGAGAGAAGAAAACATTAATGGAAATTTATTTACTTTCAATATTATTGTGATGATGACTAATGGAGTGGAGTAAATAAGTATTAATTTCACGATTATTGTTATGATGACTAATGGAGTCCAAAAAATAAATATTAGCATAATGAGTGGTTGGTTGACATATCTTATTATTTTCCATCTTTCAAGTGAAATGTAAAGGATGAACTATGATAAATGGTTATTTAAAAGAGTGGTTCATATACCAATCATTTTAATTTTTCATCTTTTAAAATTAATGTTAACAATGTACTGTATTGAATGCTTAAAAATGTCATTAAATATTCTAGAGTAACTTCATTTCTATTGTATTTTAACATATTTGAGAAGTAACACCTCTGGATTCTTTTTATGAATGGGAAACTAAATTTAACATGAATTTTAAATATTAAATAATCTGTAAAATAATTACATGTTAATATAGTATTGATGCTATATATATATAATATTATATTTTTTATTGGTTTTTTGTATGGAGTCGTAATGACTATTTCTGATTGGACCTGCGAAGATGTTTTTTTAAAAGAAATTTATAACATTCTATATCAAGGTTGGATGTATATCAAGGTTGGATCTATATCAGCTTACTATACTCTCAACACTATTTTTGTGACTTGAAGTTTTAAAAGAAAACTTTGCAGCTTTGACTTTATTACCAAATATTCTATTTTAAAAAAATATATAGTTTTATGTATTTTTGTAGAATATAATTTTTTTCCAATAGTAAAATAATTTTTTTATTTTTTTATATAAATATTTTTTTATTTTTTAAATAAAAAAGGGGAGGAGCCTGCTATTATATATTAACAGAAAACTGTAACAGAGTGTACAAAGTCAAGAGTCTTAACCAACCAAAATGCTTCCGGAAACCGGAAACCAGCATAGGTGTATAGTTATAACAACTGTAAACTGATGGCACCTGTCCTGCCCGTAGGAAACCAAACTGATGGCACCTGTCCTGCCCGTAGGAAACCACGCCAGGTGCCTTAAGTCTAGATTAACATAAAACATAAGCATAAAACTAAAAAGCCATAGCATCATGAAAAACCTAGGGGAAAGGTGACCTGTCGCCAGCTTTAGTCTTCCGCGTGGAGCTTGCCGTGAAGGCATGAGACTGCAGAGCTGGAACGAAAGGGAAGATATCCAGAAACTCGTCCAAGCGCTGGCCCATGATGCAGACACGAAACTCCAGGTCAGCCATGTGGCCTCGGAGCTCAAACACCAAGGCCATGTGTTCCTCACTGAGAGAGCCACGCATGTCATCACCTTCAGCTTCGGGCGAGCTGCCCTTCACGTCGTCCTGCCACCCTTCCTTTCCCGTCGCACCACCATCATCAGCCTCATCTTCCAGGTTCTGCCAAGGGACTTCTTCGACAATGCAACCAGGAGGCTCATCGTCCAGACCCAGATTTAGATTACCTTCACCCCTGTCAGACCGCTCTGTAACGCAAGGCGCCTCCAAAGTCGGCAAGTCCGCCAGAGTCGGGTCCTCCTCAACAATGTAGGTCGGGTACAGTTGCTCGTTGCTGCCCTCCAGCATGACAGTATCCATGGTTCCACGATCAATTTCCTGCTCGGCAACTTCTGAGAGCCGGACCTTCTCCTCTTCACGAGTCTTCTTTCTCAAGAGGGAGGAAGCTATGACCAGAGCCCTTTCAAGTTCTTCCCTACACTGTCGATGTTCCTTGCGAGCATACCAAGCAGAACCCCGCCGAGGCGTACCACGCTTCCTAGTCATGATGCAGAGCGCTTTCCAAGGAGAACACGCAGGCTGAGACGAGGGAAGCCAATTGAGAGCACAGGCGGAGGGACTTGCCTCAGAATTCCACGGAAGGTTGGTGTACCAGGGCGCCAGGAGCACAAAGCTGCACCAACACCTCCAGATACAGAGCAGAGCCGAGACCGGAGCATAGCAAAACAAATAATCAAGCTGCGAATTCCCATATCCGCATTTAACATTACCCTCGCCAAGTTCATAAAACCTCGCTCGCGGGAGAAGTCCATCCATTGCAGGGCTGTAATGGCTGGCCAGCATCCCTAATGGGCATTTTATGGAGGACTGCCTCCGACATTTACTCTCCGGCCTACTGCGAGGCCATTTGGCGCGCCTTCGCCACCTGTCACCCCATACGGGGATTTTTTTTTTTATATAAATATAAATATAAATTAAAATTAAAAATTAATTAAATAACAAAAATAACTTTACATGTAAAAACAACTTAAAAAAAATAATTACAATAAATAATTACAATAGCATTGCATTGTAATTGTAAACTTATATGTAAACTATTTTGCATAACTTTTTTGGATGTTTGTACAAATTAAAATAAAGAAATGAACTCTGATATAATCTTATAGATTTTATGTTTCTCAAATAAATCAGAATTTTTGGATGCTTGTATAAAGTAAAATAAAGAAATGAAGAGTGATATAACCTTATGGATTTCATTTTTTTCAATAAATCACAATTTCCAAAATTTTATGTAACAATTCAATTTATTTGAATACTTGCTTAAAGTAAAATAAAGAAATAAACAATAATTGGATTTTTATTTTTATTTTTAATAAATCGCAATTTCCAATGTTTTATGTGAACAAGTTTCAACTTTTTTGGATGCTTGTTTAAAGTAAAATAAAGAAATGAACTATGATATAGCCTTAAAGATTTCATTTTTTTTCAATAAATCACATAGTAATCACAATACTATGTGATGACCAGTACAAATCATCATTACTATGATAGATCATTAGGTTTCGACAGTTTAATTGATTCAATGTTTACTTAAATGTTAAAAAAAAATTGCTATAAAATCTTGTACACTAATAAAAAAAATTAACAGAAATTTAAATCAAATGTT
This sequence comes from Picea sitchensis, assembly GCA_010110895.2. Lineage (NCBI taxonomy): Eukaryota > Viridiplantae > Streptophyta > Pinopsida > Pinales > Pinaceae > Picea > Picea sitchensis. The sequence continues at coordinate 3,218 of SNQJ01S0011730.1, read as the reverse complement.
GTATAATTTAATGCTTTCAGTAGCATTTGACATTGTTTATTTAGGCGTGTCTATATATATAAGAACAATGAGACTGAGATAGCCATTTGAAAACATAGGAACATCTTTATTACGATGGGTAAAAACTTCTGGAAAGAATGATTTTGATCTAAAACGCTCACCAAAACAAAAAAAAATCATCATAAATCGATTGGAGAGTCACAACTTCCATTCTTATTGTATAAAACAAAAAAAATCATCATAAACCGATTGGAGAAGATGTCAATGCTTTTGCACAGGAAGAACAGAAATCACAACTTCCATTCTTACTGTATTTACATTGTAAGAGAGCAGCCATCTACAAAATTGTCCAAAAGACAAATTCATTAGACCTAAAGTGGGAAAAACCACAACTCACATTAAACCTAAAGTGGGAAAAACCACAACTGCTTATTTTGGCTTAAGCCTACACTAGCACACTCACAAAATTGTTCAAAACACAAATTCATTAGACCTAAAGTGGGAAAAACCACAACTCCTTAGGGTGGAAAGGCATAATTAATTTAAAAACCTTAACACGAGTTTTAATTAGAGTTTGTAAATGAAATATGTTATCAATAATCTTTGTGGTTGTGCTAATATAATCCTAACCCTAACCTTATTCTTAATTAATTTAAAAACCTTACCATATACCTTAATTATAGTTTGTAAATAAAATAAGTTATGGATATTCATTGTGGCCGTTATAATATAACCCTAATCCTATTCTGCCGAGCACATTGATAATATTATCTTTTTAACTAAGTGAATAATATTTAAAAAACTTCACCAGTGTATTTAGACCATATTTAAATTAGAAAAGAACATGTTTGAAGATCTGAAAACAAAACCAAGACTTGCTCATCCCATTAAAATTCACAAATTCAAGAAATTAAATTCAAACATCTTTAACATCAATTCTCTCTATGTCACCAATTAGCTCTATGTCACGTGGGATTTTAGAATTGCAAAGGAATCCTTAATTGCATAGTGCAATGAAAATCCCACCAAATTTATTACTCTATCCACGATTTTCTTTATGAATTCATTAGGCTTCCCAAAAAATGAAACTGCGATTTTCTTTATGAATTCATTAAGCTTCCCAAAATATGAAACTGCCTGCCAATATGGTAGCTTTTATAGTATTTCTAGTAAATTTGTTAATATCTTGAACGTGGCAATTAGATGGTTACATAGTGATTTCAGTAATTTCTTAATCATATTAATTAAATGTTAAAAACTAAACAGGTTAATGGATGCTTTAAAAAATACTAAAAAGTTATGAACATGAGATGTCATTTATTGATTTTGAAGGACTATTAAGAATATGCCAGCATCCTGAATTGATAACCATAATTAAGCCTACACTAACACAATCACATTTTTAATGTCAAAAAGCATAATTAATTTAAAAACCTTAGCACAAACCTTAAAATAATTAATTTAAAAACCTTAGCAGAAACTCTAATTAGAGTTTGCAAATAAAATATGTTATGAATATTCTTTGTAGTTGTGCTAGTCTAACCCTAACCCTATTCTTAATTAATTTAAAAACCTTACCACATACCCTAATTAGAGTTTGTAAATGAAATATGTTATGTATATACATTGTGGTTGTTATAGTATAACCATAACCCTATTCTAGCTAGCACACTAATAATATTACCTTTTTATATAAGAAGATAATATTTAAAAAACTTCACTATAACATACATTTAGACCACATTTAAATTAACAAAAAATGTTTTTAAAAATCTGAAAACAAAACCAATACTTACTCATCCCATTAAAATTCACAAATTCAAGAAGTTAAATCCAAACATCTTTGACATCAATTGGCTAACCCAGACTTTTCGAATTGCGAAGGAATCCGTAATTGCAGAGTCCAAAGAAAAGCCCACGGAATTTATTACTCTAATCTCGATTTTATACAACCTGAGTAGGCCTAATGGTTAAGAACATGTGTTTTTTCTTAAGAGGTCACAGGTTCAAATCCAGATAGATTATTATTATTATTATTATTAAGCTTCCCAGAATATAAAATTGCCTCTCAATATAGTGGCTCTTATGGTATTTAAGGTATAAGTAGTTAAAATGTAAATCTAATATTATAAAACAAAATGACTTAATAATAAAGTAAATTTTTAATTTCAAGTAAATTTGGTAATCTATTAAATTTGGCAATCCTATAATCATATAGTATTTTTTTAATCATATTAAATAAATGTTAAAAAATAAAACTATTGAAATTTATAATTAACAAATGATTAAATATGCTCATTTCTAATAAATGTATGCCTTTCGACTTAATAAACAAAACCAAAAAAAATATTGTAAATTTAGTAAAGACAGTTATAATCAAACAATGGAGACTTCACTATTAAAAAAAACACACAAACCCAAAGAAAAATGGTTCATTTCTATACTGGCCTCACCCCAGAATTCGCGTGGGCATGTTGATGCATGCACCACTTAACGGGGATAGAAGCGGAAGAAGCAATCCATAGAAAGATCCCATTTGGCATCGCCCATTGAATCCTGTGGATAACGATATTTCACTAGCGGTCACGATTCAATTTTGCTTAATTTATTACGCTGATAGGCGTCCCCCCTATCACACTTGCACGATTAATCATGCTTTTAATTATTAAATTTAATCTGATGGTCAGGAATTCAAGATGCTGGCATATTCTTCGTCTTACATCCAAATTAATAAATAAGATGGCAAGAACTAACTCCCTTGCATTTATAAAATCGTACGTTTATCATGTTTACTTTTTCACTTTTACTAAACATGATTAAAAAATTACTAGACTGAGTTTTCAATTGTCACGCACCATAATTTAGCAAATCCATATAAGATTACTTCAATTTTAACATTTACTTATTCATTACTGTTTTTTTACATTTTACAGTAATAGCACATGTAGTTATATTCGCATGGAAAGGAAGTGGAATGCCATGGAACGCTGTCATTTTTATACAGTGATAGCACATGTAGTTATATTCGCATGGAAAGAAAGTGGAACTCCGCCATTTTTACTTTATGCATTTCAAATGCTGGAGCTTTAATATAATTTAAACCATATGTTATCAGGTGGAGTGTGCTGGCTCTCTCTCCTTACCAGGCCGCGCTGTTGATGCCACGTTTACATGCGTTTTAAATGCCACCAGAGCTTAATCTAATCTTAAACAATATA
>SNQJ01S0011729.1:91726-106512 GCA_010110895.2 Picea sitchensis | reverse complement strand
GCAGAATTTGCCAACACTCAAAGGGAAGAAGACAGAATGTGGGATTTTATCAACCATTGCCCATACCAAAAAGGCCGTGGGATGCAATTAGCATGGATTTCATATTGGGGTTACCAATAACGCAAAGAGGATTTGACTCAATAGTTGTGGTGGTGGATAGATTTTCCAAGATGGCACACTTCATTCCATGTTAGAAGACCAGTGACGCAACTCACATTGCAAATTTGTTTTTCAAAGAGGTCATTCGACTTCATGGCTTACCAAGGAGTATAGTTTCAGATTGAGATACTAAGTTCATAGGGAACTTTTGGAGGACCTTATGGAAGAAGATAGGAACTAACTTTTCATTTAGTTCGGCTTATCATCCTCAGACAGATGGACAGACAGAGGTGGTGAAAATAAGTCTAGGAGACTTGCTGAGGAGCTTGGTGACAGAACACAACAGCCAGTGGGACAACATATTACCACAGGCAGAGTTTTCTTATAATGACTCAGTTAATAGGAGTACAGGACAGAGTCCATTTCAGGTTGTCTATGGCATGCAGCCAAGAGGAATTTCTAAACTGAGGGATTCAGAACAGATTGCAACTAGAAGCGCTAGTGCAAAAGAATTCGCAGGGGCGATGAAAGAACTTCACAGCCAGGTGAAGCAACGACTGTTGAATTCAAGCCAGGAATACAAGCATAGAGCAGATCAACACAAAAGAAAACTTCAGTTCGAGGTTGGTGATCTAATTCTAGAACATTTGAGAAAGGAAAAGTTCCCGAGAGGAACATATAATAAATTGAAGATGAAGAAAATCGGACCATGTAAGGTCGTGAATAAATTTGGGACGAATGCTTACGAGATTGAATTACCCGATGGGATCGAAATTTCTCTGATATTCAATATCTCTTATTTGTACCCATATAAAGCTGAAGAAACAGGGACTGGAGATGAGCAACCAGTGATCCAGTGGACAAAGCAGATGTTAGTTGCAGAAAATCCACAGATGGAGCGCATACTAGACAAAAGAGTGAGCAAGAGGACCAGGCGAAGGAAATACTTTGAGTATCTGGTCAAATGGAAGAACCATCCAGTTAAATATGCTAGCTAGGAGAATGAAGCGAAGATTCAGAAGCATGGACAGACCATGCACGAGCTCATGGACAGGAGCCCATGAAAGGTTTCAAGCGAGGGAGTATGATGCAGGAGCATCTCAAGCGAGCCAGCGTGGAAGAAAAAGACAACTGGACAAGTGCGAGCGCAAATTTTGAAATTGCCTTGGAGTTCATGCGCAATCTTAAATGAAGTCATTAAGAAGAGGTGCACTTGTAAAATGTAAATGGACCTTGAGCAATTTTCTCTCGTCCTTAGTAGGTAGAAGGCATTTATAGTAGTTAATGCAAGTAGGTAGAATTGAATGTGTAGATTAGACAGTTTTAGAGCGCAAGAGGGAAACGGGATATAGACACCCTCATTGTGTATTGTAACATAATCAGAAGAGAGAGCATAGAAGAGAAGCAGAGAGCTGTGTAGCAGACTCCATGTACAGAAGTTCTGAATTAATACAAAGAAATTTGTGATTCAGATTCATGGTGTTCATATATTCTCTGTGTATGCATCTTTGAATGTTATGCTCATGAATGTTTTACTCTTTCTGTCATGCAATTGCTTTTATGCTATGTATAAATGATTTCTTGTTGAATGTTTGAAATCTAAGGGGAAAGAGGAGAGGAATGAGTTTCAATTGTTTCTCTATCTGAGCAAGAGTTCCTGCAAGGAGTGCAGTTGAAGTGTCCGCAAGGAGTGCGTTGACAAGGTATTCAGAGGTTTGTCTCTGAGAGCTCAGGAGAGAAATCTTTTGTTCTCATTTCCACAAAAGTGCAGTTGGGCACAAGAGCCGTGAAAGGAGTGTGCAGGCCGAGCGAAGTATCAGGGTTGTGGACCTGAGTGAAGTGTTGAGGGACTGCTGCTATAGGTGTGTGCAGGGTCGAAGGAAATTCAGCACTTGGAAGTGTTTGAAAATCTGCTGCAAGGAGTGCGTGCAAGGATTTTATGAAGGGTTCAGAATTGGGAAAAGTTCAAAGGGATTTCGAGGCCTTCAAAGTGGTCGAAGGAGAGCGTAGCAACGTCAGACCGTAGGAGGACAAGATCTCAGAGGAAGAGACAGACAGTCAGAATTCTTGGTGGATAATCTGTGAAGTCTCGTGAACCGTTGGATCTTATAGAGAAGCAGGAGAGTTAAGGTGAAAGCATTGAAGGGTTCTAAGCTCAAGAGGGGTAGGACCGTAGATCCAAGCCACAAGGGCCATTGGATTTACACGTACATACTTGTATCAGGTTTTCATGGGTGGAAGTCCCGTAAACCTTACAACGGCAATCGCGAAATCACGAAACGCGATATCCCGAAAGCTAAGGGATTGTGTGGGTCACGGAGGATTCAGCGAGCGAATAGGTGGAACACTATTTCGGAGTTTCAAAAAGTAAAAATCCTGAACTCATTGCATTAGGATTCGCGATATCGCGAAGTCCGAAGTGCCGATGAAGTGAAGTGACGTTGAAAGGTCAAAGCGCACGAGTATATAGGAGTTTCAGAAAATCAGGATTCAGGAGTCGGTGAGACGAGTTGTTCGACATCGCGATCGTCGAAATCGCGATAGGGAAAATCCCAAAAGGCAAAAGGAAAGGTTAGCGTTGACTGTTTCAGGTTTCGGGGATCCGAGAGACCAATGCTTGACCACTGGATTCGCGAAGTTGCGAAGTCCGATCTCCCAAGTGTAAAGAGGGGATCCCGTGAGAGTTGTTGTGGGTGCAGATTTCCCGATAGGGAAATAGAAGAGTTGTTTAGAGTTCTTCGGGCCAGTGGTAAAAGAAAGATCATGTGTGCACACCGACCTTCCGACCTGCGGGTTGAGAGGTTGCGGTGTCATCGTCATCAAGGTAACATTTAATTTTGAACATGATTATCCATTAATATAAGCAACCCTACAAGTCATTCGAACCAATATATTCTCATAATAAGGATCGATGGAGGTGGTACTTGTGTGCAATGTGCACAAAGCTTTTACGACTCGATGGAGGAGGAGAAAGACAAGGAAGATACAAGGAATGTAAAATTACCTGAAACCAAGGGGGAACGCACAGTAGAAGGACCTAATCTTGAATATGTTGCATAAACACAACCAATAAAGACACAGAAGGTAAACATTGGGACAAGAAAGAATCCAAATTTTGCGCAAATAGGAGATTATTGGAATGATGAAACGATGGAGAAAATTGAAAATTTACTGCGCAAGTATTAGGATCTATTCCCAACTACATTTGTAGAGATGAAGAGGATCGCTGGTGAGTTAGGATAAATGAAGATCCTTTTGAAACCCGGTGCTAATACAATCAGATAGAGACCCTACATGTTAAATCTGTAGTGTAAAGAGAAGGTGAAGGCATCGATATAGAGGATGTTAGAAGCGGGGATTATCGAACCAGTAGTGGAATTTGAATGCATAAGTCCAATGGTGGTACAAGATAATAAAACAGGAGGAATCAAGATTTTTGTATACCTAAGGAAGATGAATGATGCATGTATGCATGATGCATGTCTGCATGATCCATTTCCAACATCGTTCACAGATAAGGTACTAGATAATGTAGGAGGGAAGGAGGCTTATTCTTTCACAGATGGATTCTCAAGGTACCATCGGATAAATATTGCACATGAAGACATGTATAATAATATTTTTTCAACATAGTGCGGAAGTTATTAGTACACAGTGATTCCCTTTGGACTAAAGAATGCTCCTGCAGTTTTTTCAAGAGTTGTTGTTGTATATTTGAAGGAATTTATTTACAAGTTCCTTGAAGTATACTTAGATGATTGGAATTTTTTTAGTTTATTGAAATATCACATAGAATTACTCAAGTTAATGCTGGATAAGTGTAGACAATGTTAGATTTCACTGAACTTAAAAAAATGTATTTTCTACACACCTTTTGGAATTTTGTTAGGACATGTGGTATTTAAACAAGTTTTATTAATGGATCTTGCCAAGATTGCAGTGATTCTATATTTGCAACCACCTACATTAGTGAGACAATTGAGGGAAACTATGGGTCATAGAGGATATTACAGGAAGTTCATTAAGGAGTATGCACAAATTATACCACCTACGAAGAAGTTGTTGAATAAAGAAGCAAAGTTCCATTGGAAAGAGGATTGTCATAAGGGTTTGGACACGTTAAAGTAGAAATTAGTGACCACGTCGATTTTGATATTTTTGGATTGGAACAAGGAATATCATGTTCATGTAGATGCATCATCCATATCTTTGGGTGCAATACTATCTCAACCAGGGGAAGGAGACATAAATCACCCAATTGCTTTTGCAAGTAGGAAGTTGTCCATCACAGAGAAGAATTACACCACTACAGAACGAGAAGGATTGGCAATGGTGTATGAGATACAAAATTTTAGACATTATTTATTGGGATCTCACTTTAAGATGTATAAAGAACATTATGCACTAAAATACTTAGTGAAAAATCCAGTTCTAGGGGGGAGAATATGCAGGTGGTTACTGTTGTTTCAAGAATACAATTTTGAGGTTTTTGTGAATCCAGGGAAGTTGAATTCATGACCATATCATCTATCATGCATACTATCAAGAGAATATGTAGGGAATCTATATGACAAGTTGTTGAATGCACGGTTATTTGCAATCCAAACAGTGTATAACTACTTCACATACATTGTGTAGTTTCTAAGTACATGAATGGCCCTGTCAAAGATGATAGTTGCACATAAGAAACAATTAGTGGTTAAAGAAATAGACTATCTATTAATTGAATGAAACTTATAAAATTTAGGAGCAGATGGAATACTGATACGATGTGTGCTAGAGCATGAAAGGCCAATGATACTTTCAAAATCACATGAAGGAATCACAAGAGGACATTACGCAGGTAAAGAAACCACACAAAATATTGTGTGCGAAGGGATTTGGTGTCCCACACTTCATAAAAATGCTAAGGAATACTATCAAGCATATGATGTTTTTCAAAGTGTGGGGAAGCCATACAAAATGGATGATATGAATTTACATCCATAGGTTACATTGCAAGCGTTTGATAAATGAGTGATAGAATTTTTTGGACCAATCAACCCATGAACAAAAAGATCAGGAGTTATATACATAATCACTACGATGGAGTATTTGACCAGATGGTTGGAAGCAACACCAGTCATAGATTGCATTGCAGAGACAACTACGAGGTTTCTATTTAATAATGTAGTTATATAATTTGGATTCCTATGCATTTTACTCAGTGATCAGGGAACACACTTCTTGAATAAGAAAATTGCGTCATTGACTAAGGAATTTCAAATTCATCATCAGAGGAGCATGCTGTATCATCCTTAGGCCAATGGAATAGTCAAAGATTTTAATAAAATTATGGAGAATGCATTCAAAAAATATTTGTAATGTAGGGAGAGATGATTGGGAATTAAGAGTTTCTACAGTATCATGGTCATACATAACTATGAGAAAAAAATTGACAGGACAAACAACGTTCAAGTTGGTATATGAGCAAGAAGTAGTAATGTCAATGGACTTTATTGTAGCTAGCCTACGTGTTGCAACGATTACTGATCTTTTATATTCTATCACATTAGAGGATAGATTCTCATAGTTGGTACATCTTGAGGAAGATCACTTTGTCGTAGGGTTCCATCAGCAAATTTAGAAGGCAAGAGAGAAGGTGTGGCATGATAGGAACATTAAACATAAAATGTTTCAAGTGGGAAAATTAGTATTACTCTATGAAAATAATTTCATTCAACTCCCAGGAAAGTTTTGAATGCATTGGTTAGGACCATATGTGATTAAGCATGTGATAGAGGAAGGTGTTGTGTAGTTGGAAATGTTTAATGGAATTCTAATAAAACTCTATAGAGACAACCAATTAGATACACATTGATTTGAACTCCACAAAAACACATGTATCATAGTAGCTATACTATAGTAGCGAGGTAAAATACAAAACAACAAATAAAAAGTAGAAAAAGAATAAAACAAGAAAAAGTTGAAAAACAAGAAGAAATACAAAGGTAGATAGGACAAAGTATGGGAAATAAAGAAACAAGACCCATGCAGAAAAAAGGGAGTATCACACAGATAATAAAAGCAATGCAAATGTAGTTAAGAGTGCAAAAAATTCAAGCACAAAACATGACTGTTAAGGGTGTTAAAGCATGGAAATGAAAGTTAAAAATTAGTAATGACGAAATGCAAGGAGACGCGTAGTAAAAAATTGAAGGCACCACCGAGGATTGGGAAAGACTTAAAGATCGAAGGAATATTTCGGTGAAGGATTTGGCATTAATGACACATTAAGGAAAGTATTGATTTCATACTTTGACCATATTCAACACTTATCTTGGGCGCAGAATTAATTCTATAGTTGTCGAAGGCTTGTAAAAGAGCATAAGGTCCCGATAGGAAAAGGTAATTTTCATTTGATAAGAGTTGTGAGAATACATAGAAGAATAGAGTTGAACTAAAGCTGAACCAAAGCCAAACTAGAATTTTTACAAATAATTTAAAGAAATCAGTAACTGAGAACAATGGCACCACCAAAAGTTGGGGCACTAGCAGCCATAACACACAAGTAAAAAAAAAGACCACAAGTTTCACCAGTGTTCGTGGAAACACCTGAAGCTTTGTCCTCGCAGTCATGATTTCACAAGGACTAAACACTGCTAAGAAAGGACACCGTGCCATAGGTTAGAGTACCCATTGACAGAAAGTACCCATTGGTCATGCCATAGATACGTGTTGGTGTCATTGTCTAAGGGGACATGCTAGGAAAGATCGTTACATTGAAGTTTGCATACCATGAAATAATAGATGAACATAAGTTTCCTAAGATGTCATGGGAAAATATTTTTTCTGCCAAAAGAACACCAAGGACATGTGAAATCCTAATTGAAACATAGAGTTGGGCGATGGGACAAGAGAGATTAGGAATGTTGAATCTGCTAAATATCCGACATTTTGGCAGGGGTCAGGAGGTAAGTGCCTACATCAAAATGTTAATGACTTGCGTCCAGAGAGGAATGTTGTGGCTAGATCCACTAGTATCTATTGATACATAATTAATTGCACGGATAATTAACTTGTCAAAATTAGGAGAGGATATGCCAATATTATTCACAAACAAGGGGATAAAGCACTATCGGAAACTATGAAGGATAAGTTCCACACCTTCTGATGGAATTTAGGGTTGGATGTCGCAAACATAAGTAATGATTTTTTGTGATTTTTGATGCAAGTATTGACCTAGAAACTACTAAGAAAATGACGCAAGGATGAGGTGCTAGCTACACTGATCGCAGTTGTGTAAAAGTGCATAGAGGTGGTCCAAATGAATTGGGCCACATTTTTGGTAAATTAGTTTTTGGTAGATTGCACAAAATCCCAGGAGAAAGGCATGTAATTTCATTATGCTTGGCTTCTCATCCTAATTGCACTAGTTGGCTAGAAGGATCCTGTTGATTGTCAGTTTTTTAAAACAACAACAATAGGTAGTTCACTTGTGCGATATATGAACCTATGGCATACGATAAACAAGAGGTGAAAACTAGATAACAATGCCACATTTTATGTCTATATTGAATAAATTAGACATATCATAAAACACACACAACACATCACCACCCAGAAGGTAGATACTTACCAATATATTGAACGTTTTAAGTTGGGGTTGCACCACATGTACATCAAATACAAAAGATACCTTGTGCACCATTGGATACCAACAAGATAAAATTTGACAGTGGACGATGTATGCTTGATTTCCAATGAGAGGGAGTAACATTAGAAATTTCTAGGGTAAAAAACGGAGACATTGATGAAGAAGAAGAGAAAAAAAATGAAGAGGAAGAAATAACCGAGGGATAAGGAAATGTGAAACACAATGGTGTAGGGAATATGACGAATATAGGACCATTAGCAGAAGACACATAGAAACTGTCCCAATAGCAAGGGTCAAATGAAAATAAAAGGAGAAGGGCCTAGTTGCACCTGCATGCAAAAATATGAAAGCCCAAAAAGTAGCACAAGTTTATATTCTCAAAGATGATGAAATGGAAAGAATCAACTACCAAGTGTGTGATGTCATGGAGGAGGAAATTGAAGAATCCTCATTGAAACAAGATGAAATGCACCAGAAGGTGCAGGACCAATTGATGAAAATACAACAACTATTGGACACAGTGAGGATAACACTAGAAAAAGGCTCAGGTGAAGGACTATCAATGATCTCTATTGATGAAGGAGGGACTACCACTCCATTCTTGTCAGAGTTAGAAGTCGGTCACATAGTGTTCAATATTGTGTCATATGCACTCGAGCTCCCCATGCAAGAACTGCAAGAGAATATGAGAGAAATAAGTCACCTAGACTTACTTATTTCATGGATTCCTACAAAAATACTATAGATCTTGCAGATTGATATTATACAAGAGATAAGGCTCTACGGAGAATTAACATGCAGAGAATTGACCAAGGTGACATACAAGAAGGAAAAAATGCAACCAAATTATTCAATTGCTTTGCAGGAGAAGAGTGAGGTTGAGGAAGAAATTGAATGAACGTTGAAGGAGAAGAGTGAGGCCAATTAAAAGGTCGAGAAAGCACTAATAGAGGAGGAAAATACTGAGAAAATGGCACAGTGGATACAAAAGGTCATCTAGAATCTCCATAAGGAGATCCCAAAAGTACCAATGGTGGTAGAGGTTGTAATGGAAGAACATGTCTCAAGAATTGACAAAGTCATCAAAGGCTTATGCACAAGGATTGAGGGCTTTCAGTCATGCATCGCACTAGGAACATCATTAGAGGAAAGGGAAGAAATAGAAAGAACCACTATGACCACGGTAGAAAATATCAGGAAGTTGGATGAGGAATGTGAAAAGCTCTATGAGGAAAGTGCAAATCTCTATGAGGAAAGTGCATAGATTTGGAAAAACCTGATGAAGGATCCAAAAATGAAGGTTTTGGAAGCCATATTGAGGGATGCACAGGAAAAGGCGCAAAATACTTTTGAAAACATAAGTAGGTTGCCACCAACAGAGCGCATGACAACCATCTTGGCACAAAGGTATCCGTACAATGAAACATAAAAGATAAGGGATTAGTAGAATATTATGTAGAAGTTCTTAGTTCCACTACAAGATGAATCACTAAGAGTAATCAAGGAATTCGAAGCTTCATAGGGAAAGGTAAAGAAGGAAGTGCACAATACTAAAGAGAAACTCATGACCTTGACTATGTAGGTCATAGATGAAATTTTTCAGAAAAGAAGAAAAAGTAACAAAATAAGTCGTGACAACAAGAGAACCCCTCCAAATGTTTATGGAGGCATGGAGGATGAAAACACAATAGGATTGAGTGGCTCAGAACGAGCCACAGGTGAGTGTTGGGGGCGTGTTTGACAAGCATTTTGGATACAGTTTTGAGGAAAATCCTACTTATGGAGGAGATGCGTAATAACATAAGAAAGAAGAGAAGGCAGGAGTGAATTGCGTAGTAAAGGATAATTTAGGATTGAAGTGCGCAATAAAAGAATACTTGGTAGATAATAAAGAAAAAGAATAAAGAAGGAAGATAAAGCAGGAAAAAAGGAAGGACAATGGTTCGACATGCAAGAGTAGAGAGATGCAAAAAAAAAAGAAAGAACAACAATAGGGATTGCAAAAGTAGCACGAAGACACAAAACAAGGAAAAACACACCCGAACAACAAGTCAACATGAGTTGTAATGAGTTGTAATGATTTGTAATTGGGTTTTGGGGACAAACAAGTAGGGTTTTGAGCCCTAGTTTCCATGTAAAAATATGTAATGGGTCAAGTAGAATAGGTGGTTGACACTAAGTGAAGAAAGGGATGAGAGTCGGGGATAGAGTGGAGCTAAAGTATTTGAGAGTGAGAGAATATACTGAAAATGAGAGAGAGTCTATGAATGAAGGGTTAGGGAGAGTCTTGCATGGAGAGGCTTTCACTGCATAGCGGCTAGGCAGGATGGGCACTGAAAACATGGTGAATCTATTGTAAGCGCAGTGTGTAGTCTGAGAAGATTGCATAAAGAATAATAAAGAATCTAGCCATTGTGGATGTTTCCCAAAGTTTGTGTCAACCACATTAAAACTTTGTGTCTGAATTTCTTGATATATAATTTTTCATGAATACTTTATTTATGCATGATTAGATCTAGACCTGTCTAGTAGATGATGTGCAGTAATGATGAATGTTACAGTGAATAGTTTCTATTTCAATCTATAGTAGAATGCCACATTATAATTGAAACTACTAAATAATCAAGGGAAGAGATGGAAAATAGTGCACAAAGTATAGATAAGTAAGAATGACTATGATGATCACCTCATATCCCTTCGTTCATGCAAAAACTTGTTTCCTGCAACCCCAATAGATACCTCAGGTGAGACTTCACATGCATGGAGGTGATGTCGAAAGGGTCACTATCTGAAGATTTTTGTTGGTTAGATAACTTGAACCTAGGCTTTTACAACCGTGTGCCAACACCCCCTCCCCCCTATCCCCTCCTCTCCTCGAGCGCTCCATCCTACTCTAGTGGCCCCTGTTATGGGGCTCCCACTACCCTCCTCACGACCCTTCCTCCCCCAAATTTGGTTATAGTCTTTGTTCTCGAATCAAGTTGTTCAAGAGTGTCTCTCAAGGAGGTATTTCCCTTGATCCCCTCTCCCAAAATCCCGTGGGTAGAAAGTCCAACTTCCTGAAAGCGTAATAAAAAGTAGTCATCAACATAAGCAAAGGGAAGCAAAAATCCATTTCTAAGTCCCTTGGAGTGGGGATATCCCACGTGAGGTCCCCTCCATGATTGTGTTTTATTTCAATATCATAGGAGCAGAGGGAACCCCTAAATAAATTTTCCTCAAAAGGATCATTATGAGCCATCATCCTGAAGTAATTGTACTTCAAGAAACCAAGTGTGAGGGGTCGAAATCCTAGGAAATTCTTGAAAAATGGCTCAATAATTGTACATTTTTCTCTCTTGATGTTGTCGGCCAATATGGAGGTCTCATCACTGGATGGAGTCCCTCCTGTAAATTTATTTATACTACCACACTTTCTTCTGTTATCTTTTTGAAACTAGAGCTCAAAAATCACCCAGACCCATGGTCCATCTTAAACATTTATGACCCTTGTTTTAATCACGTCCCATTTTGGGAATACTTGGACAACTCATGGATGCTTCAAGATCCTATGATGCTAGTTGGTGGGGAATTTAATTTCACACTTAGTTTAGGTGAAGTGTGGGGCGCAAACCCCTCAAGGGACTGTCTTTGTGATTTCTTTAATGAGTTTCTAGAAAAAAATCATCTAATTAATCTTGCCCTATTAAGATGATGCCTACTTGGAGAAACTTCAGGTTGGGAGATATAGCTATCTCTAAACGATTGGACTATTTATTAATCTCAAAATTATTACACAATAGTCCTTTAACATTAAAATATTGGGTATCCACGGGTGGTATGGTATCTCTAACCTGAAATGACCCCCTATTTTTTTGCACACATAAATGTAATCATCTTCAACACATAAAATGTTTTGATTTATTTTATTTATCCAAACATATTAAGACAATTCAATTACAACATTACATAAGTAATACCATCTATATATATATAATAAATAACCATATATATAATAAATAACCATGGAAAATTTATTTATGATTCATCAAGACATTATTCTTACATAGAGTCAACTATTCATCAAGGTCAAAGTACTTTTATCACCGTTTTTCCATAAATTCAACATCATTTTAAAATTTTAATTGTAAACAATCTTATAGATAATGAATATATTTACCATCTTCAAGTGAGTGCATCCTGCACCATTCTTACCATATAATGCACAATTTGCCTCATAAAATCTAAAAAAGATTTAAACAGTGTAACGATTTATCTATTAAAAAAAAAAAAAAAACTTGAATTAACAAAGTCACCTTAACAATTATGACATTTACATTACTTACTTTATCCTTCTAGTAATAAATTCATAATGTCATATCTAAAATCTAATAGAGAAAATATTAAGATAATATCATATATATAAATATTTATATACATATATATGTATAATAATTATACGTATCTAACTTCCACTTACAAGTAAAGTTCCAAATCATATGACCCAAATGAATGCAATGGTACCTAAGTGGAACCTATCTCAAGAATTTACTTTTATTTATTACGGATTGTATGTTATTACGTTGAAAGGTGTACACCTATTGATAATGGGTACAATTAATCACCTTTTAATCAAAAATTTCAATCTTAGGGTTGGCAATTGAAGATGTTGGCATATTCTTCATCGTCCTCTCTAATCAATGGATGAGATTTTGATAAATTAACTTTCGCTCATTTATAAAGACGTCTGTTTATGTGATTACTTTTTTACATTTACTAAATAAGATTAAAAAATTACTTGCTCACCACCAGATTGCCACGTTCAGTGATTAAGAGATAATGTATTAAGCTGGCCACAATTTACTAAATTATAATGTCATATCTAAAATCTAATAGAGAAAATATTAAGATAATATCATATATATAAACATTACATGTATAATAACATACGTATCTAACTTCCACTTACAAGTAAAGTTCCAAATCATATGACCCAAATGAATGCAATGGTACCTAAGTGGAACCTATCTCAAGAATTTACTTTATTTAATACTAATGCTATTACGTTGAAAGGTGTACACCTATTGATAATGGGTACAATTAATCACCCTTTAATCTAAAATTTTAATCTTTAGGTTGGAAAGTAATTGAAGATGCTACATATTTCTTTCATCAGTCTCCTAACCTGGATGAGATTTTGACAAAAACTCCCAAATACTATAAAGACGTCTGCTATGTGAGGTGGGATTACTTTTTTACATTTACTAAATAAGATTAAAAATTTATTTGCTCACCACCTCATTGCCACGCTCAAGGACAGATAATGTATGTCGCGCCTACAATTCTACTAAATTACACACGTGGGTGGATGTATGGTCGGTGGGTGTTGATGCCAATCAAAGTCTTTAGGTGTTCTACTCTTTTCTTTACCGCTATGATGTTTATGGTCAAGTGGATGTTAAGTGAAGCTGCTTCAACCCCTCTAGCTCCCATTGCTGGATGTTTGAAGGCTTCAACTCCGTTCTCCGTCTCAAGGCTTGAGTTTGTAAAATTACAAAGAAAAATGAATCTTATCGTAAAACATCTAATTGTCCTCTGCATATCTATGAGATGAAGCTCTTAGTTTAGTTATTGATTATGTATTTCCTTTCTAAATGGCCGATATTTTGATAAATTAACTTCATTTATAAAGACTGCTTATGTGATTACTTCTTTACATTTACTAAATAAGATTTCAAAATTACTTGCTCACCACCCCATTGCCACATGCTCAGCATTTTAGTTATATGATAATGTATTGTTGGCCACACTTATTAAATTATTGTTACTGGGTGGATATGTATGATAGCTTGGGTGTTGGATGCCAATTAAAAGTTTTACACGCAGTCATTTTTTAACCAAGTGTATTATGGTCATGGATGTTATGATGCTGCTTTCAACCTCTATTCTCCTCATTCACAAGGCTGCTTGATGTGTTTAGTTGCCTAACCTCCAAATTCCGTCCGGCGCGTTTGAGTTTGTAAAATTACAAAGAAAAATGAATTTTATCGTAAAACATCTAATAATTGTTCTCTGCATATCTATGAGATGAAGTTCTTAGTTTAGTTATTGATTATGTATTTCCTTTCTAAACATGATGCTCATCGAGTCTGCAAAATTATGAAAGAAAATTATATGTGTACCATCTTCAAGATTTTGCCTATCTATATTATTTGCATGTCACTTTTGAATTTAATGCAATATTTCTCTCAGTTTAATTATTGATTATGTATTTCCTTTCAAAACATGTTCCTTTATTATGCATTTATTTTAAGGTTCCTTTATTATGTATTTATTTTACTTTATTATGTATTTATTTTAGAGTTTGTAGATTTATTATGTCTTTCGACATTCATCAGCCACATAATTGTGGCTATGCTAGTTAATATAACTATTATAAAGAAGGTAGTCATTATTTTCCCTTCACATTACTATAATTCCCATTAACATCATACTACTACACATAACTACGACGGAATTCAAGGATGTAATAACCACAATAGTTAAACGTTATGAATGATATGGTAGTGTAAATGTGAAACGAAAGTATTCATCATGACACTCAATAATAGGTTTCTTTATCAACACCTAATATCCGTTACCTTAATCCTAGATATATATCCTCATTAGCAAGGAAGTAAATTGTTAATATATTACCATAATACGATCTATAATTATAATATCTACCCTTTATTTTTGGTTCTAGCATGGGTGTAAATTTATTTGTAATACAAAATATAACCCTTGAGTATTTCATATTGTAAGACAATCGATTAGGTCTACTTGTAACTCAGTCAACGATTAATTTCTTAATTAAACATATTATGGAATTCACTATCCTCGTTAATAAAAGAATTAGCATTCAACAAATCTTCCGTCAAAAAGAATCTAAAAAATATATAATAAATTTGGAAGTAGAGTGTACTTAGATGGGATCATTGAATTAGTTAGAGTGTTCCAACAATTGTCAATTTACTATAAAATCATTATCAATTTACTATAATTATTATTTGTCTTTATTAAAGAAAATTTC
>SNQJ01S0011729.1:76827-91660 GCA_010110895.2 Picea sitchensis | reverse complement strand
TTTCTATATCATTTTGTTTTTCATCTTTAACTATATTTTTACTAAATTTAAAAAGAAATTCAAAATTACTATTAAAAAAAAAATTACACATATGTCATCATACATAATTATATGTATATCATTTTGTATTAATCTAGTAAGAGTACACTTTGTATTAATGATAAGAAAAAAACATAAATGCAATAATAATAAAATAAATGGATAGTAATAATGAGAGAACACATGGCATTTTTATTTTTTTTCTTAATTTTTGATATAAAAGGTACTAAGTACTTATAACCAAGTTTATTGAAATACAATAATAATGAAATAAATGGATAGTAATAATGAGAAAACACATGACATTTTTACATTGTTTCTTAATTTTTTTATATTAAAGGTACTAGGTACTTATAACCAAGTTTATTGATTATGTAATTAATTTCAAATATTGAAATAAGTGAAAGCAACAATAATACTTGGAATATATCAACCAATGAAAAATGAGAAAAACAAATATTTTAATTATATAAAAATATATATATTTGTTTTATTAAATTAAACATTACACTACACATATAAATTTAAAATACAAGACAAATTAATGTCAAATCAATAGCAAACTCATTTCTATATTCCATAAGATCCATACTAAATCTTGTTTGATCTCTCTGCTTATTTCCTTCAAAGGTCAACATTATAGAACAATATGCATAAATGATAGCATGTTCTATGATATGTTACACAAGCATATATTTGAGCATCTAATATTAGATTTCATAAATTTAATTCGAAATTAAATTTAACAATTCCTTCAATAATTCTGGTATACAATTATAGTCTGAAATGCAATACTAGCTGAGCAATAAACATCATGTACGAATGAACTTTGATAAATAAAATAACAATACTATTCAATACATATGTACATATATTTTTAAAACAAACAGTCTGTCTACAATGATATAATGTGCATACATATATAATCTTAATTTCGGTGATCTAAACTAAAATCAATTTCAATACAATCAATTAGATGATAATAGTTAATTGAAAAAATAAATAATGTAACCAACAACATTGTCGTTGATGAAGAATGTTGGTGTTGCTAAACTCAACTCAAAACTTGCATCTAATCCCTTTGCTTTCCAGTCCAAGGACTTCACCTGTACCTCCCAGCCAATGCTAGGGGTACTCTTCTTCCCCCTTAGCCCCCCGAGCCGCAAAGGGGCCACACACAAAAACCATAAAACAATAGCACCCAAGCTTGCCTCTCAAGGAAGAGATTCTACTCTCTTCAAGCTTTTGAACCCAACTCTCACAAGTAAAACTTACTTTAACAGTACTAAAAAAGGTGAGCCCCCTCTCTCATTTATTTTATAGAAAATTCCTCAATGACACATGTCCTCATGCACATATAATTAATTTCTAATAATTTAATTAAAGAATTATTCACCCACTACATGTGTCACATTCTCCCCAAGCTGCACATGCAATTTTTCTTTTTATTTTATTTAATTAGACAATTTCCCTCACTTTCCCCAATTTATTCCTATTTTTCCTCTTAGTTGTATCTTAGTTCCCCAATCCCTCATTTAATTTGTATTCCCCATATAGATCTTAGTTTGAGTTGGATTAAGAATCTTCTTTTAGTTAGTAATAGTGGTAGATTGACTCAAGATGTTATTCTATGATAACACATATTCTCTCATGTTTTAATTTCTTTTTATTTAAAAATCTCTTTTATTATTTTCATCCACACATGTAAATCTACCTAATTTTTAATTCTTAATCACTCTTTTCTTAGAGTTTAATTATATCTCAATTCCTTAATTCGTTTAATATTTTATTTAGTTCCTTATTTAAACTTAGACTTATGCTTGAGTTTATATTTAGGCTTAGACTCTTGTTATATTTATTATCTTATAAATTAATTATTAATTAATACTCTATTCTAACAAGGTCTAACCATTTTGTTATGTTTTGTAGGTCATCTAGATTTTTATTGACTCACATTTTAATTATTTGACGTGACTTTCAAGAAACACCTACGTGCTCCAAGGGTTCAACTCGCCTTTGACTAGTTTTGGAAGTTTTCCTCACACTTGGAGTCAACAATCCACTTGGTCGACCTTGTGAGAGACGAAGGGTTGTCTAAGAAATAAAGATTCTTCCTTATTGCACGCCCCTTAGATTTCTTTGTGAGTGATTGTATCAGTCTACCCTCAGAACATCGTGGACATATCAAACTAGGTAATCGTTAACCTACAATTCAGGTCACAGTGGGAGTGCTAATATGTTGTGAAAAGGACGCTACCACACATCTCCCTCAAATGTCTGGTTTCTTTCCATGACCCCTTTACTTCTTATGTGAGTCAGATTATCAAGCATCACCAAGCCAACATCCACTGACAAGAACACTGTCAACAACCCATATACATAAAATCCATAATGAAATCATCATACAAATGACATGTGTGTAAATCAATACTCAAACTAATTACAAATCCACTCCCTGACTCAATCCAAAGTCCAAGGAAGTTCATTGATTCCATCAACATCATCAACCTATCATGTATCCTGCAAACGCATGGAAACTCATCAATAATACCTATCGATACATATATACATCTAGAAATGATCATATAATCACAATGACATCATAATATAACTCATAATAAAAGAATAATCATAATGTATCATAACTGTATCACTTGCTCACAAGTTCCCTCAAAGAATAAGTCAATGTCAATTATACTCAGTAGAACTAGATGTTACAGGACCACTCTACCATCTTATTCTAGAATAATGCATGTGAAGACATTCCTCCCTCACAATTTAAATTTAACCTTGCATGGATGTTAGAATATGATTACAGGTCCTTAATCACGTCAACATGGATCCACTAAAATCACGCGTCTCATGATTTGGCTATGAAATAATTCACAGTCAACTTATCGAATGTAAAGGAAGTTTCAAAAAAATGGGCTTAAGAGTATGATAAAAAATTGAAGATACAGTTACACGATCTCGAATCTCAGATAACCACCCTTTACAGTGTCAATTCTACTGATAGATGGAATATCAAGCTTCTAAATCAGTTCATGGAATGAGAAGGAAATCATCACTCCTTCTTGAGTTTGGAAGAAAAAAATGGCATTTAAAAACTCGTGCCCTATGGATTTCTGAGGGAGACAATAATACGAAGTATTTTCACAATTACGCTAAGTTTAGGAAAAATTTAAATACTATATGGGAGATTCAATCTTTATATGGTTCCATAGCTCACTCCTTTCAGGACAAATCCATAGAGGTTTTCCATCGTTTCAATGCTCTCTTCTAGGAACCGATCGGTTGTCCAATTCAAGAAGTTTTAGAGGTTGTTGCAAAATTCCCCAGGTTCACAACCAAAGACATGAAAAAGGCCCTATCCAAGGATATTTCAGAGTCTGAGTTGCATGCCAACCTATCATCAATGTTGAAAGGTAAATGTCCTAGCCCTGATGGGATCTCGGTTGAATGTTTTGTGGTTTTTTATGAACTTATCAAAGATGATCAAATCATAGTAGTCAAGGAATCCGAGAGGTTTGGAAAGGTGTTGGGTGCATCCAATTCTACATTCCTCTCTCTCATTCCAAATAAACAAGATGATAAAAATTTCTTCGACTATTGTCCCATCTCCTGTTGTAGCATTATATATAAAATAATATCCAAAACTATAGGAAGACATTTAAATCCCATTCTCAGTGATATCATAATTGAAGTACATTTTGGGTTTATCCACAAGAGACAAATTCACAATGTGGTTGCTTTGGCAAAAGAAATCCTACACTGAACCCATGTTCACAACCGTACAAGATCCATTCTCAAATTAGATACATCCAATGCTTACTAAAGGGTTAGATGGACCTTCTTAAGACTAGTTCTGATTCAATTGGGAATGAGCCTATACGTATTCAATTGGATCATGGGTTGTGTTCAAAACCACACCTTCGATGTGTTGATCAACGAAGATTCTTCCATTTTCTTCCATGATTCACGGGGTATATGTCAGGGTTATCCCTTGGATCCTTTTATTTTTTTCTTAGTTGTTGAAGCTCTCAATAGGTTGATCAAGGAAGCAAAGTCCTCAAGTAATATCAAAGGGGTCGCGGTTATAGGTCAGGAATCCCTTTCTCACCTCCTCTTTTTTTACTACTCCCTCTTCTTCACCAGTGGATCTCTTAAGGACACAGAGGCCACAAGAGGCATACTTAATCTTTTTTGTAAAGCTACATGTATCGTTATAAATGCGGAAAAATCTTGTATCCTTTTCAATGAAATTAATGACGTTGATGAAGTGAATATTTGTGAGTACCTTCCTTACCCTCACTCCAAGTCCCTAGAGGGTTTCAAATACCACAAGTTTTTCCTTAAATCCAATAACTACAAATTTACAGATTGGTTATGGCTTGGTAAAAAATTGGAAAAATAATTACTCACTGCACTACTAGTTTCTTTTCAAGAGCGAGAAGGATCACCCTTTTCAAGGTCATTTTGGAACAAATTCCACTATATTGGACTTATCTCTCCATCTTTCCCAAAGGTATATTATCCAAAATACAAAAGTTTAGTTTCATATTTCTTTGGTGTGGGACCAGAATCATTTGAGTTTCACAATCATGTATATTATCCAAAATATGAAAGTTGAGTTTCAGAATCCTGCAAACATGTTAAAAAAGGGAGTAACCAGGAAGAAACTGAGTTCCTACTCATTTTTAGTTTGTATTCAGGCATGAAGGGGAAGATGAGAATTGTATTTGTCCAAGGTGGAGTATAGTCCAACAGGTACAAAAATAGTGGAGTTGTTTTGATCAATCTCCAAGTGGGAGATTGTTGGTTGTGGAGCTTGATTATATTCCTAATTCATATGCAGGTCAAAGAAACTATAGGATACACAATTCAAGGCCCCCATGGATATATATATATATTTTTTTTCAATTCAAATATTTTAATTTTGTAGTAAATATGGACCATTCATTACAAGGTCATAGATCTGACGGTAGAAGTTATGTTAGACTTTTTTACCCTAGTAGGAAGCCCTCTTTTATGAGGGAATTGTATTGCGGATGTGTATTATTGTGAATATTGGATTCTGAGGGAGGAGACTGTGAGAGAAATAAGAGGAAGTTACAATGGGTGTGATATAGGTTGTATCCATTCATTTTTGTTGGATAATAAAAAGGAAGGACCTAACAATTTCTCTAGCGGACGTATCCCACACTAGGTGAACCACATATATCTGTGTCTCTATTGTATTGTGTATATTATGTGTTTTATTTCCAAATTTATTTTATTTTATTTACTTTTTATCCTGTTTTTCTAATAGTACCAGTCTCTTAGGATGGCTCTGTCTTGTAAAATGGACAAGAATCACTCTTTCAAAATATGGGGGATTGGGGATAAAAAATAAGTTTATTTTTTCTCAATCTTTCGCAGCATGCAGTCTTTGGATACTAGTCCATAACACTAGCATGTGGGGTTGTGTTATGAAATCAAAGTATTTTCAAGGAAATACTATGGAGGAATGGTTTATAAGATCATTCGACTCGTCTACAAAATCCATAGTATGGAGAGACTTGGCTCCAGCTTTCCCCCTGATCGGCCAATGGATAACCTGGAAGATAGGAAGTGGTAGTAAGGTGTGTATAGGGAAAGATCCATTTTTGGGCTCTGAATATCTCCCTTCCCACCTCTTTAATTGATAAATTACATGAAAACAATATTTTATTTTTTAGCGATTCTAGAGCTCAGATTCCGTAAGTCCATGAAAAAAAGGTTGGAAGAATGCTAAAGTTTCGGGATTGTATAGACAAAATTCCCTCTCCTAGTATTAGTATGTCTAGCTTCTCATTCTTAACCATAAACATCTCTCTAAGGACAAAGAATAAACGTTAGTATGGACAAGAAATCCCTCTAGGGATTTCACCTATCTAAATATTTCCTTTAAAAATAATAAAATAAATATCACATAATCACGGTAAGTGATTTGATAAATATAGGAAGTGGGACAAAGGTGTGGCTTATAGGTCTGTGGTCTCAATGGTTTTATTTTTTTCGGAGAGGGTATACACCTATGGTTCTTTTGCAATTTTTTTTACCCATGTCCTTCTTCTCTTGTGGCTCCAGTCCTGATTTCTCATCCTCCCACTAGTCTCTTGCTTGGTGGTTTCCTTCTCTTGTTGGTTGGCACTTAATGATTTCCATACCCTTTTTTCGGTTGGAGAATCCTTTTTGGCATGGATTACCTGAATTACAAGCTAAGTCCCACCGACGAGCAAGCCTTTTTCATTGAGGATGAATTTCTTCACTGCCCTCCTCAAGATCCCCTGCCTTCCCCACTAGATGTTGAAGGATCCTTTGGCTCGTATCACGGTTCTAGTGCCCTCGTCTCCTCCTCCCCCTGTTTCGCTCCCTCCTCTAAGGCCCCTTTTTCCCTTTTTTCCCTTTATCTATCCCCCTCTTCCCTCCCCCCTCCTCAACTCCTCCCACTATCTCTCCCCCTACTCCTAGATCATATATTGAATGCTCTAGTGTTGCCCCTAATTGCATCCCCCACCCTTCTAATCCCTCCAAGTGTAGTATCTATGTCAAAAAAATTTGAGTGAACCTAGTGGTAGGCAAGGACATCCGAACTCTAATGGTCAAGCATTTGGTTGACAAATTTTGTGGTAAGGTAGTTATATCTCATGTGCTTGATTTGTGGGTAGATAGGATTTGTGAACTAATCATAAATTACAAGCCCGACATTCATGCAATAGTTAGGGATTAGGGGTTTTCTTGGATTCTTGTTTCATACCAAAGAAGATGAAAATCAAAGTTTTGAAAAGGATTGGTCATTGAGACCTTCCAGCCTGATTCTTCATCATTGGACAATCGATTTCAATCTGGTTCGGGTCACCATATCCACCATGAATATTTGGGAAATACTTCCCATATTGGCATGGTTTTTATAGAAAAATGTGGCTCTCAAGGTCACATGAAAGAAATTAGGATGGTTTGTGTCCCTCTATTTTGATTAGAAGAAAACTTTTGATAAGTGTTGGGCCTGAATTCAGTTGGAAGCGAAAATTAGCAAGGATTTAGTGGATGAAATCGACCTAGTTCTCCATAATTCCAACTAGGTTTAGTGCATGGAATATTGGAAGGTTCCCTTCCACTGTCACATATTTCATGACACAGGTCATTTGATTTCTCAGTGTTCGAAGAAGAACTTGCAACCTCCAAAACCTTGTAAAGGGTCAAAAATTCAAAATAATCTTTCCTCAGTGAGGAGGTCGTGGTGCAGGAAACATGGGGCAATGTGAAGGGTTTGGGAAACAATATTTTGTCTGTCAAGTTGGATTATGTGGCTTCAGAAGGACCCCTTGTTGATAAGTCTCTTTTTTTCCCCTCTTCCCCTCCCCTATCTCCTTCTCGTGGTACCCCTCTTCCCCCTCTTCTCCCACTCCTCTTCCCCTTTCCTCCTTCTTTGAATCCTCTGTCCTTATTTTCTCTTCTTCTACCCTCCTTCTCTTCCCCCCCATAATTCGTAACTCTTATTTTATTTAAGAAACCTATTTTAGACATCAAATTTCCCCTAATATGAAACACAAAGAATCCATAAATTATATCACCAAGTAAGTCATATAAATCAGGCCTTCATTCACATTAACATTGAAAATTTTGAGTGATTTTAGATCTATGTGTAGTAGTAATTTTCCAAGTACATTAAATACAATATACATGATTTCACAACTATCCTGAAATACAAATTGGGTTTGTTTGGACATATATACATAGTAATAATGAAATATAGGAATAAGATAATAATTATATTTCATTGACATCATATTCTTATTACACGCCCATTATAAGGGAATGACAAGGATATACCAAACTCATAAGTGTATTTTTCCTCACCTAGTAATCCTTCCTAGGTTAATGGACTCAACCTCATCATTCCTATAGCAATTAGTGTTGGGTCACTTAATCCCTTAATTTATAATGTTTGGTCTCGCCATATGCATACTAATAATTCTTGGGTTCTTGTAGTGACATTAACCATTTGTTGTTGACATTTCCATCTTCCAATTACCAGAATCCATCAAAATTACTACAAACATGGTCTCTGAATCCTTACAAAATATACCTCCTCATATATTACCAAGGATACCAAATAGTCATCAATCATAGAAAGGTTGGGTTGGATGTTTTTCCTTTGAATCCCTAAGCAGGTAACTCTTCAGATCCATATCAAATATCTGGTAAGATTGGATTTGATTTCCTCTGCTAGTATTATTCATTTCATCTTTCATACTTCCAAACTCTTCATGACACCAAAAACAACCTCCTATATGGAAAAAAGGGTCCTCTCCATTCCCTCAAATTTAATTTGGATGATTCCATAATTTCAAAGATCCACCCAACATCCAATATCCATTCCTTGATGCCCCTACATAATCTTAAGGTGATCCTCATACTAAATTCAAATCGTTTGCCAATGTTTTCCATTATCAGGAGGTGCACAATTTTTCATGACAATAGACACCTGCAAATGACATATCTTGAAGGGAGCTCATGTTTTCATTAAACATGTCCTTTCTGACATGTCTTTTCATCACTAAATATAAAAAATATTTTTAGTAGATAACAAAAATAACTCATCATGGTAAAACTCTTTTTTGTAATTTCAAACTGTATTTTTTTTCCATTATGATAGTGAAATCCCATCCCCCACGAAAAATATTATATGGAAAAAAAAGTCCTCTCCATTCCCTCAAATTTAATTTGGATGATTCCATAATTTCAAAGATTCACCCAACATCCAATATCCATACCTTGATGCCCTTACATAATCTTAAGGTGATCCTCATACTAAATTCAAATCGTTTGCCAATGTTTTCCATTATCAGGAGGTGCACAATTTGTCATGACAATAACACCTGCAAATGACATATCTTGAAGGGAGCTCATTTTTTCATTAAACATCTCCTTTCTGACATGTCTTTCCATCACTAAATATAAAAAATATTTTTAAGTAGATAACAAAAATAACTCATCATTATAAAACTCTTTTTTTAATTTCAAACTGTATTTGTATTTTTTTTCCATTATTATGATAGTGAAATCCCATCCCCAAGAAGAATATTATAATAGCTCTCCTAAGAAAAAAATTATAATACATCTCACTCTTGTGACATATAGACTATATAATTAGACTATATAATTGATTTTCTAAAAAATAATGTTGTGGCCAATTCACAAGCCCCTACCAATTTAACTCAAACTAGTAGAAAAAAATTATAATACATCTCACTCCTGTGACATATAGACTATATAATTGATTTTCTAAAAAATAATGTTGTGGCCAATTCACAAGCCCCTACCAATTTAACTCAAACTAGTAGCTTACTCATACCATGAAAGTCGCTTTACTAGTCGAGCTACTCATGATAGTGGTAAACTTCTTACACAATTAAATATGTAAAAATATGTAAATGTTAACAAAATAGTGGGGCGGGGGGAAAGGGGCGGATAATTTATAAACAATATATTATCAACACAACAATATTTCAATTATTGGTACAAATATCTCTTATTTTTGAATTTTTTATGTCTTAATTTATTCTTGTTAATATTTTCCAATATTTTTGATAAGTTTATTTTCCAACCTTAAACATATATTCTCCAAATATATATATATATATATATATATATATAAATTTTATCATTAATATTTTGTTATATATAAATATTATAATAAAATATCCAAATGAAATATAAAATTTCATATATTCTCCAAAACCATGTGTGTCTAAATTCAATGAATGGGCAATTGAAATTTCCTTCATTTAGTTTAAATCAAGATGGAAATGTTCCTTCCCATGGTAAATTGGATTCTTAGATGTATCGAGTTTATTTCATGTTTCATCCATATAAATGGAGCTTTCTCTCGTTTCCCCAAGTATTCTTGGGGTTTAAGACAAGGATGCCCCATTTACCCTTTTCTTTTTCTTACTGTAGTGAAGGATCACAATAAGTTAATTGAATAATCTAGAAGGAGTGGCTCAATTAGAGGCATAAAAGTTTACCCCTAGGAAACAATCTCCCACCTATAGTTCATGGACAACATCATGTTCCTAGTTAAGGGCTCATAATCATATTTGTTGGTTGTAAAGGACGTCCTTGATATTGTTTGCAAATCAATCGGTATGTGTATTAGCCCCAAAAAAAATCACGTCTCTATATCAAATCTCTCCCTGACTCTTTCTTAATGGTCATCAAAACGTTTCTCCCTTAATACAAATGAATCTAAATTGACTACTCACTCAATTTATTGTATTTTATTGTACCCAGTAAGTAAAAAACTTGGACTCCAACTTCAAGTACTTAGAATTCCATTTAAGGTCGGATGGTTATATATATGTGGCATGGGTGTGGATCGTCAAAACACTTGAACAATGAATTTTAGTATGGGGTAGCCGAATGATTTCAAGGGGAGGAAGTCTCGTGCTATTGAAATAAGTGATTGCGAGCACCAAAGTCTATTGGGATTCTATCTCTTCGGTCCCTAAAATAATTCTTAATAAGATAAGAAGTGTGAATTTCCAAGTTATTTGGTCTAGGTCTCGTAAATCATGTGGCACACCTTCCATAAAATGGGACATGGTGGTGCTTCCCAAATACCTTGGGGCATGAGGACTCAAAATTATTTTCACCTTTTCTCAAGCCCTTGCAACAAAGACCCTATGGTGTTTCTCATAGAGTAATTACCTAGGGAGGATAATCTTAAATTCCAAGTATCTAAATGGGATTTCAGTGGAATATTGGTTCCATATTCCTTCCAAATCCTCTAAAGGATCGATAATTTTGAAAGTATTGGTTAATTCCTTTACCTTAGTTTTCCTTTGGATGGTATGGAAAATCAAGGATGGATGTTTAGTTCAGATCGGTGAGGACCCTTGGTTGGGTGTAGGTGATGAGTTTCAGTTCTCCAAGCCTTTCCTTCATTCCATCCATTGTATGAACATATTTACTTTAGATGGAGCCCATACATTCATTCCTCATATTAGTGGTAGAGCGATTTGGATAGTTGCAACCTCATTAAGGATAAAAAATGACGAGGCAATGAAATGGGAGAACTTTATCGAGAAACATGTGTTAAATTATAGGATGATGAGACATATAATCCCTGCTAGTCTAAAACCATGAAGATATGCAATTTCACTGCTAAATTAGACTATAAATCCTAGATGGGTCATTGCTTCTCTGGTGAAAATAAGTGGTAGTGTAGGATCTTACAAAAACTCCATGCCCCTCCTAAATCAAATATAACCCTTTGTCTAGCTTTGAACAACAAACTCCTTACCTGGGATGTTGGGTTAAAAATAGGATGGGTGGGTCCTAGTAGATGTGCTCTCTGTAAAAAGTCTAAAGAAACATCCTCACATATTTTTTTTCATTGTGTATATGTAGACCAAGTTTCCATAATTGTCAATAAAGAAATGAAATCCACCTCTTTGTGGTCTAAAGTATGCATGGAATATAGCTTGAAGGATTGGTAGCAGATAAGGAAATTAAGTGGTAGGAAGGCATGCCAAGTATTCTAGTGAAAAAATTATGGTGGGAAACGAAATCAAGCATATTTAAGGATGAATATATTTTTCCCAAGGAAAATATCGGTAACGTCTTCAATCTTGATAATGAATTTATGACATATTTGAAATTCAAGGACCCTAGGCTTAATTCCATGTCAGATCTAGACTTCAACATTCCATGGGGATTTTTTGACGGTGCTTGTTAGGGTCGCCCAAGCATTTGTGGAGTGGGAATAGTTTTATATCTTCAATAGAACCATAATATTCACATATGATACTTTCTTGGTTGGGGAGCCTAAAATAGAGATGAGTTCATAATGTTGCATACTATCCTATAAATTGGATTAAAAAAGGGGGTTCCCAAGCTTCAAATTATGGGGCACTCCAAGATTGTAATTGATTGGGAAAACAAAAATATAAGAGAGTCAGAAGTGAGAATATAACCTTTTATCAGAGACATATCTAATACTATCCTTTCTTTTAAATGGCTCTCCTTCAACCATATATATAGAGAACTGAATACAAAAGCTGATCACCTGTCCAAAGAATCTCTACCTCTTTTGACTGGTGCTTTTGGCCTCTATGAGTTCCTCGACAACGAGGAAACAAAATCAATGGAGTTTCGTATGTATCCTTTCATGTTCTTTTATGTATCTATTTTATATAAGCAGTGAATAGTTATTAGTCTTGACTATAAATGATTTTTGTAAAAGTTGTGGCGGTTGTAAAAAACCTCTTTTTTGGAAGGTTGTTTTATTGTTCTCATAGCACTTAATATACTGATTTTTGGATAGGAAACATGTATATTCTCCTCTAATGAATATAAATAATTTTTTTATATTTAATATTTTATTATATATACATTTTATAATACAAAATTCAAATGAAATATGAAATTTCGTCAACGTGTTATGCACGTAAATAAAAATAAAACTAAATGAGATTACAACATATTGGTAATAATGCATTTGAAAATTCAATATATTATGATGGATAATATCTACCCTGCTAACATTGAATTTCAAGGGGTGGAATATAGGTCTTTGGATTTGAAAGTAATTCAAATCCAAAATCCAAGTGCTTATACTCCATCCACCCCAACATCTACGTAGCTAGGTGGATATTACAATGAATAATATATGCCCACATATAAACTAGTTAATGTTTTCTATAATGAATTATACATAATCAAATATAAAACAATTTTGAATTATTTACTCTACATTAAAAAATACACAACATTAAATACTCTATAACCAATTACTTTTACTTGTCAAGATATCTTACACAAATATGTCACGTTATTCAGATTCAATCTAACATAATATATTTTATACAAATATCCCACTTAATTCATATTCAATCTACGCAGACATATCTCACGTGACAATATAAATTTGTACAAATTATATAACATACAATGATCATCCACATTTTAACACATGAATCCGTTTCTCGGAATATTGATCACGTGATAATATAAATTTGTATAAATTATATAACTTACAATGTAAAATAAATTCATACAAATTATATAACATACAATGTTCATGGACATACAAACTATATAAGATAGCAAGTAATATAAATTTGTACAAATAATATAACATAGAACGTTCATGGACATGTTAACACACGAATCCATTGTTGTGAACAACAATATAGCTAGTCTAGATTTTTTATATTCTTGGTCCCTTTAGAAGGAATGCACCCCATTCTTCCATATCAAGCAATGGGTCGTTCTCTCTTTCATGGAGAGAATATCCCAACCATGAGTGAATGAAACAGATCTAAGACATAACGGCACAAGCAAATCAAGAGGTATGAAACACTCAGAGAAGAGTAAAGGGAGGAAAGGACCTATCAAAAGGTAGTGAACTATAGTAAGATCAAGCTTCTTGTTAATTACGGTAACAAGGGAGTTAGAATTAGCAAGAAATGTGAGTTTTTACTTGGGATGTGACTAAGCTCATGAGGTAATGGCCCCTAATGCCCTAAATATGGTATCGGTTGTAAGACTTAAATGATTAGGTTTCTTATTAGTTATGGATATACCTTGGTTTCTTTGTGAATACCTTTCTCCAAGGAAGGTAGTAAAGCCTTGCTTTTGGTGAGCTCTTTGTTAGGTTCCTTGTTCTCAAATTTTGTCCCATTCACTTGGAGCGAAGTGAAGTGAGTGTTCAAAATGGGATTTGATAATCATCTCTTGGATTTTGAAAGAAATTCTACCATTGAAATAACATGTTAACCAAATATTTGTATACATGGGTTTAAAACACTTGAGTTCATAATCCTTAACTATACTTGTAATAAACAAAATCACATTGTAATAGGCATCCATAAACGTGTTTTGTAGCTAAATTGAACATAACAACTTTGCATACAAATATTACATATATATTACATATGGGAACTAAATTTTAAAAATGAAAACAATGTTCCTTGATTTAAACGAACAGATTACATCTTTCAATAACATGAATAACAAGTTTTAAAAATTGTTTTCTATCACAAAAAGGTGAACTATATTGAGAATCTTACATATTAAATTTAAATTAAAAAACAAATGTTCCTTGACTCAAAAGGACATATATTACATCCTTTAATAACATGATCTAAGACTTGTTTAGTATCACAAAAAGTGAGCCATATTTACAAAAACATATGTCTTTTCATGGCTTTAAAAGACAAAAATACATATTCTCAAATATCATATTGAGAAATATGAATATGGTCATTGTACTAATTTTATATCCAAGATGTATGGAGGAAATCATGTGTATGCCCATCTTTAAAGATGGAAATCGTCCAGTACCTAGATACAACACCAATGCTTCTTTAAAAAAATCCATCAACTATCTTGTTCTTGTCCTTGTATATATGAGATAAACAAAAGTCTTGTTCTTTCACTTTTATATATGAGATAAACAAAAGTGAAGGAAGGTTGTCATTTATTGAACTATCATAAAATGGTTGGAAAATGAAATGTCTTAGTAATTTTTTTAATCATTTAATAATTAATAAAAAATATAGAAAAATGTATAACTATGTAACACCTAGCACCATATTCATGAGCAAACTTTAAAGTTAATTTGAAAACCACGAGTTTACCATAATTGTTAATTTCTTTCCAAATGAAAACTTTCAATACTATATTATAATTATTTAAGGATTACCTGTTATAATATTATTTATGTATTAATCTCTTAGAAACTAAGCTACCACGTTATGACTTA
>SNQJ01S0011729.1:0-10287 GCA_010110895.2 Picea sitchensis | reverse complement strand
TGAATTATTTATGCATTGAAAGAAATTCTATGTTTAATTGTATGAATTTTTTTTAGGCTTAATTAATTGAGGTTACTACAGGAAGAGAAGTGGGAGAAGAGGAGGAAGAGGGGCTCCACGGGAAGGAGGGAGGAGAGGGGAAGAGGGGAAAAAAAGAGACTTACCAGCAAGGGATATTTTTGAAACCACATAATCCAACTTGAAAGATGAGATATACTTGTCCAAATCCTTCACATTGCCCAATGTGTCCCACACCAAGACCGCCTCATTGGGGAAATCTTCCTTTGACATTTTGACCCAAATATTACAAGATTTTAGAGGTTGCAAGTTCTACTTTGAACACTGATCAATGAAATGACCTGTGTCATGGAATGCATGACAGTGGAAGGGAACCTTCCAATATACCATGCTTTAAACCTAGGTGGAATTACCGAGAACTAGGTCAATTTCATCCACTAAATCCTTGCTAATGTTCACTTCCAACTAAATCAAGACCCAACACCTATCAACATTTTTCTTCCAGCCAAGCTTGAGGAACACAAACCATCATAATTTATTTCCTATGGCATTGAGAGCCACCTTATTCTATAAAAAACATGCCAGTCTAGGAAGTATTTACCAAATATTCATGGTGGATATGCTAGCCCGAATCAGATCAGAATTAATTGTCCAGTGATGAAGAATAAGGCCAGAAGTTCCCAATGACCAATCCTTTTCAAAAAATTTATTTGCATCTTCTTTGGTCTGAAACAAGAATCCAAGCCACCCCCTAACCATTGTGTGCATGTTGGGCTTCTAGCTGATGAGTGGTTTTCAATTCATCTCTACCCATAGAGCGAGCGCACAAGATCTAACTACCTTTCCACAAAATTTGTAAGCCAAAGGTTTTCCTGTTAGAGTTGGGATGTCCTCAAGGGAAATTTCCTCACTTACCACTAATTTTGCTCGATATTTTTTGACACAGATACTAAGATTGG
The DNA here is from genome assembly GCA_010110895.2 of Picea sitchensis. Lineage (NCBI taxonomy): Eukaryota > Viridiplantae > Streptophyta > Pinopsida > Pinales > Pinaceae > Picea > Picea sitchensis. The sequence continues at coordinate 9,310 of SNQJ01S0011729.1, read as the reverse complement.
TGGGATTAGAAGGGGGTGGATATGTGATCAGAGGGAGCACCACAACATTTAGAAGATGAACTAGGGGCAGGGGGAGAGATAGTGGGAAGAACCGAAGAGGGAGGGAGGGAAGAGGGGGAGAGATAAAGGGAATAAAGGGCCTCAGAGGAGGGAGAAAAAGAGGGGGAGGAGGCAATGGGGGGGACGGAGCCAAGATCCAAGCCAGGGGATCCTTCAACATCTCGTGGGAAAGGTGAGCGATCTCAAGGAGGGAGGTGAAGAAATTCATCTTGCATGTGAAAGGATTGCTAGTCGGTGGGAATAAGCTTGTAATTGACATCATCGATGCTAAAAAGGATGCTCCAGTTGAAAAAAGGGGACATAAATTGTTAAGAGGGAACCAACAAGAGAAAAAAACCATCGAGGGAGAGAGTTGTCGGAGGACGGGAAACTAGGTCTGAAGACACAAGAGAAGAAGGACACGAGTCAAAAAAAATTCAAAAGAGTCACAGGCACATACCCTCTCTGGAAAATAGAAACCCCCTGAGACCGTAGACCTCCAAGGCTCACCTTTGTCCCACTTCCCATATTTATCAAACCACTTACCATGATTGTGTTATATTTATTTTATTATTTTTTAAAGAAAATTTTACATAAGTGTGCTATAATTTTAGAAATAAGTTGATTAATGGATAACAAGTAACATTATTTTTTTCTTAAGAAAACCTGATTAATTATATGAAAATATAACTTTGGATGAAAGTTTATAATTTTTGACATAATTTGTATTCAATTCAACTAAAAATTTCAACGATTAAATGCTAATATTCCATTTGTGATATTGGTATCATATGCTCCTTCCTAATCCATCACGTGGTAGCTTAGTTTCTAACGGCTTAATACAAAAATAATATTATAGCATATAATTATTAAATAATTATAATATAGTATTGAAAGTTTTCATTTGGCAAGAAATTAACAATTATTGTAAAGTCATTGTTTTCAAATTAACTTTAAATTTTTCTCAAGAATGTGGTGGTAGGTGTTGCACAATTATAAATTTTCCTAGATTTTCTATTAGTTATTAAATGATTACAAAAAAATCATCACTCAAAAATTTCATTTTACAACCATTTTTATGACATCTAAAAACAAATGACAACCTTCTTTCACTTTTCTTTGTCTCATATATACAGGGTCAAGAACAAGATAGTCGATGGTTCTTTTAAAGAAGCATTGGGGTTGGAGTTGGGTACTTGGACCATTTCCATCTTTCAAGATGGGCATACAAATTATTTCTCTCATGCATCTTGGCTATAAAATTAGTATAATGGACAAATTCATATTTCTCATTCTGATCTTTACAAAGATGTATTTTTGTCTTTTAAATCCATGAACATACATATTTTGTTGTAAATATGGCTCACTTTTTGTGATAGTAAACAATTCTTAGATCATGCTATTAAAAGATGTAATATATGTCCTTTTGACTCAAGGAACAATTTTTTTTTATTTTAGCTCCAATATGTAAGACTATAAATATGGTTCACCTTTTTGTGATAGATAACAATTCTTAGATCCTGTTATTCCTGTTATTGAAAGATGTAATTTGTCCTTTTAAATCAAGGAACATTTTTTATTTTTTTAATTTAGTTCCCATATCTAAGAATTGTATGCAAAGTTGTGATTCTCAATCTAGGTACAAAACGTGTTTTTGAAGGCCTATTACAATCTAATTTTGTTTATTACAAATATAGTTAAGGATTATGAACTCAAGTGTTTTGAACCCGTTTATAAAAATATTCGGTTAACTTGTTATTTAAAGGGTAGAATATCATTCAAAATTCAAGATATTATTATCAACTCCCAATTTGAACATTCACTTCACTCCAAGTGAATGGAACAAAACCTGAGAAATAGGAACCTAATGAAGAGCTCACCAAAATCAAGGCTTTACTACGTTCCTTGGAGAAAGTTATTCACAAAGAAAGAAAAGTATATTCATAACTAATAAGAAACCCAATGGTTTAAGTCTTACAACTGGTACCATATTTAGGGCATTAGGGGCCATTACCTCATGACTTGAGTCCCATCCCAAGCAGAAAATTATCTTTCTTATTGATTCTGATTTCCTTGTTACTGTAATTAACAAGAAGGTTCATCTTATTGTAGTTCACTACCTTTTGACATGCCCTTTCCTCCCTCTACTCTTCTCTGATTGTTTCGTACCTCTTGATTTCCTTCTTCCATTGTGTCTCAGATCTATTTCATTCACTCATGGCCAGGTTATGCTCTCCACGAAAGAGAGAATGACCCCTTTATATGGAATAAGTGGGTGTATTTGTTCAAATGAGACCAAGAATTGAAAAAATCTAGACTAGTTGTATTGTTGTTCACAACAATGGATTCGTCTGTTAAAACGTCCATGATCGTTCTATGTTATATAATATGTACATATTTATATTACATTGTATGTTATATAATTTGTATGTCCATGAACATTGTATGTTCTATAATTTGTACCAATTTATATTGTCACGTGATCAATATTCCCAGCAATGGATTCATGTGTTAAAATGTGGATGGTTATTGTATGTTATATAATTTGTACAAATTTATATTGTCACGTGAGATATGTCTGCGTAGATTAAATCTGAATTAAGTGAGATATTTGTATAAAATATATTCTGTTAGATTGAATCTGAGTGACATGACATATCTGTAAAAGTAATTGGTTATAGAACATTTAATGCTATGTCTGTTTTAATGTAGAGTAATTAATTCAAAAATATTTTATATTTCATTATGTACAGTTCATTATATAGAACATTAAATGTTTTATAGGTGGGTGTTTATTATTCACTATAATATCCACCTTGCTACTTAGATGTTGGGGTTGGATGGAGTATACACACTTGGATTTTGGATTTGAATTGCTTTCAAATCCAAAGACCTATATTCCACCCCTTGCAAGATTCAATGCTAACATGGTGGATATTGTCCACCATAATATATTTTATATTCAAATGAATTTTTTTTTTTTGACAAGAACAGTTAGAGGGATTTATATTAAAAGGTGGACTAGCCACTGGTTCGATTACAAAATGGCATTCCTTCACTGAGCAGCTGCCTGTATGGAGCTTAACAGTACTCCTGAAAACACTGAGCTTGGACCCTTACACACAGAAGAGACTCACTAAACCTGCGATTACAGACTTATTTAGTGCCTTGACTTCTATACAAAATGTCAAGTAGTTGAAGAAGAGATGAGTTCGCTTTAGACCGAGGGACTGGGTTATTTTTTGGGATCCTTCTTCCATTCATTGTTCAGCTAGGAAATTTTTACTTCCAGCTGACCTATTCTTTCCTCAAACTCTTCCTTTGGATTCTTAAGTTCTTGATGCAGCTTGCTTAGTTCCTCCGTAAACCCGAACTTTGCAGTGGTGATGTCCATCTCTAGCTTCTCCATCCTTCTGCATGCTTCCGAATCCAGATTCTCTAAAAAATCCAGTTGGAAATGTAACATCTGTTTTAGATTCTCCAACGTTGAATCCATAATCTTCAGCCATTCCTCCATGGTTATCTTATTGTTGGAGCTTGCTGCCATCGCTTGAGACCTCCCCTACTTCACGCACCCTGGATCTTCAAAGACGATTTCTCAGAATAGCTGTGCGTAGAACTGCTCTGAGCCTTTGGTTGCATCGTTGATTTAAGCTCGCCCTCCATGGCCTTCATCATTTCATCCTTAGTTTCTTGTTTCAAGAGGTATGGTCAAGGTGCTCTTCTGTCCCCTCCCTGTCTGAGATCCGATCTTGCTTGGTCCTTCCTTTTCCCCTTTCACCCAATCACGTGGTCCTGGACTGACTGAGCCTGGTCGCTGTCTCTGTCATCCTGTCCCCCTCTTTGCCACTTGCAAAAATGAGTGCGTGTTGTGTTCATGAGTCACGACATCTCCACGGTGGACAATGAACCGTTTAGATTCAAACTTCCCGGTGCCAAGAGGGCGCCTCTATTTGCTTCAGCATCCGCGTCTTCATTCAGCTCTCGCAATACATGGAATAACTTATATGAGGTGAAGCTCCTAAGAAGGAGACGGATTTTGTCTAGCAGGTTATTTAGTTTCACAGTTTGGTTTTTGGAATGGTGGATAATGGCTCTGATTATCAGTCTGGAGTCTCCTACGATGATCAAGTTCTGGATCCCATGCTTGTTGGCTTGACCCAGTCCCTGCCACAATGCCATGGATTCTGCGTTGTTGTTGGTATCAATACCTAAACCCAAGGCGTATCTTACCATTTTTTCTGCATTGGGACTTTCAATTGTCCCTCCTGCACCTGCTTGGACTGGGTTTCCCTTTGAGGCCTTGTAGAAGGACAGGATATAGGCCTTCCTTTCTTTTTTCCATTCGACAAACTCCTGTTTTCCTTTCCTTATTTCCCAATCCTCTTGGCGTGGGGTGTTAGTTGTGCTCTCATTTTGCCTTTGAATTCTAAACTGATCCAACCAGAGCTCTTCCTTTTCTTCCAGCTTCCTACTGCATTTTGGTTGATGAAGGTAAGGGGCCCATTCGCTGAAGAATGCTTGAATATTGGCTACCACTATGGGTGCGCTCCTTTTCCTGTCCCTGAAGACTCTGTTGTTCCTTTCCAGCCATAGACCCCACAGGATAAACCTTGGGAGGACTCTCCAAAGCACAGAGGCATAACTTCATTTCTGATTTTGGAATGGGTAAATGGAATCCCAACCTTGGAGTAGACTCTTGATGTCTTGAGGGTGGAGGAATTTAGTTTGCATTCTGATTGCCAGCCTCCAAAATTCTTTGGAATAATCACAATTGAGGAGGAGGTGATATGAAGTTTCTTCATCCTGTTGACAAAGAGGGCATCTGTAGGGGCCTTCCCAGCCTTTCCTTTGGAGGTTTTCCCCTGTTTGGATGCTGCTATGGCTAAGAGTCCAGATAAACATATCAATTTTGGGAATGGATTTGGTTTGCCAAATAGATTTTCAGAGGGTCAGGTTAGGTGGGACGTTGGGGACATTTAGAGTGGTTCTATAGCCATTGGAAGTGGTGTAGGGCTTAGCATTCTTCCCCCAGGCTCTCTCGTCCTTCCCTTTTTTTTTTATGGGGGCTTTCCCCTGTAGGTAGAGCTTAAGAGCGCACCAGTCCCCTTCTAAATCCAGGGGTATGTTTCCCACTTCCCATCCTTGCCACGAATTGCATCTGTCCTTCCCCCATGTTGAGATGTCGAAGAGCGTCTTTAAATTTTGGCTATCAATCCACTCTTTGAGTTGCCGCAAATCCTGTCTCAAGTCTAGAGGAGGGTCACCTAGAATTGAATCCTGCCAGATTATGATTTTCTTTCCATTTATTGGCACCCAGGTCAGGTGGGGGTTGAAATGGGGCATGGCCTTTTTGCAGAGGGTGAAGATAGGGGATCCTTTAGAATCCCTGCAAGGGTATTCTATGCATTGCTCCCTTGCTCCCTTGAAATATTTTTTCCATAGTGCTACTTTGCTCCAGGCTGGCTCACCGGCGACAATATTCCAAAGTAGTTTTGCCCCCAATGCTAGGTTCTGTACTCGGGTTTTTTTGAAATTGAGACCTCCTTCCAAGAGAGGCTTAGAGATTTTTTCCCAGCTTATTAGGTGCAATTTCCTGTCTGTCTTCTTTTCGCTTTCCCACAGGAAGCTTCTTTACATTGCTTCCATTTTTTGAATTATGGATCCAGGTGCTAGAAGCAGTGAGCTCTGATAGATGGGTACACTGGACATAACGGACTTGATTAGGACAACTTTCCGTGCAAGATTTAGCCAGTTCGCCCCCCAGGATGAAATTCTCTTCTTTAGCTTGTCAATTAGATGGTTCCACCGTGAGGCTCTTGGAGCAACTTTGAAGATAGGGATTCCAAGATAATTAAATGCCTCCCAGTTGGTGTGTCCTTCCATCCCCAAAACTCTAAATATTCCCATCATCTCTTTAGGCGTGATATTCCAGCCATAAATCTTTCTTTTTTCCTGACTTATCTCACTTCCTGAAACTGCAGCATATGCGTCTAGTTCCTCCTTGAACTTCTTTGCAATTATTGGGCTTGCCCCACCTAAAAACAGGGTATAATCCGCAAATTGAGCATGATTTATGTCTTTCATGCCTTGTGATATTCTTAAACCCTGAAGGTTGTTTTGGGCTTTGGAGTTTTCCAACTGATAGCTTAGTACAGAAGCCTGGATTGCATAGAGGATGGGCGAGAGTGGGCACCCTTGCCTTAACCCTCTGGAGGCTTGGAAAATTTTTGTTACTCTTCCATTCACCATGGGGGCTATCCATGGTGACCCTATACAGGCTCTAATCCAATATACAAAAGGTTGATCGAAACCAAACTTCCTCATTACCTCAAATAAAAAACTGTGATTAACTCTATCAAAAGCATTTGCGAGATCTAGTTTTATAATCATACCTTTATCTTTCCTCCGGACGCTTGAATGAAGGGCCTCTTGAACTAGGATGATGTTGTCTGCAATGTGCCTTCCTTTAATGAAGCCTCCCTAGTTTTCTGGGATGATGAGAGGGAGGATTGTTTTCATTCTATTTTCTATAACTTTGGTGAGGATTTTGTAGCTTGTATTGCAGAGGGAAATTGGCCTAAAGCGGGTAAAACTGAGCGCTCCTTTCTCCTTCGGGATAAGTGCCAAGAAGGCTGAGTTTGTGCTCCCTCCTATCTTGCTTATCGATTGTGATTTCCTTATCATTTTGGTGAGATCATATTTGATTACCCCCCAACATTGTTGGTAGAATCTGGAAGTGAATCCGTCTAGTCTAGGAGCCTTGTCCGGATTCATTTGATCTAGTGCCTCCTTTATTTCCTACTGCGAAACTTCCTCAAATAGTCTGAGATTGATATCTTCCTTTATAAGACTTGGGATGATGGAGAGGGGGTACCGATGGGGATCAATGTTTTCCCTTTGTGTTTCTGAGTAGAGGGTTTCAAAAGTTTCGAAGGTTGCTTGTCTAAAGCCTTCTTGATCTGAGTTTGTAATATTTTGGGCCTGAATTTCTGTAACTGCCTTATAATGCTTCCTTGCTTCCACTTGCTTATGAAAATAGCTAGTGTTTTTATCTCCTTCCTTCAGCCATAGGCTACGGGATTTTTGCCTCCAATAACATTCTTCCTCCCTGCAGGCTTTGTGCCATTTTCGTTGGAGGTGGTCTTCTTTGAGTAGATCTTGTTGTGTGACCTCCTTGTTTTCCAAATCCAGCTGATGGCTCTCAAAGCGCCTTTGGGCTTCTTTGCGTGAGGTGGCCGGGTCTGATTGCCCTTTTTCCCAGGACTTTAGAGCAGTCTTTATCCTTCCTAGCTTCTCTTCCCAAACATAAAATGCAGATCCTTTTACCTTGTTTGTCCACACGCTGGAAAATAGGCGAAGAAAGTCTTTGTCTTGTGTCCATGACGGGTTGAATCTGAAAGGGATGGGTCCCTGGCCTTGGTCAGTCTTAAACTCTAGGCGCACAGGCTTGTGGTCGAAGGTGATGTGTGGGAGGATTTCTGAGGAGGCTATGAGCCTGAGGGTCAAGAAAGATCTTTGAACGAGGAATCTATCCAACCGGGCAACAATATGCCCCAGTCCTACCCTTTTGTTGGTCCACGTATAGAGGCCTTTGAGCGGCTTGATGTCGATTAGATCCCAGGCTGAGATTAGGTCTTCCACCCATTCTCTAGCTGGGTTCCTTACAATAGATCCCCCTCGTTTTTCCTCCTGGGCCAGGGTTACATTTAGATCCCCTCCAAGAATGATATTTTCTAGATCATTATTTGTTAAGAAATCTTGGAGGGTTTGCCAATAGTTCTTTTTTTCTTCTATGTGTGCGGGACATAGAAATTAAAGAGGCTTACCGTGTATCTCGAATCCTTGTGGAGGAGATGGGTGTGAATCCAATGCATGCAGGTGTATGAGATGATCAGTTCTATTTTGGTGGTGTTCCACAGGGTGCAGAGCCCTCCTGATGTGCCTCTGGCGTTTCCAGCTAATCCTTGGTTGTTCCTCCAAATGTTCGTTGAAACTTCGAGAGAGTCCTTTTGACTCATTTTGGTCTCCTGGATCCGTAGGATGTCCGCTTTCGATGCTTTGATGATATCCTTGAGAACTTCTTCCTTCCTTTTTCTGCCAAGACCCCTACAGTTCCAGGAGGTTAACTTAATTAATTACCTTGGGGGGGGGAGTGGCCTCCTTGGGAGGATTTAGTTAGCTTCCTTGCTTGCCTCACATCGATCAGTTGTTTGATGGTTGGCTGTGCACATTTTAGGACGTCTTTGTAGGTTTCCTGATCTCTTTCTGATTTTTTGGATTTCCTGCCTCTTCCTAGTTTCTTTGGGGTATCCCAGGCTTCACTTGCTCCTTTCGAGTCATTCCCTAATGAGATATCCCCATCCTCTGTGCCTTGAGTCGCCCCAATCCTTTGAGGGGATTTATTTTGTTCCTCTTCTTCTGTCGTCTTTTGAGTTTCTCTGTCTTCAGGGATTTCGGTATCTCTTGTTGCTTCCCCTTGGGCGTCTTTGCTCGGCTCCTCTATCTCACCTCCAGTTTCTGGGGCCAATGTATTAAAGTTGTTAGCCGTCTCTTTGATTCCTGGGTTCTTGTCCTGAGTTGGAGCTGGTTTTTTGCTTTGTGGACCTTTTGGTTTCGGTTTCCCCTTCTGAGCCTGTTGCCAGCCTTCTTCTCCTGCCTTCTCTGTATTTGGGTTTTTTGGGCAGTTTCGCTGGAAATGGTCGTATTCATGACATCCTCTACATTTGAATGGGAGCTACTCATAATCTAGCTTTTGAAGGTGGTTCTAGTCCCCTACCTTTAGCTTTACCGCTTTCAGCAAACCTACCTCCAGATCAACTTCCACACAAATCCTTGCACAAGAGTACTGGTCTTTTGGGTCTGCTCTATCGATGTAATGCCCCAATCCATTTCCGATAGCTTGCAGTGATGAGGAGTTCCAGCAGTGTATTGGCAGGTTCAGGAGTCTTAACCAGACAGGGACGTCTTTTGGTACTTCCAAGGCTGGATCAAAGCTTGGGGTCCATCGATTCAGAAAGAGACCCTATGTGCCCATGAAGTACGGTCAATTTCTGAAGATTAGATATCTGTCCTCCTGAGAGATGAATTTGAAAATAAAGTAGCCTCTTCCAACCGCATAACACGTTACACTGTTTGTTATCAGCGACGCTAGTTCCTTTGAATCCAATTGTCTGTTGTTTTGGCTGAGGGCCAGAGACCCATGAATTGACCTACCAGGCCACGATCTGAGAGGGGCAGTGTGACCTTCATTGGATGGTCCGGGGGAAGG
>SNQJ01S0011728.1:414028-429629 GCA_010110895.2 Picea sitchensis | reverse complement strand
AGAGAGAGAGAGAGAGAGAGAATAACTCTAAATGTATGTAATGAAACATATACGTGTTAATAAGTTTCTTTAAATCATTTTCTCTATTTAAATATATCAAAAAAATTGTTTTAACCTTATTCCCTATTAATAGTGACATATGGAACTATGAAGCAATCATGGTATAAGTTATGTTATCGAGGCAGAGTACCAATAGAATCGAATGTGTATATCTATTATCATTGGAAATAGTGAACATGTCACTCACAAGGGAAGAGGGATTACCATAATTACTTGTATCGAATAAATCATCAAGATAATTGAAAATAAGACATAATTGTCTTTCACCGGGACCAGTTGGAGGTTTATAAGTGAATCAAATGATGTCGACATGAGATTAATGATATATGTTGGACCCAAAAAAATTATGTAAAAACTAATTAACATTTTATTTGTAGGATACCCTTTCTATTTCATGGGGGAGTCAATTAAAATTATGTAAAAACTAACAAACTTTTTATTTTTAGGGTATTTTTTATCCCATAAATATATGGTAGTGAATTAAAAATGTACAATTAAATATTTTTATAGAGATTTTTTAAAGAGGTAAAGTTTATTTTTTTATTTTTTTAAATATCAATTATTTGGACTTTTTTAAATGGGTTAAAATTTTTATGAGCAAAGTTTTCATTAATCGAGTGGAATTTCACCTATCAACAAAATTCCTACTAGATTTGGGGAAGAATTTGGAGAGAAAATTAATTGAGTTTGTCCACTTTTGAACTCTATTTTATAATGGTTTTAACAATAAAGGAGGATTTTTTATATTATCCAAACATATATAGTTAACTTGAGTTAACTTATAATTGATATGGTGAATCCTTCACCATGTCAATCATAGAAGAATGAATAATATTCCTTCCTACTTATCAATTTATTCATAAGTCCAATAATTACCAAGGGAAAAAATGGATGAAGAATAGGTTTAGAGAGATGTTTTTTCCACACTTTGAAGTGGACCTAAATGTTGTAACATTCTAAAAAATCATTTTTAATAACCTCATTGAGAGGTATATAGATAGTACAGGGTTGTGTCGCAAGCGAGGGTGATGGGTCATTCATACAAAGAATACGAGAAAAAGAAGTGGAATCTTGACAGTCGTTCTAGTGCTCGACATGCAAGTTTATTTCAAAGGAAAATGATATTCCCATTCACCCCATGATTCATAGCATGGTTTATCCATGTTGAGACCAAACATAGAAAGCATGAAAGGCATTGTTAGGTAGCATAAAATATTAATCCACCCAGGAAAAGGTGCAAAAAATTTGGATGTGGAGGAGGGAGGAATAAACAAACTAAAGCTAGAGGAGGGAGGTAGAAACAATTTGAATAGGCACCTGAATGGTAAATTCATAGCAAGCACAAAGTGGGTATTATATTTCTATTAGTGAGGGTTTAGGGCTAAAGAAGGTTCATGCTAATCCATGTTCTTGATCAATTTGGTGTTTTTTCACTTAATCGCTTTTAGGATTTCCCTTACCCTTTTTCTTGCTTATTTTCCCTTCCTTTTTCTTCCCTCTTATCAAAAATTTCCGAATAATTAGTCATTTTTCAAACAATGCGGAGTGGGGTAGCACAAATCTCAAATTCACAGGTCTGTGGGTCTGTCAGACCATAGGTCTGCATTCACTACTAAAATTTCTTACTTTTTACCTCTGTGTACCTCTTAAATTCACTCTCACCTCTTATACTTAGTTACATTTTGAAAATGTGGATACAAATATTTATGCCATTAGTCAAAACTTTCTTGAATGTTGAAGTCTGCAACCTCACACTCACCAAAATGCATTGCTCCTTTTTCCTTTTTCCACTTTTTCGATACTTAGTCAATTTTTCACCAAGGCGGATGTGGAATTGCACATTTCCCAATAGTCTTTTACTTGAGTTATTAACTCCACAAGTCTGCATCCTTCTTAAAAAATTAACCATATTTGCAATCCAATGTGGACCTCTTCACCCTTTCCCGTAGTCACGTTCACAAGCTTATACGTCTGCAAGTATGCAAGTCCAAATTTTTGCGTTATACATTTCACACTACCCATACATCATTTTACACCTTCATACTTAACATTTTGCATCCATCATAATATCACATCACCACTTCCCATCACATTTATTATCCCCTCCACATCATCCACCACTCATATAAGCATAATGTCGTTATTAATTCATAACACACTGATTAAAGGATGCAATAAATCTAAATCGCATGTAAGCTTATGACATTGAAGCATGATCTATGATTGATTGAGTTATTAAGGCAGTATGTGGTATAATTTAATAAAATCAAATATGCAAGTTGTAAGAAAATATGTTGGTGATTCCATACAAAAGAGAATTGATATGATTCAAGAGATTTGGGAACTTTCCCAAAGAACTGCTAGCTTTTCGTCCAGAATACAGAATTTCAAAAAATAATTGTAGAAGGATTTGGAAAATGATGAAGGGTTTTTTAAGGAAGTTGTAAACACATTCTCAGCCAAAGTTTCAAGCTTAAATGAATCCTAGAGGAAGGAACAAAAACTTTCCTCGCCTTACCGTATGAAACATATCAATGCATATTGGCTAAGGAGAATCAAGGAATTAAGAGAAATGATAAATGAAATTGATGTCTTAAGGAAAAAAAAAGTGATTTATTTCTTAAACTTGTTAATCTTACTAAAGAATTGAATAGTCCCAACTTATTGATGGATACCATGATCCTGACCAAAGAATATTTAATGGGACAACTTAGTGCATTAAAAGTTKCCTAGGCTAATGAACTTACCGAAACTATAGAAATTTTTGAAGATGAAGTTGAAAAATGGTTAGTTTAGTATATCAACAGGAATGATGAAGTGGATGACACATTGCATCAATCGAAGCTAGATTTGAGGGAATTTKAAAATCAATTGTTTRAAATTAAAACTAAGCATGAAATTATCKTGGCACCATTAAGGGAGTACATTCAGGAGTGGTTGAAAAAGGTGTTAATCAAAAGTACTGAACTAGAAAATCAAGAAAAAATTGCATCGGTTATGCCACCTCAAAAGAAACATACACCTATAAAGGATCCATCTACAAGCAAGTAAAAGGATGATATTTCTCCATCATAGTGAGTTGAACATTAACTTTAACATTTCAGTTTTCCCTACGTCTATTTCTGCTACAATCGTTTGCCATGTTGTTTTTGTCTTCTCGATATTTTGTGAGATTCAGGTTGATTCTTGGTTGTCCTTTTTTTATCTTCCAGGTATTTTCACTTTATGGTCTGCAAGATCCCTATCCCAGTCCTCTTTGAAGGGAGAATGCATTTTATTTTCTTTAAAGACATTTACCTTTGTATTTAAAGACTTTTTATTATTTTGAGACTCCAAGAGAGATACTTGGGATATTACATTACTATATTCTCAAATATTTTGATCCAAGTGGATATCAGTGGCCACCCACCTTTTCCAACTAGCTCAAAACAGTTTTCTGACAATTTTGGTAATTTACTATTTTTAGCAGTTTTTAACTTCTGGGGCCATTTTGAGAGCCTAAATGAAGGTTTTTTGGGGATATATCTTCTCATTGATAGTAAAAGACTATAATTGAGCCCCCAAAATGAATCTCATCGATGATACCTTTCCAACGAGCTATCGTGCGCCCCAAACAGAGATTGTATGCCAAAGTTACGCCCTCGGGAAGTTGATACACCAAACTACCCAAAACAGGGTCCACAAAATTGTTGGCTTTTCATCTTCCGGGGTTAGGGTTTTGGATTTTATTTTTCATAAAAATTCCTTTGGAGCCTCATTGTAAAATCATCTTCTTGTGAATGTGAGTAGTGAACACATCTCTTCTCAAAGATAAGTTGCCACCATTCTAGTGAGTCTTTCACTCTTTATTTTTACAGTCTTTGTACATTTTCGCTCATTAATAGAAAATTGTGTATTACTATATCTTTGTGTTTATGGTTTCATCTCTGATACATTTATGTTATATTATTGTATATCTGAGATATCTTTGTATATTTCTTTATTATATATCCTCTCTAATTTTGTGCCGAAAATAATCTGGATTAGTGGTATAAGAGCAGGCTGCTCTTGATCGTTTTTCATTGCATGTCTCCGATGAGGCATGAGTATAGAAAGTTGGGTATTGATATTATCTCTCTTGAATACAATCTCTCTCACACGTCCAAGAAACCCTCCATGGCATAAGAAAATAAAAATGACAGAGCAGACGATTCTATTAATATGTTGCTTGAGCAAGCTCTCACGCGACAGAGGGATGAAATGATGGAGAATTTTCCCACATCCTTCAATGGTTTTCGATAAAAACAAGTGTGTATTCATCAAGCGACCACTTTGGAAGTACCTCTCCTTTCAAAGTACAAGTTAATTTTGATATTCCCATATTTGAAGGACAGATAGATGCGAATGCCTAAGAAAAATGGTTAAATCTGCTAGAAGGTTATTTCTTTGTTCATAATTTCTCCGATAGGGAAAAGATCACCTTCTCACTCCTTAAGGATCTCCCCCATGTCAAACATTGGTGGGAAACTTACTGGGAGAAAAATTCCACAGAGGAATTTGGAATATATGGGGTCAAGCCCAGTTGGGATTTTTTGTGGATGCGGTAAAGGAATAGTATTACCCTGTTGGAAACTATGAGGACCAGTACATTAGATGGACCACACTGCAGAAAGAGAGGGGCCAAGCAGTTATGGAGTTCACCAATACCTTCCATGTCTTTCACACCAAGCTGGGTATCAAAGACTCTGAATGACATTTGGTTCTGAAATACCGTGGGGCTCTACACAGATACATCCAAACTGAAATGTATTTTATGGACATCTCATCACTTGGTGGTGCTTATCGATATGTTGTTAAAATCAAGCAGAAATTTAAGCACTAGAACAAATGGGAGTTCAGGTCTACAAATCCGCAAAAACTAAAGTATGATAAATACGACCCTAACAAAGAGTGTCCCAAAAACTAGTCCAAGCCACATGAAAAGAAGGGTCACAGAAAGACGAAGAAGGACACCAGAAAATGGTGTGATTTCCACAAAATCCCCAGGCAAAACATCGATGAATGTCACTCAAAAAATTCATTGGTGGCCAAGATCAAAGACAAGGAGACAAACCTTGATTCAAAAAATATTGATAGAAGACAGATCATCGATGCAGACCCCGTTGCTATTGTCGCAACCGTGGCAATTCAACCAGAAGAACCCATAGATATTGAAGAGGGGGAGTGCCTTTTTCATTCACAGATGTGGGTGAAGGGGACCCCGCTGCATTTTATTGTTGATAGTGGAATCCAGAAGAACCTTATTTCAGCAGAGGTCGTTAAATAGTTGGGATTGTCGACAACACCACACACGCAACCATACAACATTGGGTGGCTTCACCAGGGACGATATCTTCATGTCATCCAGTAGTGTTGATTGTCATACAGCATTTATCCCTTCAAGGATGATGTATTATGTGATGTTTCCCCTCTGGATGTCTGTGGTGTTCTCTTGGGCCAGCCATGTATGTGGAAGCACCATGTTATATATGAGTCTCGACCCTGTAGTGTCATTTTTACTCTGGGGGGTCATCTCTACAGGATACCAAAGGTAGTTCCAACTATTGTCCTACCTAAACAATGTCACAAGGTAGTATCCCATACTACAAAATTCAACTTCTTCACAATCTGTTCAAAAGGTGAACAAAAGGATACTGCAACCACTACAACCTCGACCCAAGCACCTTATATCCAACAAAAGAAGGTCGACAAGATTGCAGGAAAGTCTAAAGATTCCTTCTACACGCAGGAATCTCATATAGATAGACTAGTTAAAAAGGTCCAACCCTTCTAGCCACAGGTTCGTGACAACCTTCAACAAGCTAAGCAGCGCAACTTCTCCAACAAGCCAAGCAACTCATCAAGATGCAGATTCAACAAACGCTTTTCCCTCTCCCTTGGGAACTCAACGCAATGGATACCATTTATTCCTAAGGAGGTAGGATTGATCCATGTGGATATCGGTGGCCACCCATCTTTTCCAACTGGCTCAAAACAGTTTTCTGGCAATTTTGGTAATTTACTATTTTTAGTAGTTTTTAACTTCCGGGGCCATTTTGAGGGCCTAAATGAAGGTTTTTCGGTATTGAGCTTCTCAATTATTGAAAAAGGATCTCATTTATCCCCCAAAATGAATCTCCTCAACAATACCTTTCCAATGATCTATTGTGTGCCCCAAATGGAGATCGTATGCCAAAGTTACGCCCTCGGGAAGTTGATACACCAAACTACCCAAAACAGGGTCCACAAAACTGTTGGATTTTCATCTTCTGGGGTTAGGATTTTGGATTTTATTTATGATAAAAAGGATTTTGGAGCCTCATTGTAAAATCATATTCTTGTGAATGCGATTTGTGGACACATCTCTTCTTAGAGATAAGCTTCCACCATTCTAGTGAGTCTTTCACTCTGTATTTTTACGGTCTTTGTAAATTTTCGCTCATTAATAGAAAAATGTGTATTACTGTATCTCTATGTTTATGGTTTCATCTCGGATACATATATTTTATATTATTGGATATTTGATATATCTCTGTACATTTATTTATTATATCTCAGCTCTCATTTTGTGCCGAAAATAATCTGGATTAGTGGTATCAAAGCAGGCTTCTCTTGATCATTTTTTAGTGCATGTCCCCGACGAGGTCCGAGTATATAAAGTTGGGTCTCGAGCTTTTCTCTCTTGAATATAATTTCTCTCCCACATCCAAGAAACCCTCCATGGTGGAACAAAAGAAAAATGACAGAGCAAACGATTCTATTAATCTATTTCCTGAGAAAGCTCTCATGCGATAGAGGGACGAAATGATGGAGAATTTTTCCCACATCCTTCAACGCCTGTCAATAACAACAGGTGTGCCTTCATCAAGCAACCACTTTGGAAGTACCTCTGCTTTCAAGGTACAATTTAATTTTGATATTCCCATATTTGAAGGACATATAGATGCAGATGCCTTAGAAAAATGGTTAAATCTGCTAGAAGGTTATTTCTTTGTTCATAATTTCTCCGACAGGGAAAAGATCACCTTCACACTCCTTAAGGCTCTCCCCCATGTCAAAAATTGGTGGGAAACTTACTCGGAGAAAAGTTCCACCGAGGAGTGTAGAATATATGGGGCCAAGCCTAGTTGGGATTTTTTTGTGGATGCGGTAAAGGAACAGTATTAAACCTTGTTCGAAACTATGAGGACCAGTACATGAGATGGACCACACTGCGGCAAGAGAGGGGCCAAGCAGTTCAAGAGTTCACCAATACCTTCCATACCTTGCGCACCAAGTTGGGTATCAAAGAATCCGAACAACATTTGGTTCTAAAATACCCTGAGGTTCTACACAGATACATTCAAACTGAAATGGATTTCCTAGACATCTCATCACTCAGTGTTTCTTATCGATATGTTTTTAAAATCAAGCAGAAATTTAAGCACCAGAACAAACGGGAGTTCGGGTTTGCAAATCCGCAACAACCAAAGTATGATAAAGACGACCCTAACAAACAGTCTCCCGAAAACCATTCCAAGACAAAAGAAAAGAAGGGTCACGGAAAGACGAAGAAGGACACCAAAAAATGGTGTGATTTCCACAAAATCCCCTGGCACAAGACCAATGAATGTCACTCAAAATAGTCACTGGTGGCCGAGATCAAAGACAAGGAGTCAAACCCTGATTCATAATATGATTCAGAAAATATTTATAGAAGACATATCATCGACGCATACCCCACTGATATTGTCGTGATTGCAACAATTCAACTAGAAGAACCCACAGATCTTGAAGAGGGGGAGTGCCTTTTTACAAAATTCAGCTTCTTCACAATCTGTTCAAAAGGTGAACAGAAGGATATTTCAACCACTACAGCCTTGGCCCAAACACCTTATATCCAATAGAAAAAGGTCGACAAGATTGCAGCAAAGTGTAAAGATTCCTTCTGCACACATGCATCTCATATAGCTATACTGGTTAAAAAGGTCCAACCCTTCCAGCCACAGGTTCATGACAACCTTCAATAAGCTAAGCAATGCAACTTCTCCAACAAGGCAAGCAACTCATCAAGATGTAGATTCAGCAAACACTTTTCCCTCTCCCCCGGGCACTCAATGCAATGGATACCATTGCTTCCTAAGGAGAGAGGATTGATATAGGTGGATAACAGTGGCAACCCACCTTTTCCAACTGGCTCAAAACAATTTTCTGCCATTTTTGGTAATTTACTATTTTTAGCAGTTTTTAACTTCTGGGGCCATTTTGAGGGCCTAAATGAAGGTTTTTCATGATTCAACTTCATAATGATAGCCAAAGGCTCTCATTTATCCCCTAAAATGAATCTCCTCGACAATACCTTTCCAACGAGCTATCGTGCACCCCAAACGGAGATCGTATGCCAAAGTTACGCTTCTGAGAAGTTGATACACCAAACTACCCAAAACGGGGTCCACAAAAATGTTGGCTTTTCATCTTATGGGGTTAGGGTTTTGGATTTTCT
The DNA here is from genome assembly GCA_010110895.2 of Picea sitchensis. Lineage (NCBI taxonomy): Eukaryota > Viridiplantae > Streptophyta > Pinopsida > Pinales > Pinaceae > Picea > Picea sitchensis. The sequence goes on along the minus strand of SNQJ01S0011728.1, from coordinate 421,069 downwards.
TTATGATAAAAAGGCCTTTGGAGCCTCATTGTAAAATCATCTTCTTGCGAATGCGAGTAGCGGGCACATCTCTTCTCAAAGATAAGTTGTCACCATTCTAGCGAGTCTTTCACTATGTACTTTTATAGTCTTTGTACATTTTCGCTCATTAATAGAAAATTGTGTATTATTGTATCTTTGTGTTTATGGTTTCATCTCTGATACATTTCTGTTATATTATTGGATATCTGAGATATCTCTGTACATTGCTTTATTATCTCTCCGCTCTCATTTTGTGTCGAAAATAATCCGGATTATATTTTGATCTAAAACTTGAGTTTCTAAATGTTTTATCTAGCATAATATTTTTGGTGCTTTATGGAATGATAATTTAAAGTTCTCTTCTAATTGTTGTACATTTTTTGTTCTCTCTATTTGTGGATATTGTTCATTGTTCTGATGAATGTCGTGATGGATATATCAATCCCTTATCGTTTATGTGCATCTTATCTATTTATGTTGTAAATATTATACATATGAGTTTCTTTTAAAAACACCTGGTCCCAATCTCAGGTGTTGTTCTTCTTTTGAATGTAAATATTAAAGTACGGTCCTTCTCAGACTTTGTTTTATTCTATTTCGTGGAATTGTAAGAACAAGAGGAGCACCGCCTCTCTAAAAATGCAGAGGGATTTATATCCTCATAAGGTTGACCTTAAGACCATAAAACAATCTTTTAGATCAACAGTGCCCAAGGATGTAGGGAAATTGTTCCTTTGTAGATGGAGGTTGTGGTTCTTAGCGATGTCTCCAAGCAAGATAATCATGATAAGAAGAAGGAGATTGTGAATTTTTGGCACCAATCTCCAATGATGTGGGGATATTGTGATTTAGTTATTTCCAAGGTAACAAGGATGCATGCCAAGCATTTGATGAAATGTGTGTTCAATAACTGTTTGAAATTTTTTTTTCTCGTCAAGTATTAGGTTGTAGGCCTACTAATGGTAAATTCTATGGGGTGGAATTATGTAGAGAGAATCCCAAAATCATAGTAAAATTACAAATTATGGTCAATTCTGACTTTGGGAAATCTATAATCTTGTGGGTGAGTACTAATGATTATATCATAAAAATTCAGTGCAAACTAGAGCATAGAAAAGGGATCCCTATGGCTTGGCAATGTCTTCCTTATTTATGAGGGTAAACAACTTGAGGATCCATCTTAGTTGTTTGATTATCATATTTGCAAGGATTCATCTCTTATTTTGGAACTTCCATTGTGTGGAGGAGTAGTGGGGCCTAGGGTGCCCTCATCATCAAAGCCAGTTTCATTTAAAGATGTATTTTGATCCAAGTCCTCTCCTCAATTAGCACAAACCTTTGTTATGCCTAGTCCATTTATAGTGGAGAAATTTAACTAAGTGATAGCATAGAGATCATTAATCTAGAGGTCAATGATTTGCTATATTAATATGAAACATATGTAGTAATTTACTATTTCATTGGGTTTTGGCCCAACACAACAGATTTGTATTAGTGTATTTTTTTTAAATGGACCAAGCAATGTGAGTTATATTTTTGTTCCAAAAGATTGTTTATAGTTAAGTGTACTCACCATGATGATTATCATAAATTTCTTAAGGACAGACCATGGTTTTGGGGAAGAGTGGGTATTTCTATTACCCCATAGGCTACCTTCAGAAATCATATCCCTGAGCACGAGCTCATCCAAAAGGAAAAAATCATCATCCTCCCAAATCTAAAATCTAGTATTCATATTAGCCCTTACTCTTAGATAATGAAGATGATCAAATTGCAGAAGCTTCGCCCTTAATAGAGGTATAGAAATATATCAAGGATAGACAAGAAGGGAATATTCAAGAATATTTTTGTCCTTGGAGGTCTAAGAAGAAGTAACGAATCAAGAAGAAAGTGCTCTATCGTGAGGATAACTTTATTTAAACAGTGAAGCGGATTGTGCTAAGGTGATCCTAGGGTTTCCTTTCCCATTGTACTTGTAATTGGTTCTTGGGAATTGATGTCAATAAAATGAGTAGCTTGGTCCTCATCTTCTCTTTTATTCTGGCATGTGAGGATTCACCCCTCGTGGGAGATACTTATCAATAAATTTCACATAGGAAAAACGAAAAGATCTCATGAATATGACAATTTTGATTTTGATAAGGGGTCAACCTTGCTTTCAAACTCTAGAATTCAAACTTTGATTTACAATTAGTTCTCATGGACCCTTCTCCAAGGGGATGGATAAAGGTCAAAAGGAAGAAAGGGAAAAAAGGATGGATTGAGGACAATGGTCCTCGTCAGTTTGTGACACCTCTTTTTGGTGCATTGTTTTTATCTCTTAAATGTTTCTAGTGATCACTACCTTATGGGGTTTTATGAATGTTCTCATAGCATCTATAGAATGTAATCTATTTTCTTTATTTGAATGGGAAGTTATGATTTTATTTTTATTTTTATTTTTATTTTTTCAAGGAAAAAAAAAAGGAAAGGTATAGAGATAGAGATCACACACAATTAAATGTTTTCCTTCTTGGTCCAAAAATGAATACAAATGCATGCAATGTTTACTCTGTGGGAAAAAAATGTTGCATCCATGGTCATTTAGTGTTATTGACTTATTCAAAACATTTCTCTATCATCAAAGTGAACTAGCAACTATCATCAATTAGCTAGGAATATATATATTGAAAAAATGCACATTAAAAAAAAATCAACTACATCTATTTCGGATATTGCATTTTCATAAAAGGTCAATACAAAGATAGAGAGAAATAGCTAGAGACAAAATATTAAGACTAAATACATGTACACACTACACATAAAATATTAGTTGATTAAACTCCATACCAAGACAGGGAGAATGTCAAATGTTATTACTATACATATAGTTAACCCCTTTGTCTATTCATGCAAAGTGGTGTCTTGCGGGATTACTGCATCTCTTTTCCTAGTGGAATCAAGGTTCCCACATTCAAGAAGGAGCACATCCACACCATCTGCTATATACATTGAATTCGTTGTTTAAGGGGCACCATATTTTAAATTGTTCATCGCCAATACTTGTATACATTTATTGTTGATATCTTGAAATGTTACGTTAGTGAGCATCATGAGAGGACTACCCATTAGTCATGCTAGGAAATTAGTTCCATGTCCACCTCATGGAGCCAACAATTAGATGGGTACTCTTTCTAATCATCTCATTGGTGATCCAAACGATGAACAATTTCACCTTGCCTCGGCTAGGGCATGTCTTGGGGTTGTGCCTATTGTTGTCATAGTGTGATCAATTTTGTGTCATCTTAATTCTTGTTTCTCAGGATTGAAATTGGCCCTTGCGAGTCAATCCTACAACCAATTTTCAATGAAACAAATAAAATAAAAGAATTGAAAAATGCATGGTGTTGAAGTTGATGGATGCACGATTAGTGATCAAACTTGAAGAGTTACTGTGATCAGTTTTGTGTCATCTTAATTCTTGTTTCTCAAGATTGAAATTGGCCCTTGCGAGTCAATCCTACAACCAATTTGTAACAAAACAAATAAAATAAAAGAATTGAAAAATGCTTGGTGTTGAAGTTGATGGATGCTAGACTAGTGATCAAACTTGAAGAGTTACTGTGATCAGTTTTGTGTCATCTTAATTCTTGTTTCTCAAGATTGAAATTGGCCCTTGCAAGTCAATCCTACAACCAATTTGTAATGAAACAAATAAAATAAAAGAATTTAAAAATGCATGGTGTTGAAGTTGATGGATGCACGATTAGTGATCAAACTTGAAGAGTTACTTTGAATTTTAAGTTGAATGGTATATATCCATACAACTTTTCCATGATGAAAAGTTGCAAAAGTAGTTGTATTTCAATTGATAAGAGTAAACTAGGTACACACTTCTAAAAAATAATTATAAATAAAATGCCCTCAAGGAATCAGAATATAAATAAAGTGTAATATCAATAGACAATAATAATAAGCACACTTCATAATTTTAAGTGTAACATTTTTATGGGTTATATGTACAACAAAAATAAACAAATTTCATAAAAAATGGTCCACACTTGTTTTCTTTGGAGGAATTTCAAATTGTTAAAATTGACATGAGTGAAGACTTCATCTTGGATTCATATTTTAAGCATATCATAGTCATACTTTACCATGGGATCCATCATCCTTTAAACTCGCAAGCACATTTGGTATTTTCATTGTAGATCTGATTAGATAAAAATAAATTCTAGAAAACCTTGACGCCTTTGTTGAAGGATGATGATTCTATCAAAACACGATAACAACCATCAAGAGTTCCTTTACAAGTCTCCAAGAATATGCAAACTATAGCAAACTTTATAGGTCTCCAAAAATACACAAATCTATCATTATCGGGTCCAATGCTTGTCATTTAGGTTAAGATGTTTATGATTTGGAGCTTCATAATATCCATGCAAATATATAGCTAAAGGAATTTATTCATCAATACCATCGAGTATGTTATTCTTATTGAGGATATTGATTGTTCACTTTATCTCTCAAACCATGCAAAATGTGTGTTGTAGTATATGTTAAAGCATAATTCATTATTCCCTAATGCATAAATTTGATGATAAACACAATTATTTACCTTCTTTATAGTTTTCATAAGAATCCCATCCAGGCATAAAAATTGTTGCTCCAAGCATTAAGGCTATAAAGGATTTGTCTCATTAATTTCAGTCTTGAGATGAGGCACATGGAAAGAGAGTTATGGCACATTCTCAAAATATTTGACATACAAAGTATTGTCATAGTAATGTCAATGTTTCTGGAAAGACTACAAAGAAAGTGAAAGAGTGTGATAGATAAAGATGCAAACAATCGGGAAAAGGGGAATCATATGTTTGGAGAACAAACGAGTCAGGGCTTGATTATGCATAAAATTGAATGAATATAATCACAATTCTCACTGCTATAGTCTCAATTTTAGGTTTATGATGTTGAAAATGCCCATTTTATGCAGGTTTATATCTAACTTAATCAAGAACGTACAAGTTAAAAAAACAATCACTAATATTAATAGATTTTTTTAATCCCAAACAAAATCAGTAACAAACTTTTGTGTCAAACAAAGAAAAACTATGCATTATCTTTACGATGAGCTTAACCTAACCTATACAATATCATTCGATTATTAAGATATTTGCATTCAAGTATTAATCATGTGTTTTGTTCCCATTAAGTATCTATTGCAATAATGGGGATGCCATGAACTACATACTAATTGGTTGAGAGGCCAACCGATGTGATCAAATAATAATAAGGTATTACATAACAATGTTATAACCATGTCATGACTCATAACACATATACACATAACATTATTGTTGGATAGTTAGTTGTCATTGATGTCAACATAAGTGGTTGTCATTGATGACAACATATGCGATGGGTATAATTGAAGAAGTATCCAAAGTGGTCCTCTTATGGTGTAGCTTTAAGTATGGCCCTCACAGGAAGATGCTTTGAAGAAGTCTACAAGAAACCCATAGGTGTGGTCATGCGGCCCAAAGTTGACTAAGGAAAATGAGGTTGAAGAATAATTCAAGTGTATACAAAACCATCATAGATGGATAGTCATCTTCATGTCATTTTCAACGGTAGGTGGTGTATGCCACGTGGTTCCTGACAGTTGAGTAGTTATGCCCTCATGAAGTTGAAATCCCTGAAGAATGGTCAAGAAGCCCCTAAATGGTTGCAACAAGAATTTACAAGTCATTAATTAAAGGGTAAAATGTTTATAACAAGAAAGTGTAGGTCGGCCATATAGTTAAGGAAAGAAGTCACATGGACAAGTATAAATACACTTCAATAAGCCTCTCATTCTTACACATACAAGTTCAATGATTATCTATCTTTCAAGTGATCTTTTGGAAAACCTTTTTTGTAGCATATATGAGGAAGTGAAGTCTAAGGTAGCGAAGGGAGGAAAAGAACAAATTTTGATGCTATTAAATTTCTGAGAATATCTATGGGTCACAGTGGAGCAAGGCACGGACATTCATGGGTCGCAGTGGAGAAAGGTGCGGAAATATGTGGGTTAATAGTGTGCAAGTTGTGGATCTGTGAAAAGGACTTGAAAAAAATGATATATATTGTTTGTTGAAGATGATATGCACCAAGTTGGTCTATTGGTCTGAGATGCTATGCACTAGGTCTTCTTCATAAGTAAAGGTATGTCTTTTATGTGTTTGTTTCAGGCTTGTATCATGGATGGTATGGTACATGATTAAGGCATGCCTTGGAGGCCTCTTGGTACATGGTTGCATATGGTTGAGGTTCATGTCTTGGTGATATTGATACATGCTTGAGATATATCCTTGGTGCATTGTATATGGTTGTTATGGTTCATTGTTAGAGGCACATATTTGTGATATTGGCATATACTTGAGGCATATATTATGGCACATGGTATGATATATGCTTGAGGTACACCTTGGTGATGTTATGGTACAATGATTAGAGACATATCTTTCCTATCTTGGTATCTAGTTTGGTATATGACATGGTGATGATATCACATGCTTGAGGCACTTCATTGATGATATCCTATTATAAATGATGGCATATGTATGAGGCACATTCTTTGGTGCTTGGTTGAGGAACATAATTTGGCACATAGTTGATCCTTGGTACATGGTACATGGTGTTGGTATACGATTGAGGTATATGGTTGATCATTGATGTTATGGTACCTACACTCAGCATGTCTTATGGTACATGATTGGATATATTGAGACACATCTTGGTGATGTTATGGTTCATGATTTGATGATGATGTGGTACATTGCTAGAGTTACTTCTTGGTGATCTTAGTACATGGTTCTGGTACATGGTTTATGTACATGGTATGGTGATGGTTTTGGTATCCATGTGAGTGAATCGGATTGATGATGATATATCAGTGAAAGTGACAGTGACGGTGATAGAAACAATGACAATTTTTTATGATTGGTTGATCATCAGGCACAGTTTGTTGTGACATAGTGACAGTGATTAGTTGATGTGACA
>SNQJ01S0011728.1:350247-414018 GCA_010110895.2 Picea sitchensis | reverse complement strand
CATGTAAATTTTGGTGTACTATGTAGCTAATAAGTTTCCAATGTCATTACAATTTACACCCATAACCCTGACCAATTGTTTTGGTGTTTTGCAAAGCTAAGAGAGGAGGAAAATATAACAAAAGAAATGTCATTATGGTGAGTGTGGGATCTGAGAAAAGTATGGACATTGAATGCGATATCAATTGGTATAGTAAAAAGGGTCGATGGTTCTCATAACACGTGAATTCAAGTGGCAATTTAGAAATATAATGTGTCCAAGATTTTCGGGGAAGCTTCCATTAAGTGACACCTAAAATAGTGTATTTTCCAATACATTGGTGAGATTGTGTGGGAAGAAGCTATGTGATGGATTTAACATTGTGGAAGGGTACATTGTATTCATGGAATAGATGAGGGCCAACAATAATAATCTGTTTTTAGTCTTTATATGCCAAAGGAAATCATTGAGTCTTGAATCATGAATCTTGGTCATAATTCACATCCATCCTTGTTTAATACTAAACATAAAATGATCATTGAATAACCAAGAATTGGAATTCAATATATTAATGGATTTTTGAAAATATAACCCTTCTTTTGAAAGTTTATAATATTAATTTCCCTCCATAACTAATAAGAAAAATGAGTGTTAAAGCTAAGGGGCATCAACTCCTAAATATAGCCCCCTTCCATAAAATATTAAAGTTTTGGAGTGTTTATAGTTCTAAGGAGGCTTTTGGAGCTTCTTTTATGCTTCGTGGGGGACACTCGTATCTTTCTTTCAAATATCAATTCAAGTGTTAGGAACTTATATTATATGTTGGTGCATTAAATGTTATTATAATAATAATCTAATTTTAAGGTCACAACCAAGCCAAACACCAAATCGGTGTATGAGACCCCCTTGTTTATGGGATAAGGGACCCCCTCCGCATAGTGATTTGACTACTAATTCTACAGAGTTGTACATACCCTACCCCCATTTGGATTTGAACCTATGACCTCTTAGGAGGAAATACATGTTCTTAACCATTAGGCCCACTCAGGTTGTAAACCTTAATACTTGTAACATTTTTATCTTTGTAATACTTAAACTTTATTGTTCACCTTAATCCAAATTAACTTTTTATCAAACTCTACTGTCTAATATTAATCCAAATTAACTTTCTATCATGTTAGTAACTAAATTTTCATTGGTCCAAGGTTCACTAATTCAACCATTTACAAATTTAAAGATATTCAAACCTTTTWTCAAAATATACTCGAACCTTTTTTCAAGGATTTCAACCTCGTTAATTTGTAGTCTAGTTTTTGTTATTGCTAAATTTAGCACCTAGGGTTTCATCARGGTTGGGAATGTCATGTAAAGAAGAGGCCTAAATGTGTGATGTGTTGGTAATCTATGTGATTTAAATTAAAAGCAACTAAACTTGATAAGACTTGAAAGTTTGATAAATATTTGGTACATTTAACCAAGATTYGACCAATCTGATTAAGAAGACATTCTATGGAAATATGGATCAAAGAATAATAAATTTGACCAAGGCTTGATCAATTTGATGAATAATCCATTCTAGGTGACTTTGGTTGGTGGTACCTACATGACAAGAAGAGGCTAATGTGCACTTAGTCAATTCCAAGTCAATTTACAATTAAGTGATTGGGATACCAACTCAACAATGGGTGTATAAAGAAGCATCATAGATTGTTCAACATAAAAGTATCATTGACTTTATAAAGGTAGTAAGTATCTCTTCACAAAAAACATTTTCTCCCAATTGATTAAAGAAGATGATTGGATTGTTTGAACCTATCAATTAAAGGGTCTCCAATCTTGAAAATTTTTAAGATTTATTTATTTATTTATTTATTGAATATTGTTATCATCGTCAAACTAGGCTCGTAACTTAAATTTTAGGGATTTATGCCTACTAGGGTTCCAATTTGTGTATTTAGTATGATGAGGACCTGTATCAACCACTAAAGCACATCCCAATGGACTTAATTCAAAATTTATTATAAAGTTACAAAGAAAATATTTTGTGTGAACAAGGATGAGGAAGTGAGATTGACCTTTCATAAAAAATTAAAATATTAAAAAGGTTAAAAAAGTTATGGCAGATCCTCACTTGAAGTAAATAGACAACATAAAAAAGAAAAGAATGGTTGGGTGCATAAAACCAAGAAACCTCTCCACCTTCTCACCTTGGGATTTAATAGCTCAAATTGGTTGRGATGGAAGTCATTATCTACACTTCATCTTCCCTAGGATATTCTCCTGGAATGAAATTCCCTCAAAAAGGTTTCTTAGGCCTTAATACTATAGTAATAAAGGAGGAAGACAAAATCTTCCAGGGAGGAAAMAAAGGAATATACTTGATAAAAAAAGGACATGAAATTCTCCTTTATATATGAATATGAATATGGTAAGAGGGAGAGAGAATATTTTAAAGCCCTAGAAATTATTTATACATAGACCTACATAGCATGTCCCATAAAGGAGGGGGAGGTTAAGCAAGTAAGGACATTCATCCCCAAACTAATTAACCATTGTGTTACTAGGAATAAATCTCATGGAGATAATTATGGCAGTACAATAATTGAATGGATAAAAGGGAAGGATTATTGCAACATAGATAGAAGAGTTGTGGCCAGTGTCTATGTCAATGTGGTAAATGAGCTCTTGATTAAGGTTTAGTTTTACTACTATTTTAAGTGAAATTTTCCATGTTTAGTAGAATATTTACCATTTTTCTTGGAGATGTGATTCCCTTTGACCCTTTTTCCTATCATTAATTAAAGGAATTTCATTTGTGGCATTATTTTTTCTCATTTATAGTGTGCTTCATTCTTGGCATTATTATCATTATTGCACTTCTATGTTTTTTCATATTAGCATTTTGTGTTCAAATGATTTGTTGTCATCATCTCATGATTTGCTCGACATTATTGTTTCAAGTATTGTAATTACTAGAAGAATGAAATGGTTCCTAGACCTTATAGCATTGGAGTTTACAAATATATTCTCTTCTTGTGATCATCTAACAGGCTAGCTTGAGTGGTTGAGCGTTTTGAGCTTCATGTAGGAGGTCTTATGGTTGATTACCTCTATAGCATACCTACTAACTTTATGTCCCTATCAAGTTAGGTTCTGTAAGCACCGTCAATAAATTTACATTAGGTACCATCTACAAAATGCAGATAAGTGCCTTAGAATTTTCCCACAAAGTTTTACTTCAAAAAATAAAATCTCTTGTGCATTATAAGTCTCCAAGTATGGTCTCTTGTATGAATGTAAAATAATGTTTTATAAACATGAAATTTGTTTTCTATTGCATTTTATTTAATACACATCGTTGTATGTTATCACTAACAAAACCAAAAAGAAAAATGTTATATGTGAAAAAACAAAACCAAATGTAAAATAACGAAACCAAAAAAAATGTTACATGTCAAATAGTGTATGACAATTATCGAAACAAACAAATAATGATTCAAGAGATGTATGAAATATTAGTTATTTACATAATGAGAATACATATTACCCTATGTTTTCAAGGTTGGTGTCCATTCAACTAAATATTCATGGTGTTTCTTTGTTTAGTGTGATATTTACACATCTCAAATAACTCTTACAAAACCATTTCTCCGGTTAAGAAAATTGATGTTAGGGAAGTTCTTTCTCTATTGGTATTTTCTATGTATTATAAATGTCACATTATTTATATTGGGATTTCATTCCACATTGAAAGTTGTCTTCTCCCTACTCCCTATTATATAATACTTGTAATGTCAAAATCTAGAAAAAGGCCAATTATAAAATAGCAATCTATACAAACAATAAAAAAAAATGATAACTATAAGCAAACAACACATCACTCTAAATTTCTTTCACTAAGGCAGTTACTTGTTCAAAGCACACTCCATCAAGGTAGATTCGTATGCATATAGAGGATAAAATCTTATGATTCTCATCATGGTATAGCGCAATGAAACCATACAAAATTTAAAAACATATAAAATGAATAAATTATGTAGCAACATAAAATCATTATATTTATTTTAAATAATATTTATAGAAATTAGATCGTATAAATATCACAATGCATTTCCAAAAATAAATAACTTCTCACTATTTTTTGCATATGCAAGTGCACAACTATTTATGATTATGTATACACAAACTYTACAACCAGATTGTSTGAATCCATGATAGTTCCAATACAAATATAATAACTCCTCCTCTTATTGACTTTAGTGAAAATATATTTGTACATGGAATATTGTCTATCACTGTTTGTAGAATGATTTTCCTCATTCTCAAATATGCATCAATTGTTGGCAYTACATAGTTACATGGCACATGTGATTTATGTTTATCTCGATTYCATTCTCATTGGAGGTGTGTATTCTTGAGGCATCAAGGTAAGAGAACACATAACCCTTTCTAGTGTCTCTTTTAGAAGGAGRAAGAAACAAAGAGGACAAAAAAGAAATTTCAGCAATATATATATAATAGACATCCATAGAAACACAATACACYAGAATTTACGTGGAAACCCAAAAGGGAGAAAACCACATAATTWTTTTCTTATATATCAAAAGAATAATTCATTGGAAGCACCAACTTCCCAATTCTCCAGCTACAACTTGAAGGAGGCTATGACCCCCTATTTACAGGCTCCAACCTGAAGGAAGCTACAACTCCCTGAATTCTTTGGTTCCAACTAGAAGGAGGCTACAACCCCTTGATTCTCAGGCTCCATCTCCCTATGTTCTCTAGCACCAACCGGAAGGAGGCTATAACCCCCTTTTCTTGCCCCGTCCTATCACCCTGAAATATAAGTGTAGACCAAACATTCACTACCACAATTACTACCATTGTCACTTCCACTGCAACTGTCACATCAACATGTAACCTATCAACCTGTCATTGTATCCAACATGTCAATGTATCCAACCTATCGGTGTCACTGTACCATCAACCTGTAACTTTCGATGTACCATCAACTTGTAACTAATCATCAACATGTGTTGTACCAAAACCTGTACCATACCATGCATCAACTGTGTACCAACAAATGTAGTATTACATGCATCAATCATGTACCATAAGATATTCCAAATGAATATACCATAACATCAATGATGAATAGCTAATCATGTACCATGTATATATACCATATCATCAATGGTATACAAGAATGTGCCTCAAGCCAATATCACAAAGGTATGCCTCTAACAAAGAACCATAAAATCCATAGACCAAATACCAAGAATATGTCTCAATCATATATCACCTCAACCATAGCAGCCCTATCCCCAAGAGGCCTCCAAGATATGCCTTAAGCATATGCCATACCATACATGAATAGGCCTCAAACAAACACATAGAAATCATACCTTTACTCATGAAACCTTTGCATACCATCTCGGGCTATATCACAAACTTCTTGTACCTTCAACCCTTGTTGCAGCCTGAACCTAATTGTCTTCTTTAGATCTTTCTTGTCCTCGCGGGACAAAGACCTGTTGTCTAGCGGGGCCTTGCGTGACAATCCCTACACAACCCATGGGGGTGCCTCATGGGACACTAGTAGTCTGACCCGTGGGGGTCAACCAAACCAGGGTTTCCTTGGAAATTTTTGCTCTCCTCTACAACCCTGAAACTCCTGCACTTCAACCAAACTAGGGTTTCCTCAAAAATTTCCACTCTCCTCTGCAACCCCGAAATTCCCACACTTATCACTCGTCACTACCTCAGATTTTATTGTCGCAAACTTGTCAATAGATAACTTACTCACAATAATACATTCAATAGAATGAATGAGTGAATGTACTTACGAGAGACTCCTTGAGGTGTATTTATACTTTTTCCAAGTAACCTCTCTCCTTAATATTAGGGGCTTCTATATTTTCTTGTTACAACCATTTTACCCTTTCATTAATTGACTTGTAACTAATTAGGGGTTTCTTAACCATTATTTGGGGCTTCTAACTTCACAAGGTCATAACTCCTCAATCGTGAGGAACCACATGGTGTACCACCTATCACCGAAAACAACATGACGAGCACTATCCATATATGAATGTATTGCTTGCATTTACAGTGTCATTCATATCATTATTCCTCGATCGACTTTGGGTTCCATAATGACACCTCTAGGGATTCTTGTAGACTTCTTCAAAGCATCTTCCCGTGAGGGCCATGCTTAGAGATACGCCATAAGGGGACCACTTTGGAGACTTCTCCAAATACACCCATCATATATGTTGACATCAATAACAACCTTTGGTTTTTGACATCAATGACAACCAACTGTCCAACAGATGTGAGAGTATAAAATCCACACTATTTTATGGGTTAGAAATTAAATTTAAAATAAATAAATAAACCTCAAAAACTGAGCGGTTTGTATGTTCTACAGTTTTTTATCTTTTTTTATAGGTCTTTTTCCCCTACCTTGGCAAGGATCCCTCTTTTGAAATGTATTTGGTCCACTGTCATCTACCCTTCACTATGTTATTCCTCTAACACAATCCCACTAGGAGTCTATCAATTAACAAGAAATTTAGCTTGTGTGGACGAGAGTTAATGCAGGGTAGCAGGGTGGCAAATAAGAGTAGTTTTTTGTGTTTAATGCAACTCCCTTTCCATTTTGAATTATGCTATAAACCCCTTCTGATTTTGGTCAAATTATTACTCATTACACATCCCCTATCCCTATTTCTATTGCTCAATGGTGAAGAAGAGGAGACCCAACACTCTATTCATCAGTGGTGAAGAAGAGGACACCCAATGCTCATGAACCATTGAAGGATATCACAATTATTCTTTCTAGCTATGCTCTTAGTGAAAGATCTATATGTGAAGAAGCTCGTGAACCAATAAAGTATATTGATATGATTCTTGCTAATCCGGTTTATTCCACGCTGCCCACTACTTTAAAATCTTACTTTATATAGTTGTGTTGGCATGTAGAAGCTTGCCATCTATGCTGTGAAAATTACACATTTAGATGTAGGTGTAGGTATGGAGGTCTTAATGGTGAATTATTCAAGGCTTATTGTTCTCAATTCATACATAACAAAGGATTTGAAAGTGAATGTAATACCCTATTACCAACTTTTCTATGCACTCTTGCAACTCATCATGCATCATGGAAATAGGTTGATTACATTGAATGTGAATTCTGCTACTAGAGAGGCATACAATTTGTCAAGGAGAGATTTCTTGAGATAGTGGGGAGATTCAAAACATTGAAGGAGGCTTATTATCTTATTTGGGTCATTTCTTGAAAGGCGGAAAGCGATGGTTATTCCTCTTCTCAATCTTCTGTAGAGTCTTCCTCATCTTGAGAATCTGCACATAGATAACATGTTTATATTAATAAGAAGAGAATTTTAATCAAACTTTTCTAACTATTATTATTCATATACATAATGTATTGTATGCATGTTCAAATTGTTAAAATCTTTGATTTTTCTCTATTCCATCATATCCATATATCCATATTCATTTATGTGTGTGTGAATGAAGATGGATGATTTTTTTTTTAATATAATTTGGGAGCTAGCAAGAAATCCCATGCCTCCATCTCTAAGATCTTGTTATCTCATCTCTAAGATCTTGTTATCTAAGATCTTTTTGTTATCTCATCTCTAAGATCTTGTTATCTAAGATCTTTGTGGGATGAATATTCTCATAAACAAATTTGGTGAGAATGAAATCCTCAAATTGAGATACTTGTTTCAAAAAACCCTTGCTATAGAGGAAATTGAATTTCAATTGTTTGAGGAAGCTAGAAATGGCAATCCATAATATATACCTACAAAGTTTTATGAAAAAAATGTTATGTTGAGGAAACTTTTGGAGTAGACAACTGAGTGATTTTGAAGGTGTTATCTTTAAGAGAAAGCAAGCATATTACTGAGTGATTTTGAACATTGTTTTCTGCAACTTGTATTTTGTAACGACAAGGGCAATTTCCAATGCTATTTTGGAGAATAATAAATGAATATTAATCATTGTACTTGGTTCAATTATCTCTTGATTCATTTTATCTTTTATGAATTGAAAATACAAGATTTATTTTATATTATTTTACTTTCTCAATTTAAAGTATAAAAATATTATTACAATATTTTTGATAGGGATATTTTTTCCAAACACACACATATAATCATGTGATTAGTGTTTATTTGAAAAATTCATTATTTAATTGTATGTTGATTATGAGTGTCGATATCTTTTATATTATGAACTCTTAGTACAATTAGATTTTAAACACTTTTTATCAGTTTTTGGACCAATGAATTTTACGTCTATTCTTAGTCCCTGCCTCAAGCGAAGGATTATAGAAACCATATCACGGTCAACTATCGTTGACCTAGTATTACTTGGTCCCTTCTGTTGCATTAATAGGTGTGGTTTGGAGCTCTCACTTCATATAAATTCACTAGACCAATGTATTTTTTTTAAACCGTTTATTATTTCAATTTTTTCAAGAATGAAATTATTTATTTTATTTTTTCAATTGAAATTATGGAATTTTTTATTGGTTAATAATCCATGATTTAACTTAATTATCCCTAGTATGTGCCAATTTATTTTTTGTAATTGTCAGGATTTTAAATTAATTTAAAAATAAAAAAATGTCTCTACTGACACAGGATTTTTGCTTCTGCGTGTCAAGCCAAACATCATACCAGTGGGTGCACACATGCATGCAACATGCAAGCTGTGAGGGCAAAGCGATGAGATATTTCTTATCTATTACTTACCTTTTCAAGGTATTTCTCGAGCCTCCTTGTGCACTTCATCTCTGATCCTCAACCTGCAAACCTCCATCCACCAAAAGCTACACAAATCTTTAAAGAAATATAGAAAGCTATGTGAGGATGGCGTAAGATTTGTCAGTTCAGGTGAAATCATACTTTTCATACTTTTATTGTTAAACAAATCAAGTAATATAATGGATAATGAAATACCCTTGTCTAAGTTACCTGAAGTTGGCAGCAGGCAATTATTGGTAGTGCATGTTGCTTTTCCGCTTGGTGTTCCACTTTGATGCACACACAACATTGGGTGAAATAGGTATCATTATAACTATTTCTATCAAATCACAGTAAGAGATAGGTTAGTTATAACTATTTATATTTCCATTTCTATTTCCATTCTAAGTATTGAATACCTTCCAGGGTGATTAACATTTATAACTTGTTGTCCATGTCCTTTTTAGTGCAGGGGGATTATGGGCGGTATCACCAATCCAACTTGAACATGTTCTATGTATGCAGGGTTGTATGCAGGGCCTTCTATTTCCCTCTCGTTGAGTTCTTAGTAGGTAAGTCCATCTAGAGCAAGCTTCTTCCCATTTGATGTTGGTTCACTGTTTAGGCATAATTTTGTTCATACAGGTTCATTGTTTAGGCCTAATTTCAAGATCGTTAGGCATAAATTCAAGATCGTTATATTATAACATGGAATAATGATTTTGCAGCTGCAAATATATACAAGATAACAATTGTGTGGAAAACCTTACCTATGGATCCTGAGTCACAAAAATGACCGCACCGTGCATCCCCTGATGAGTACCATACTTTTGATAGATTTTGTCAACAGTTATACCATGAGCTGAAATCGCTTTGCCAGCTACGTCGCGATCTGAAATCGCTTCGCCAGCTACGCCGCGAGCTGAAATCACTTCGTCGACATCTTCACCTATGCGTGGGAGGCCAAAGACCATGTGCATGAACTAAAAACTGTATTTGTATTTGAGGGTAGTGTTCGTTCAACTAACTATAGATAGCTACTTACTCATTCCTTAGTATCCTTCTTGATTCATTCGATATGGAGGCTTGTTTATATCTATAATGAAAGTTGTAATTCCTCTAACTACTGAGATTAATCCTTATTTAAAATATGTTGAGCCTCTATGTTAGATTTCAATATGGTCACAATCTCTTAAACTCTCTAGGGCGTAGGTGTTGTGCCCAAATAAGCTCCACCTTCTTATTATTGTTGGGGTCATTTTCCGCGGAGAATTCTCACAATTTGCTAAGAGTTATATTAAATCTATGCATGATGTTGTAGGGGACCAAAGTTTTCTCTATGTTAAACAACAAAGTCATGGCAATCTAAGACACCTTCTCAGTGATCTGTTCTCCATAGATGCCCTGGTCAAATATCTGGAATGAAGGGAAAAGATTTTTCTTCTTACCATCATCCAGTGGAAACATGAGAAGACCCAAATCCATGTGATCGATTATACCTTAGATGTATGTATATTTCTCTGTGAAATTTGTTGTTGCTGGGGTTGATGAAGGTTGAATCATCAATGGCTTTATTGTTTTCCGGTGGCCATCTTCATTTCTCAAGGCCAGGAACAAATCAATATCAGTCGTTGGAAAGTAGAAACCCTGACATCTACTTTCTTTTAACTACAACTCTTGTTTTGAAATTTTATGGAGCAATCTACCATTTGAAGCCTTATAAATTATTGATGCAAATTTTCATGAAAATGTTGTGAAAATGTTGCTCAGACTGTGTATTTCCACTGGAGTGCAAGTTCTGCTTGACCAGCTCTAGCCAGCCAAGATACTGCATTATTGGGCTGTTGAACCAGCTCATTTTGTTGGCACAAGAGAAGACAGTCTCGTGTTCAAATATATGAGCCTCCTTTTCTGCCAAACTTTCATTCATGTAAAACACATTGCAAACATAACCAACGATCAATCAAATCCAAAACAAAACACAAAGCATGATAAACAAGATATGGAGGTAAAAGAGACTTGTTACCAGTGCTCGGTTGAATGGTTTCATGGCATTGGGTTGAGTGGTTTCATGGAATCCCTCTTCAAAATAGAAGCTAACCCTTTCCTGACTCGTCTCCTTACACAAAACATCCATATACGAAGAATAACAATCGGTCTAACTAGATTCATGGCTTCCCAGCTCACCATGTTCTATAGCGGGACAATGAACGTGTACGATGTTGTTGAGAACCATGTATATTTATAAAGGTCCATGTTTTGTTTATTGTTGTATTGTTCAAGCCACAGTTGTCATCATGGAATGTTCAGTTGTCCCTGCATAAATACATGTGTTTCCTTTTCAATGACATGTATCGTCTTTTTAGTGACAAGTTTTTATTAATTCTAGAAAACCATAAAAAAGTGGGGACGTACTTTATTTTTAAAATATTGGTACTGCAGTAATGAAATGTTTCTCTCTTGAAATTGTTTGTTTACTATTCACAACTATTTTCATCTCTCTAAAATTGTCTTTTGGCAGGAATTTCCAGAAAAAAGATGTTGTACTAGAAAGGCTATATCATGTATTTCTTCACTGGAGACTCATCAAAATCAACAGTATCAATTTTTAATTGAATTTTCGATGGGAATTTTTTGGTTCTTATTTTTAAAAAATCCATTATTACGTTTTCCCCTCTTCTGTGCTAGAATCCTACATACAACAAGTATACCATTCATAGCATACTCATCTTGTGTTGCTACAATATTGATATAGTTGTGGTTGAACTCTGATTAAACATGAAACAATCCATGCATGTATACTTACCTGAATGATATGATTTTGTCCTATTTGTGCACTGCATTTAAACTTTGAATTCGAGTTGCAACTTGGAAATTTGCTATAGCAATGACACATAGTTGTTATGATGGTTAAATGGCGAAAAAATTGTTTGTTGTTGTCATGTTTATTGTTAATTATTGTTGTTGTCCTATTTCATACTTTGTGTTGGATATCAAATATATTATCATGGCCGATTATACACTGCCATTGAATGGTTGTGATAAATGGTTTACATTTGGAATGTTCTAATAAACTTTGTATCAAGTATTAAAGATCATTCCCTTAGCCTCCCTATGTGTATTTATTTAGAAGTATGTATTTTTATTACATTTTTTATACCATATTAAAAATGATAATGCTTTTATTTTTTAATTTCATGTATTATTGTATTTGTCATTTTTATTTTCATAAGAAAACTATGAGAGCTATGTACCATTTTAGTTTCCTAATTTCATGGAGAGTTGAGATCGTCATGGAGAGTTGAGATTTTCATGGGCATGTTTGAAACGTTTTCTCCAACCAATCCTCTGGTTGGTACCCATATCCTAATTTATGGGATCTTAAGAGATATTATATCCTTAATATCTTGAGGTGGTTCTCAAATGAAAAACTATTTAAACCTTTTTTGGAAAGGGAAGAGAGGGATTTTTTATTCATTAGTCCTTTGTAAAGGAAAGATAGCAAGTTGTAGGCTTGCTTGGTGAATTCATTTTCCTTTATGTAAAGGAGAGATAACAAGTTGTAGGCTTGATTGAGAATTCATTATTCCTTTGTAAAAGAGAAACCCTCTATGAAGGAGAATCAATAAACTAGGTTCGTGGATTGAAGTAGAGTCGGAGACATAGCTCAGGCGAGGTGAACTTTGTTGTTAACTGGTTGAGTATTGTCTTTGTTTTCAATGCTTGTTTACATTCTTTAAATATTGAATTTTTAATTCATTAAAGTTAATTTTCTTTATGTAAATATGGGAAATTGAGAAGTTGTTTAAATGATTCTGAATTAGCAGTTCTTAAGCACTAATTTCAAACAAAGTTGGTATTAGAGTAGCAATATCAGAGATTGTTTGTAAGGACAACCATGGGAAAATCTCTAAAGAGAGAAAGACTTCAAGAGCTTGAAGAGCTAAATCAACAAATTCAGGAGGACAACTGTGAATTAAGAAGAAGACTGCAATACTTTGAAGATGAGAAGTGGGAGTTGCAAGACAGACTGTTATCTCATGGTGAATTCCTCATGGGAATTATCCAAGAATTGCAACTTAAGTTGCAAGACAAGGAAGAGAGTGTGGAAAATTTCTAGAATGGTGAATAAATGGAGGAGAAAAAAGAGTCTACCATGCAAAGGAGACCAACCTCTATCACATGTGATCAAACCATGACTAAGGTATGCACTTTAAGTAATTCACCATGTTCTTCCCATCAATATGTAGATGCTTCTTTTACTAAATTTGAGAAGTAAACTTGTGGTATTGGCTCTAAGCTACTAACCAAGATGGCATTTGATGGAAAAGGACTTGGCATCAATGGCCAAGGAATGAATAATACCATACAAGTTGAGGAAAGACCTTGTTATGAAAGTAGGTGATATGGAAAAGAAGAAGTTGGATAATGCTCCAAGACAATTGAAGCAAGAGAATGTCCCAAGCCATTACAGAAACTGCCCATGCAAGTAGATGGAAAACCACTTCATGATAGTGACAGTGAATGCAAGTCGGAATCAAGAAAGGTGCAACCTTTCAATCATGATAAAAGCATCAAGGAAGATTGCAAAGCATCTCCAAAGAGAGATGAACATCCCAAAAGAGTAGGTAAAACAGGGTCCCCTCATCAGACTTGCATGAAGAACAATCCTAAAAGGTATGGCAAGTACTCCAATGTTTTATTTGATTATTGTAACGTCCCCGGCCATCATCCCACTGGTCGGGCAAACGCTACTGTGTGCAACAACATCATTCTCATACTTAATTAATAACATGCATTTAAATCATATTAAACACATTTAACTCAGAGTAAGCACAATATTGCTGCTAACATAAATAATCCTTGTCATTAACAATAATTCATATGCACAACAGAATACATGATACATATAAGCATCACAGGCATGCAAAACATAATATTAAGCATAAGATGATACTTATCTTTGAAACCATGGTAATTCCACCAACCACGTGCAGGCCTTCCACGAACCTCCCAGCCTTAGACCATGCTACTCATCATGCTCAGTAGTGGGTCACCCCCGAGCTGGGACTAAGCTCCACCCAAGGCAAGGAATCCTAGTCTAGGCTGAGGTTACAGGGAAAACTGCACAGAATATCTGGAAGGATTCTTCCCAGGATGCCTTCTTACGCCCACTACTCACAGACTCTCATTCCCCACATGCATGTTCCGCACAGGAGTATACACCTTCATAAGCACAGTCCATCAGTGCTTCACCTCCCTCTCTGGGTCTCGGCAACAGGCCGGATCAGGAATTCTTAGAGCTTCGTAGCTGGTGCTGGACTCTCTCTGGAAGAATACCACTTCCTAGTAGACTCCTTCACCTGGAAATAGCTTCTCACAGGCTTGACAGACTGCCTCTTCAACTAAGGGCCTTAAAACCCAGTTCTTCATCCCCTTCCGACTCAATTCCCACACGGTGAGGATAACCACAACACAACCCCACTTAGGAAAATAGAAAACGATAACTTGCATATGGATCGGGTATGAATTCAGCTCTGCAATGGCGGATAGACTGGTTTTTGGAACTCACAAGTCGACTTTCCCCTCCTGACCAGTTATCTCAACGGTGCATAGGTATGTCAAGGGCAGACACAAACCAATAACGGAATCAGACGGATGATGTTTTGGTCTTCAGGAAGACGTCTCAGTTTTCTGGTTCTCAGAGTTGTGTGAGGTTATCCGAAATCAGACACAAAGGATGATCGAATGAGGAGCGACCCCCTCCACGGTTGACTTCTGTAGTTTTTTAACTGCATGTTCCTGAGTTGACACATGTCACCCATGAAGCTGCATGCACTCCGTCAACATGCGTTACTCTCCAGGAACTTAGGACACAACATATATTTCACATGGATTTTGGAATAATATTAAAATATTATTCCCAAGGACCTAAGCCCCTAGGCTCAACACTTAGCCTCTCTTTCCAACCTTCCAGCCCCCAATCCCTTACCCAATCTGCTCTACACTTACCCTCTCTTTCCAACCTTCCAAAATTTCAATCCTCACCTAACTGGTGGAATCTTAGTCAGTCCCCATCACTCATTCATCACGTTCGGTTCCCAGACGCAATGGGTGTTTATATTTCATTAATGTTCTCGTGATGATTATTATTATACAAAGCAAGTTCTCGTCTAACACTTAGGTTCACTAATAACATAAGCCCACCAGCCTTATATAAACTTGGCTCAATGCACCTATAAAACATAATTACACCATAATGTAAGCTATATACTCTATAGACATGATTTACAATGTATTCTACTGGGGACATTACAATCCCTCCTATTTTGCATTGTCCTTAGTAATTTACATCGTGATTCCAAGCTTTTCAAAATTAAAAGATGCTGGTACCTCACCAGATAAATATCTTTCATGTTCCCATGTCGGCCCTCAAGGACTGCATTCGTGTCCATTGGACCTTACATAGCCATAAGCTCTATTTCGAGTCGCTTTGTTTTCCCGTCCAATATGCCATGATGCACTTGTAGGACATTTTCTGGTTCCACCTTAATCATAGTCCAATCGATAACACGATTAGTATCCGTATATATTTCTTAAGCAATGAAACATGAAACACATATGTACCATAGATGCGTGTAATGGTAAGCATATATGCAATCGGGCCCAACTCTTTCCTGTGATTTCAAATGGCTCCAATAAAATTTGGTCGCTAACTTGAAGTTAAACTTCCCGTGCCTTCAGAACTCAAGTATTTTACTTTCGAAAACACATGATCACCCACTTTGAACCTCTTGTGGATTCTGTTCTTATCAACACAACTTTTCTACCTATCCTATGCAACCTTTCAAATTCCCCGCTTAATTTTTATCATTTGTCCCTCCATCTCCTTGACCAACTCTAGCCCAACCACTGCTTCACTTGAGTATTGCACGCTCTTCCATAAAGTGCTTCAAATGGGCTCATCTTCAACCATGCATGATACCCATTACAGGCAATTCTACCAAGTGCAAGTAGTCTTCCCATCTGATGGTTTGTCCATCACATACATTCTCGTGATAAGTCCTATTACTATGTTCACCCCTCTTTGTCCTGGGTCCTATCTATCTGTGGATGACAAGTTGTATTGAAGTTCATATTCTGCTCGAACTTGAACAACTCTTTCTAGAAACGAGGAATTTCGCCCTGGCTAAACACAATCGCTTTAGGAATTTCCAGACAATCTGCAAATTTCCTTTATGAAAATATCAAGAATATTTGTTGCCTTGTATAGTTTTCTTGAATAAAATGGGCGCTTCTAAAGCTTGTCCACCACCACCATGATCAATCATGCAAATTTTGCTTGTTCTCGGGTAACTCAGAATAAAAATCCATTGTCACCACTTCCCACTTCCATCAAGAATGGGTAAAGGTTGTAGCAACTCTACTAGGTGCCTATGTCAACTTTAAATTTCTGGCACTCCATACATATAGTGATGTATTCATCGATCTCTCTCATACCCTAGCCAAAAGTAACGGCTCTTGACCGCTTCTACCGCTCGATATCCGTATGCCCCCAAGATAGCAATACTTATGTATCTCCCAGAAAAATCATTTGTTTCAAGACCGGACATTAAGGTATACAAAAATTATGTTCTTGTACAACAGCATTCCATCGGCTCCACCTCTATAAATCTCCATCTTTGTGGCATCTTACCACCAGAGCTTCATACCAATTCTCCGTAGAGACAGCATCTACATTTCGTTCCGCACTATTCTTTAATATCAATCGATACATGCTAGTTTATTAGCACCCATGCACCTCCTCGCTGAGTGCATCGGCCACTTTTATCTCCTTTCCTTTGATATGCTTGATCTCAAAAGTCGTATTCAATGCAAATTTCAAACAATCACTTGTCTAGCTGCCAAGGTCATCATCAAACAAATATTTCAGACTGCTATTATGTTCTCGAGTTCAAACCTCCTTCCCATGAGGTAATGCATACACGTTCTTAAGGCATGTACTATGGCAACCAACTATATATCATGGGTCACATAGTTGAATTAATGCTCATTCAATCTTTAGGATTCATAGCAGACCACAATTCCTCCCTACATAAGGAATCCTCCAATCCCTTCCTTGCATGCATCGGTGCACACCACAAAATCCACATTTGGATCTCACTGGAATTTCAAGATTGAGAATCGTGGTTAACAGCTGTTTCCAATCATTGGAACTTTTCGACTCTTTAGTCCACTGAATTTTTCTCTTCCTTGCAAGGAAGTGATAGGGTGAGCCATCTTGAGTCCCCCTGCGATAAACCTTTTGTATTAGCCTGCTAGACCCATAAAAGACCTAACTTCCAACACATTCCTTGTCGTTGACCATTCTCTGATGGCCTCAACCTTCTCATGTGATCCACTATGATCCCTTCTCCAAATAATGTGCCCTAAGTAATGGATCTACCTTTGATAAAACGAGCATTTTCTCTCAACTTGGCATACAACCGTTTTCTCAACACCTGCGCAGCATTCATCCTTAGGTGTTGTTGATTCTCTTCCCTTGACTTGGAATACACCCAAATGTCATCCAAGAAGACTATGACAACTTGTCTAGATAGTCCTCATATTCATGAACCATAAAACAACAGTGTATTCATGTACCAAATAGTACCATCAGAGCTCAGAATGACCATACCTCGTTGGCAAAGGCAGCCTTTGCTGATGTCTTCATCCTTTATTCTGCCCTGGTGATATCCCACCGGTGATCTATCTTCCAAAATATTTTCACACCTTTCAACTGATCAAAAGATCGTCGATCCCCAGGATACTTGCGCCTTGAGTAGTTACTTTGTTCAACTGCCTAAAATCAATGCACAACCAACGCCCCGCCCTTCTTCTTCACGAATAGATCGGGCAACTTCTGCTGCGACATGCTTGGGAAATGTACCCTCTTTTTTGAATTTTCCGTTGCAATTGCAACTCTTCTACCGCATACCCATTTATAAGGAGTTTACACCGAGCTTCCCCGTGCATCAAATTTATAGAGAAATCGATATCTCTTCGGAAGTAGTCTAGGTACTTCAAATACGCCTTCAAACTCGCTAGTACCGCATAGTTCCAATTGATCGATTATTTTCCGATCTAAATGAGAGCGGAGATATAATAAAAGAAATGCACAGATATTATATATTCAGTAATATAATAGAAATGTATCGAGATGCAACCATAAACACGTATATACAAGAATACATGATTTATATTAATGAAAAAAATAGCTGTAGATCAGAAAAATACAGAGGAAAGATTCAAGAATGGTGGCAACTACCGAAGAGAGGGGATAAATGTACCAAAGATTCGTACAAAGATGATCATTACAATGAGGTTCTATAGCCTTAATAGTAGTAAGTAAAATCCAAAACCCTAACTCGTGAAGATGAAAAGCCAAAGTTTTGTGGGGTCTCCGATGGGGTAGTTGATACGCCAACTTCCCAAGGGCGTAACTTTGCATAATGACCGTTAGCTTTGATAATTGCTGGAAAGATCTATCCGAACTACAGGTTTTATATAACATGATCTACGATCCATGTTGCTCCTATTTTTCTCAAAAAAACATCATCATGAAAGTTTTGAAAAAAAAAAAAAAAAAAAAAAATAGTAAATTACCAAAATTGTCGTAAAACTATTTTTTGGGCCGCTTGAGAAGGTGGGTACACCGATATCCACTTGATCAATATTTGAGACTTCATCTCTGGATGTTTCCACCATACGGGTTGCAAACAATTGACAGCCCTTTCAGTAACATTTATTCAATCAGAGATTATAAGATTTCTCTAACTACAACTCTAGAATTCCTTTGACTATTTTCTCCATTCCCTCTCATCCGTGCATAAAATTCCTTTCACGACAGCCCAGAGGGTATGGTGTTGGTCCAACCAGCCCATCCCACTTAAACAAATATAAGAGCCTAAAGGCGTATTATTCATCTGCACTCTCAGGTTTCACCCCTTCATGTCCACTGGATGTGACTTAACCAACTCCTCGACTTTCCCCTATTTCCTATAGCCAACTTCACCAACTAAGACTTTTCCTATTTGCTTCTTGGATATGCAAACTTCCACCACCCTAGGATCTACAAAAATATGGCTAGCCCTCAACTTCAATTAAAATAATAAATGGTTGGTTGTTAATCATACCCTTCCACTTCAATCATGTGCGACCGGGAATTCAAATTTTGATTGTCCGTATCGTGATAGATCCTTGGCATTCTCACCCATGTCCTCCATTGTTTCAAATATTGTCATTGAACATTATGGATAGCTCTTGCTTTTCCATTTTTAAGGGGACAATCTTTGTACTTGTGATTCTCTTACGTTCCAACACCTAATGGGTGTCTATCTCAACCTTTGTTCCTTAATTTCACCATTTCTCCTCGTTTCTCTAAACGATGGATGTCCTGAGGACTATTTCTGAAAAAAATGGATGTGTTTCCGCTCTTATTCTTTCTTAAACTTCTTCGTCATCCCAAGCCTTCCGAAGGTAGGCTTTTCTCTTTGTTTCTCATATAAGCATTTCTCTTTTCTTATAGTTTATTCCATAGTCTTAGGGATCATCGTATTGATTCTTGTCACCAATGGGAGGTGGCGTCCACCTGCATACCTTTTGAATCTTGATAGCCTCATCTTCGATGAATGGAATACCAAGAATTCCAAAACTCGCTCAGATTCATCAAATGGTCATGCTTCCCGTGCCTTTGAGTTTGAAGAACTCCTTCATCTTTCATCATAGTATCTTTAATTCTTTCTTGAAATACCTCTTGAATTTCTTCCATGTGGTATCTTTCTCTCTAACGTGCTGCAACTGCACAAGCTGATCCCACAACATGGATGCTTTCTTTTCCTTTTAGTTGATACATCACAATTCTTTCCTTCCTCGCATGAAGAATAATTTCAGCTTGGAAATATTTCCTCATGCCAAGCAAACACAGCCAAGCATCTTCCCCTTTCTTATGTTCTCCATCAAACGTAGGAGGCTTAATCTTGTTCATTCCCCTTTCAATTCATCCACTCCAGATCTTCGTTGTTTTCTGGTAGGGGATGGGCTTGAATCCATCAGAAGTTTCCTTATCATAATTCTTTGGGGAGAGACGACGATGTATGCTACCACTCCTCAATATTATTCTCCTCTCAAGGGTCCTTCGTGGACTCCCTATTTTCTTGTGTCACTTCCTTTCCACCTTTCATTCTTCCGTGTTCTTCAACATTCCTAAGTTGAATTCAATCTCACCGATCCCCGACCATGAGCTAGCTATCTAATTCTACGTAGCCCGAATATTTCTCTAATCTTCAATGATTTTCATCACATGCCCTTTCCTTATCCAATTCTCTTCGCGCCAATAGGACTTTGACTCTTCTCGACTCCAAATTGACATCCCTTCTTCTCTCTTTCGCTCTCCTCAATTGAGGCAATCCACTTTCCATTTCTATAATCGCGTCGCATTCAGTTGTCCTGACATTTGTTGAACTCTACACACACAACTTGCAGTCAACAAAGTTTGTCAGGCCTTAAAACCCTTAATAAAACTACAATATTCATAAACCAAAGCCAATAAGAAGAACGCTGATTCCATGAATTTTCTCGGGAGTTCGTTGTTCTCGCACTTCCCAAGATAGCCCCCGCTTTCTTAGTCCCCAACCCATGCGCCCACAGGCTGTGATCAAATGCTAAACCGCTAGGTGCTACAAGGCTCTCCAAATCAAACTTCAGGTTTTGGGATTAGGCTTCATGTTTCGGAAATTTCGAGGTTTTGGTCCCGAGGTTCTCGTATCGCTTCCCTCTCCAACTCCCGCATTTCTAAAAATTCGATTTCTACCTCTTCGGGCCCATAGCACAAATTGCCTCACCAAGGTAGTGACACATGGTGTCCTTATGAATGTCCACCTCACTCCCAGCGATGTCAAGGGGGCCTACTACTTTTACTTTTGATCTCGTGAAGCCGCATCGTGAATTGCATCTACACATTCATCTCAACTTTTGCTTCTGCTAAAATTTGAAATACGGTCTATTCATTTACTTCTGGATCAATGGTTAAGTTCTCCCCATGTTCTACTGTAGATCGCTTCGGGATTTTTGGTTTTGGGTTTTCGTAACCGGAGTTCACGCATGCAGGACTCCAAATCTCTTGGTCACTTCAATCCCAAATCGATACACGAAGTTCTTGTACGAGATCCAACGATCCTATGATTTGGATATATGGTCGTTGATCTCTCCTATGCTTACACCTATCAAAGCTCTTCGTCCCTAACTTCCTACTATCGATCCGGATGGCTCACTCTGATTTCGACACCTCTTCCTCGAAGCGCTTCCACCGTCTGATTCGCCTTAATCTTTTATATTCGTGGACTTGAGTGACCAAGAATTTGGCTCAGACTTCAAGTTCATGATCTTGAATTCATGAAAATGATCCAACGGTTCAAACCAACCACTATCAACAACCCACGTTTATTTTGGATCCTAGGGTGGCAAGTTTCTCCATCCACTAACCACCTTGCAACTTCTGCCAATCCTACTGCCCTCAAGGATTGGGTGGAGTTATCCACAGAGAATTTCTACCATCTAACCTCGCTTCTCAAGGACTTCTGGGTAATGACTTGGTACCCTCCTTCTCAACCTTCATCTACTTGATCCAACACTGCTGGTGGAGTTCTTCTCCTCCCGTACATATACCACACCGCTGTAGTTTTATAATACTGCTATACCTCCGAGCTTTGTAACATGGTCAAGTAGTCCTTTGACACTCAAAAACATTCTGAGCTATGAAATTAGTCCTCTAATTTCTCAAAACTTCGATCCAAAGACCACTTATCCGCCCCATCTGTGCTCGTTGAAACTAGGCTATATACATTAATCAGAATATCCTCGTCACATCCCATGGCCGAGCAAACGCTACTATGCGGAACAACATCATTCTCATTTTTAATTAATAACATGCATTTAAGCCAATAAACACATTTAACTCGGGATTAAGCACAAGATTATCGGGCTAACATAAATAATCCTTTGTCATTAACACACCCATAGGCACAATAGAATACATGATAAATATAAGCATCACGCATGCAAAACATAATATTAAGTATAAACCGATACTTATCTTTGAAACCGTAATTCCAATTCAACTAATGCAAGGTGCCTTCCATGAACCCTTCACTTAGACCACGCTTACTCATCATACCAGAGTGGGTCACCCCCGAGCTCCGACTAAGCTCCACCCAAGGCAAGGAATCCCAGTCTAGGATGAGGCTACAGGAAAACTACACGTAATTACCGGAAGGATTCTTCCCAGATGCCTTCCTAATTACTCACGCATCTCATTCCCTACATGCTTGTTCCGCCTTGGGAGTATACACTGGCTACAACACCATCGTTTCACCTCCTCTCAGTCTCTAACAAATGGATCAGAAGTCTTAGAGCTTCAGAAGCTAGTGTTGACCCCTCTTCCGAAGAAACCCCTTCCCAGCAGACTCCACCCGGAAATAGCTTCTCATAGGCCTGACAGACTTCCTCTTCAACCAAGGGCCTTAAAACTCGGTTCTTCATCCCCTTCCGACTCAATTCCCTCACGGTGAGGATAACCACAACACAACCCCCACTCGAACACAAAACAACAACCTACAGATAGATCAGGTATGGATTCATCTCTACAATGGCGGATAGACTGGGTTCATGAACTCACAGGTCGACCTTTACCTCCCGACCAGTTTTCTCAATGGTGTATAGGTATGTCAAGGGTAGATGCACTACCAACAAAATCAGTGGATGATGTTTCATCTCTGTTTTTGGTCTTCAGGAAGATGTCTCATTTTTCTGGTTCTCAGAGTTGCGTGAGGGTATCCGAAATCAAACGCAAAGGATGATCGAATGAGGAGCGACCCCCTCCACGGCTGACTTCTGCAGTTTTTTAACTGCATGTGCCTAAATTGACACATGTCACCCATGAAGCTGCATGCACTCCATCAACATGCATTCCTCTCCAGGAACTTAGGACACAACATATATTTCACATGGCTTTTGGAATAATATTAAAATATTATTCCCAAGGACCTAAGCCCCTAGACTCAACACTTAGCCTCTCTTTCCAACCTTCCAACCCCCAATCCCTTACCCAATCTGTGGAAGCTTAGTCCCCCATCACTCATTGATCGTGGTCGATCTACACGCAATGGTGTTTATATTTTTATTAATGTTCTGCATGATTACATATACAAAAGCAGGCTCCCAGCCTTAACACTTAGGCTCTCTAGCCTAATAACACATAAGCCCACCAGCTTATATAAACTTGGCTCACCAGCCTATAAAACATAATTACAATTCATATTGCAAGCTCTATACTTCATAGACATGATTTACAACAGGGCTCGACCTTGGGGACATTACAATTATGAGAAGACTGGCCAAGTAACACCAAAGTTATGGTATGCATATCCATGTAATACTTGTGGATTAAAGAACCATTGTGTGTCCATGTGTTGGAAAATAAATTCCTTACTGAAGAAGGTCATGTCCTTCAGGAAAGAGGCATGATGCAAAGACCACTCTCCAAGTAAAAATGGGGAGAATGGCAAGAAGGACTTGTTGTCAAAGAGAATGGGAAAGAACTATTGCATTCATTATCAAAGGATTGGTCATTAGGTTGATAAGTGTTGGAAGATTCATCCAAATCATGGAAAGGGAGTTATGCAATCACCCACCAAGAAAGAGGTATCAGATGAAAGAGTTGGTCAAGTACCGACAGTGCATGAGTCAGCGTATGAAGAAGATCACCTATCCGGGGAAGATTCCATCAAGAGGGAGCAACCCAAAGACGAGCATCCATTTGAATGGCTCAGTAAGAAATGAATAGCATATTTGCGTAACTAACTTTTCATGCCTAAATCATATCTTGATCTAATCTGTATCCTTCACATAGTAGCTAGCAGCAAAATTTAATTGCATTATTACCAGCAGTATGAAGGGTCTATGAAGTTAAAGGTTAAAACAAATATGGAGAACTAAAATTGGAGTCTATTAATGCAGATTTAAAAGGGTATTGAAATGAATGTATAAAATACTTCATTTTCTTATTATCAATAAGGCTTACGTTATTTCATCATGCCCACATTCAAATTTGGATGGAAGAATTCTTGTTATTGTAGGATTCACTTCTTTGCATGAAGGCATAAGACTTTGCCAACCATAGAGACTTTGTTTCAACCCCATAACTTGGTATTCCATTTAAGGTTTCAACGCAAGACTTTGAAGCACAAAGTCACACGACATGGGAAACCTACAATTGATCAACATCTCATCCACTTGTTTCTATCACCAAAGCTCTAAAAAGCGCATTGATACTGGGGATTATATCACAATCTCCTGCATCCCAGTGGATGATAGTCGCGCATTGTTGGCATTTTTTTCCATGCTTTCACACATCCTTCTTAACACTAGGGATTTTAGACCCAAGTTTCGTCCAGAGTTGACCAACAAAAACCCCAGCGCATCGACATATCAATCCTCATCTAAGGTTGAGGAAGGTCTCACCCAATATGCAGAGAGGATCACAGAGACCATAGGGTCTTGTGATAGGGATGAAGGGTTAAACACACATAGATCCATCTGGGTTGGTATTCATACGACTCATATCCGACAACTTACTAGGACTAAGAATTAAAACAATACACACACATATCCAAATCACATATGAGAGACATACAATAACTCATAACTGCAACAACTTTATTATGTCTTTCAATTCATAACACATAGAACACATTAAACAAATTATATTATACAACAACAGAGCTTCATATCTCCTTTTATATAAATTCCCAGAAGTACGACACACTGCACTGTGTGCAATCCCTCAAAATATCATACATATAAAATACACATATTTATATTCAGAAACGTTACAACATTACATAGGCTCAGAGTGAGCTCGATACTAAGGACTCAATGGATCTCATCTAAACATCTAGCTATCCCCATTTCTAAAATTGATGCTTCATTTTATATATTGTTCTTCTCTAGAGCTCTATCTCTTTCTTCTCTACTCCACTTGTTCTACTAACAAAACTAGCTCACATGCTTCTAGTACATGCCTGCAGTCCATGTAGTCTTCAGGATTCAGGGAAATATTAACTACCTTTCCAACTCATATTTTGTCAGTTCCATCATCCCTCTTGTTTTTGGAAACAATCATTTAAGAATATTTCTCTATGATTCCTTCCTTGATTCTGACATGCATCTTCTTGATTTTTGGTGCGCATCAAAACTAGGACCGGCACGCATTTG
The DNA here is from genome assembly GCA_010110895.2 of Picea sitchensis. NCBI lineage: Eukaryota > Viridiplantae > Streptophyta > Pinopsida > Pinales > Pinaceae > Picea > Picea sitchensis. Next base: position 388,951 of record SNQJ01S0011728.1, on the reverse strand, counting down.
GTAATATTTTAGGCCTGGCATGAATTATCAAAACTTGATCCAGCACGCACTCCTTTTCCCACCCATTACCTTAGCCATGTGCAAAAATTTGGAATAATCATGCAAAAAAATCCACTTTTTGTGCACACGAAATGAACCCAAAAATTTGAGAGCCAACAGGCCCCCACCACTATTACTTGGCTCGTCCTTGAGCCAACTGCTACATGAAATCAATGCAAAAACTTTGAGTAAGAGAAAATAATCGGTCTTCAAAACAAGTTGTGATTGTGGTTGGGCCTGAGTAAGAGTGAATCATCTATTCAGGTTGTAGTTGCAAGCCGACCCAATTCCTAGAATGAATCAAGCATGCCCCATGGTGAAAGATGGCGTTGGAGTGCATGCATCCAGATGCTTGGCCTGGAACCTTCATTAGTGTCTATGGAGGTAAATGAGGGATTTGTTTAAATCACATCATACAACACCATCCCCAAAATCTCGTGAGGATCCATCAAGAGAGAGCATCAGTCTATGCTTGTCTATTTATGTAGGTAGGACAAGACATAGTTGATAGCCATGAACTTTCTGCTATCGCAGATGTGAGGATCCATGGAGATATATGAGAGTAGGGTCTCTTTCTATCAACAAAGGTGATTATGCAAGGTGATTGTTCAACTAGTTATGGGTTGTGAGATTTGGTGAACAGACACGAGTACGAAACATAGTTCAGGAAATTATGTGGCACTTAGATGATTCTAGCTAGGAACGAAAGGGGAAGGACCTCTACCAAGTAGTCGGTAACATACTAGCAATATTCATGAAAACTGAAGTGTAGGCTCTATAGCTACACGACTGAACTGGAAAGAACATATTATAGACAATTTACTAAGCCACCCCATAAAGGGGAAGCCGGAAAGAGAGCTAATAAAATTTGATGCAATGTGGTGAATCAGGGGAAATACCAAAGGAACGATGGAGGAATTCACAAGCTGGGGTGGGTGGGGATGGGGCACGGAGAATTGCTCCATCAAGAGCATGAGGGGGTTTGGTATATAGAGAGTGTGAAATGGAGGAGATAGTAAATCAGAGTGAAAGAGAGAACGGGTAGGGATTTTTCTTGCAGAATAAGTAGAAAGTGGCAGTGAAGCATGATATATGGGGAGATAAATTGTTGAATCTTCCATACCGGTGATGCTAATTAGGGATTGGAATGGCATAATTGACTGTGTACCTGATGCATGTGTGAATTGCCCAAATTGGATTGCTTTCTTTCAAAGAACTAAATCGCCAGGAAATTCCTTTGAGGCTCGCGTGAATTGGCAGTCAGGACCAGGACCTTGTACTTATGGCAAAGTATTAAGCTGAATTGGAAATATGGAGAATCTAAAAAAAAAAAATGGTCAATTTATCGAGGCCACTTGTGTGACCGAAAGGAATGTCATGTTTTCGAAAATGTAAATTATGTCGACTATGAGAGGCGTTACTTGTTGTAAAACCTACATTAAATATATTCTACCCACATTCAAAGTTGAGAGAGGGAACTAATTGACAGTTGACCCTTATGGATCATAGTACACCTTTAACATGTTGTCATTAATGAGTCCCTTAAGTGGTTGTCTTGCAAGGTTTCCAGCTTGGCGGCACCTACTTCATTGATGTATATTAGTCAGAAAGGACCCAACTAACGTTGCATAGCTTGCTATGATGTTGTAAATATTTATTGTCATATAATAATACAAAAGATCCAGGCTTGAGAATTTTCCGGCATATGTTACAGTCGTGCCATGCCTTCTTCCTTTCATCTTAGACCACCTAGCTGAAATTGGCCACCATTCAGTCTTCCTCTAGTTCCATGATCTCATCTAACATGTGTTGAAGGGACTGTCATTGGTCATCAAGGTTTCTAGGGCGACCCGCGGGATAGGAACAATAATTTCTAGCGGCATCATCTCTTCTTTTCCATAGACCAATTTGAATGGAGTGTGCTTTGTCATCCTTTTTACGATTGTTCGATAAGCCCATAATATTGTTGGGATGTGTTGTGCCCAGTCATCACGCTGCACATTACAAACTTTGGTTAAAGCATGCTCTAAAATTTTATTAAAAGCCTCAACTGTACCATTGTTTGAGGGTGATAGGGGTTGTTCTTCTGGTGATGGATCATGAACTCCTAAGTGAGTTGATGAATGGTATCATTAAAAAAATGTGACCCCTGGTCACTCATTAGCACCCTTGGATAGTTGAATATGGTGATCACATTCTAAAAAATGAAGCTCATTGCGATTTCTGTTGTACAATATTTGACTAGCGTTGTTTCAGCCCATCTAGTGAGGTATTCAGTTGTTGTAATAATATAGCATGCCCTTGTACGATGCGTGGGAGGATTTATAGGCCCCAAAAAATCTATGGCCCATTTTTCAAATGCCTCTAGCGTGGTCACCAGAAATAAAAGAAGTTCATATCTTCGGTAGGGCTTTCAAACACGTTGACATACATCGCAATGTTTGTAGTAGTCCTTGCCATGTGCAAAGAGGGAGGGCCACCAAATCCCTGCACATAGAACCTTGTGTGTAGTCACCTTCCCAACATTGTGGCCTCCAGCAATACCTTCATGCGATTCATATATGATGAAGTTGCATTCCTTTTTCATAGCACATTGACGCAGGATTACATTTACACCCAAATTATACAATTTTCTGATAATCAATTAATAATCGACACTACGATTCACCAGTTGACGACGCTGGACTGGAGTGTACCCTGTGGGAGCTTGGTCAATCATTAGAATATTATGTGATTTCAGCCAATTTTCAGGCACGGCTTCAACTCAGAATATTTTTGCATCGGGAGTTCATCATCGAGGCTCTTAGCAACTTCCCTAGTCTTGATCTGTGATAGATGATCGAGTCCAACATTATACTTCCTCTGTTTAACCACAACTTCAAATTAAAATGCTTGAAAGAGCAGAAACCAATGGCAGATTCATCGACCCAACACATGGATTGTTGACCAAAAACTTGAGCGCAGATTGATCAGTGAAGAAATTAAACGTAGACCCTAGTAAGTAGTGGAAAAAAAATTGTAATTCATATACCATGGCTAAGCCCTCACGTTCAGTTGTCATATAATTATTTTCGGCATCAAACAACTTGCGACTAGAAAAATATACTCGGTGATCAATGTTACCTTCTCCTGGCTGCACAAGAATGACACCTAGCGCAATAGATGAATCATCGACGTGGACATGGAAGATCTTCAACCAATCAGGAAATACCAAAATTGGCATGGTAACTAGTTTTTCTTTGATGGTATCCAAGGATTTCTTACATTCTGGTGTCCACTCATATTCAATATCTTTACGCAACAACTTTTCCAATGGTGTCGCAATCTAAGCATAATTCTAGATGAATCGTCAATAGTATCATGTATGACCCAATGTGGTGTGCATCTCTCGGACGGAAGTTGGGGCCACCATATCCAAGATGGCAGCAATTTTAGCTTGATCCACCAGCAATCCATTCTTGCACATGACATGGCCCAGCAATGTGCCAAATGGTGTACAAAAAATGCATTTCTTCAAATTCAAAGATATTTGTAGTTGGCAGAATCAATCCAACATAAGTCAAAGAGATTGCATACGTTCCTTCAACAAACTGAACACATTCCAATCATCCAAATATACGTCAAGAAACTTGTGGATGAATTCCTTAAAGGTTGTGACCACTATCCGAGAAAATATTGCAAGGGAATTCTTCAAGCCAAAGAGCATGACCATGTACGCAAAGGACCCCCATTCAATCACAAATGTTGTTTTGGCCAAATCATCCTCCATGATCCGAAGTTGATGATACCCTGAGAAGCCATCTCTAAAAGAGTAGGCTTCTCGGAAGCCAACATTTTCCAGCACCTCATTTGTGAATGGTGTTGGGGAAGGGTCATGGATGCAGGATGCGTTGAGACTCCACAAATCAATACAGATGTGAATATCGCCAGTTTTCTTGGGTTGTACCACCATAGGAATAATCCAATTAGATTCCTCTATAGGGACGATGATCCCCACATCCAACATTCGATCTAATTCTTTGCACACATTTTCCTTGTATTTTGGATTTAATCAATAAGGCCTTCTCTTGATTGGTTTGGAATCCAATTTGAGTTAAATATTCATGGCTCCCAACGATCCTGCAATTCCTTTCATTTTAGAAAATCTCTAGGGAAACAAGTCATCATATTCCTTGAGAAGGTCAACAACTTAGGTGGTTGTCTCCTTATCCCAATAATCTCTAATAATGGACATCTTAGGAATTTCTTCAATGCCAATATTATGTTTCTTGGTTTTGATCGGGCCATTATAGTCTGGTGTGGCCATCTCTGCCACCTTACCCTTTAGTGCATGCTCTCCTTTGGACTCTTTGATTTGGATGTCTCGGGGGTCATCGCCATCAATATTGTCGACATCAATCTTCCATCAATGTACTTCCTCTTTTAGTTTTTCCACCGGCTGGTGATATGAACAGACAACCCTGGGTGTGGCTTCCTTTGGTTGTCGATGGAAAATAAAATCCTTAATACGGAGGAGCGCCTCTCTTAGAGTCATATCTTTTGTTGTGAAGCTAAATTTTAAATGAAATTGGGAACTCATATGGGTCAACTCGATCGTTTTCCTTCTGAGTTCCTCCCAAATGTACTAGCTTCTAGGGACTATGTCCATAGTGTAGACGAATTGATGGACCCATTGGGCTCGGGGGATGTTCTTAGAGATCTATGCGCCATTCACAAAAAATAAATGTGTTCTTGAGGATCCGCAATGCCATTATATTAGTTGGCTAGTTCAAAGTCATAAATGGTATGGAATCTAACCTTTATCAACTCAACTACCTATGCCCAACTATAAATATTTGGGCAATGCTTCACCCACCACCGCGTAGGTGTCCCTCAAACCACTACATCCATGGCATGAAGCCTCTGCTCCATGGGGATGAATATCTCCATTTGTATGAGGAATGTATCTATAATCATTGTACCATCAAACTGTGGGCCATTGCACAACTCAAATCCAATCCAGAGCACTACTTTCGTTACCCTCGCGCGCGCATCTGCGAGTGGAAAACTACTTTCGTTACCCTCGCGCATCTACGAGTGGAAAATTCATAGAGCTTATTCTTCCACCTATCCATGGCATCCTCAGAATCTGTGTCATAAGTTGTGACACTTCTCTAATGTAATTATCCACCTACGGTGGGGTGGATGTAATCTTCCCTATGCCTCATGATATAATAGATATTCTCAATGACTAAGCTCTGCACATCCTCATCTACTAGTTCATTATATCGGTCACCTTCATATGGATCCAGTTGTACAACAACACATAGGGTGTCTATTTCAAATGACATTTTCATCTTCTTTAAGTTCAACACCAAATTATTATCAAAGGCCCAATCAATGCCAAGTAATGTAGGATATGGATATGATTCATCCATCATTTCTATGACCTCAAAGTCAGCCTTTGTTTTTACTCCTTCTATATTCACTTTCACTTGCTCCAATCGGCCTATTGGATAGATTTTGTATTGATTGGCCAACCACAGCCGGATGGGAAACCAGACCAATTTTGGTTTACCCATCACCTCCCAAGATTTCTTCAGAAAAATATTCACGTTGGAACCCAGATCCAACATGACTCGATCCATGTCATATCCACCAATTTTTGTTGTCATCTTAAACTATTTTCCAATGGACTTTTGCTTGATGACCTGACATACATCTCTTTCTGGAAGCGGAGCTAATATGGTTGCTTTCACTCCATGTTCCCTCATGAAAATAGCTAAAAATTGTGTCTACTTGAAACCTCTGGATCATTCAGTAATCGCAAATAATAATGCAAGAAAGAACTTACTTGGTCTTTAGATTCTTCCTTGTGATCCAAGTCCCGCAAGGCTTCTACGCGCACTACGCATTGCAATTCCTCTCGGTGTTTTTCTTCATGTGTTGTCTGCTCAGCGCATCATAGACCATTGTTTATGAGTTTCTTCTAATGACCATTTCATTATGTGTTGTATTTCTTCACGCATGTGATCTTCCTCCAAAGATATTTGCATCAAGCATTGCCATTCTTCACGGGCACGAGCTTCTTCCAGCGAATTTTGTGTTGTGTGTTGTACCTCTTCACATATCCAAGCTTCCTCCAATGACCTTTGTCTATCACTTCACACTTCTTCTAATATCTTGGCCTCCACAAGTGACCTCTAAGTCGCACACTACATCTCTTCGCTTTCTCTTTATTTTTCCAGTGCTCTCTACGCATCGCATAGGAACTGTTTTTGTTGGGAAACATCAAACTTCATAGGGGACTTTGTTTCCTTCCTTAGCTTCCCCTTCGCCTTCTAACTTGAGCCTTCACCATGCTCAAAGGCTGCTCCTATATTCGGTTTTCCTCGAGTTACTACCTGGATATCAACCTCTTCATTATTTTTTCGATTCTTGCACGGCTTCGCATGCACCATGTTGCAATTGGTCTTTTTCTCTTCCCACTTTTTCAACAAGTTAGGACAATCTTGGGTGACATACTCGAGACTATAGAAATATGCCCAAAGCATGCACGGTTTGGTACAAAACCTTGATACATGACCAATCTCTTCGTAATTAAAACACGTGGGGGATCTACCTCCCCCTCTGCCATATCCTCGACCACGACCACGCCCATATCCACCTCTGGTGTCACCTTGGTATCTGCCTCTTTTGGTACCTCCATGCTTGCCACCCTTCTACTCTTCATGTACCTGGAATGCATCTCAGGTATTATCTTGCATCAGCTAGAGTGAGTGGCAATATTGGCATCATGCCCGATAGATTTAAAGAACTTGCAGAATAAATTATGGGTCGTTGTTTGGTACTTTTGTAAATTTGGGCATTGAGGTGGCACATAGCCCCATTGTCTACATATCTCACACCATTTTGTCTGTCCCAACAGAAATGGACTCGGTGCTCCCATTGCCACATAATTTGGAAGTATAGGATATTCATCTTTGAGGTTCCCTTCTAAGCGACATGTGGTACACCATATGTGCTCGCACACGACCTTCATCTTGGCCATATCTTGTAACTACATTGTTAGGTTGGCTAGTTGCGACTGCACTTGCGCAAACTTGTCGACGTATTCGCCCCTCCTGGCGTAGCTTCAATGTGAATTACAATTTCTACCACCTCTAATTGACCTGTCACCTTCTGCTAGGTGAGCAGAATTCAGATATGGAGAAGTAACCATGTAATAAACCATTATCTATGTTGAACATCCTGGATTTGGAACATCATCCTATCTAATAAAATTTTAAATCATTGGTCATAACCCCACACAGTCTCACCTTCCTTTTGTTTGATCTCCTTTATCTTTGTGATACATTGGAACTCTGACTTACATTTCTAAAACCCCCTAATCATATCCTACTTAATCTCTTTCGGGGACATCGTTTGTCCTATCGACGCAATGGCCTTGTACTTCATGTACCATCAAGGATTTTTCCCTAAATGTGGTCTCCAATTACACGATATTTACTGTTTCATCTGTGATTATATTCACAGACCAGATTGCTTCACATGTAAACCAATGTTGTTCTACATCATCCTTACATGTTCCATGGAACACGGATAGCCTCAACCTATTGTCCCGATTTTCCATCCTCATGCTCGAGCTAGTTCCTCCTCTATGACTACTATGTGTTTTATTTCTCAACACCAATACTTATTGGGGTGAAGTGGTATTGACTTCAATTTCTTCTTCACTTATCACAACTCTTCTATATTCTTCTTCTCTCTCTTCTACTCTGATTGCTTCACTATATGTTGTACTTTATTCTTGGTTAAAAATGCACAAGGGGGGTGGTACAAAGGGAGGGTAATTCCATCTTCTTCAAAAATTTCTCGTGAGGTGACGTAGAGAGTTTCCTACTTGCACTTTCCCAAGATCATCTCCTATTTCCAATTCATCTCCCCCACCACTAGGGGGGCCTCTGTATTCCTCCGCTATCTGCGCACTACTACTTTGTGCGCCATCTCCTTCTCCTAATAGTGTGTTATCCCCATTTTGTGGGATAAATAAGAAGATTATTTCTCGAGGCCCTCAGGTTGCAGATATGGAGTGTCGGGAGACGACATGACCAACAATATCCATTTTCAAAGATAGAGACCCTTCTCACTACCACAGAGGTCGTATATTTTCAGATGGCATCCACCACACCAACTGGCTTCCGAGAGGCAATGTGCCTTGCTCCATGAGGTACAATTCAGGTATCATGGTAAGTGTAATTTCAATATTTGAGGCATTTGAGTATGTTGTGTCTTAGATTGCTTTAGATTTCATGTAATATGCTTGGACATTAAGCCATTTTCCCTGCTTCGCCTTGGTGGTTAACATTGTTCCCTAGTAAGTGGTCTTCCTTGGGAATGGGTTTGCTACTAGGAACTCCCTTGAAAATCCATCGTATTGTTCTTGACCATACTTACCACTTTTCATCACTTAAACCCCCCATTTCCTCATCTCTTGGGATTTTAGGTTGTATTGACCCAAGAAGGGGTCCTCCCTCATTCTATGGCAAGAAGGGGATGAAGGCCCAGAGGGATAGTTGTTGGGTAAAAGATAAAATCCTATGCATAAACTTTATGGATGCTTCTCTCATGGATCCCCCAAGAAAGCAATGAAATGCTTATCTATAAGAAAACGGGTACCCACAAGAATAACAATTTAAGAATGCTATCATAGGAGGATAGGAGGTCTCATCATGAGCCAATCTATCATGATCATGGATATTTAGTGGTATGAAATTACCATCATCTGGTCACCAAGCCAGGGTAATGGCTCTCAGTTGCATGGCTGAGAGAAAGGGGGTCTCATCACGAGCCAGCCTTCTCATTTCCACTAGGTGTTTGTGAGTGATGTTGTCATTATATTGACACCACACTAGGATAGTGGCCTTCAACTTGTCCCTAAATTTTGAAAGAAACAAAGAATGGAAAAACGATGGGCTTGGAAAAAATTGCATTGCAAACGAAGGTGAAACACACCCTCTACAAAGGCACCCATGAATGAGACACTACAACCCCTTGTATGTCATGAACCCCATGCCCATTGAGTCTTATCCTTAACCACTTCATCCACTTTACATGTCTTAGAGAGGGATCTCTTGGAAACATTCCTTGACCTAGGGCAATATCTACCCAATAGGACACCTCGTCAACCCTCCCATATCCAAGCTTGGAAAGTCGCATAATGTCTTTGAGAACTTAATTACTTGACACGGTAATATTTGATGCACATGCTTAGGTGGCTCATTTATTGACTTGATTTACTTATCATGATATTTTGACTTGATATCCTTGGAGAGTGTGCTTATTTGTCTTTGCAGGACCTAGTTGGTGGACAATTTTGGAGGAACAAGCCTAGCTTGGGCTTCCATGGGGCTTGAATCCCACGGGTGGTTTCCAAGGGCCCGCATGTCATATGAGGGAGCCTTCAGAGGCCTAGAAGACATTGTGGATGACATAACCTAGCCCCCACATGCCAAACATTTTTCCTAGGAGATGCAAAATGTAACACCCTGTTTCCCCCAGTTTGTAATTATAACTATATTGGCCAAGGAACTATGGAAAACTCAAAGGTGTGAATGTTTGATTTGATGGACCTTTGTATAAAAGGTCGATGAATGTAAATTATGTTATTGTAATATAAAATGGATACATGTTGCATGACTGCTGGAAAGGGGACATGCTAAGAAGAGACCATGAATGTTATGAAAAGGCGTTGGATGGTTGTGTTAACCTCCACCGAACCAGTACCTTGCTGGATTTAATTGCTCGGATCAGAACAACAATCTGACCCAGGAATGAATTACAGTCAGGCTGGTAGGTGGGAAGACATCCTCAAGAGTTAATGAGGGGATGGGGAAAACCGCCCATCCGTAAGGCTTCCAGACCTGACCATGGACTCAGAATTCGAGCCACACGCAATCTTGTTGAGGAAGGCAAGAAAGGAAGCATGGTGGGTGCAGAGGAATACCTATGAACAGTGTAGAGACGAGAGTCGGAGCTCTCAGGTACGAGAGAGGACTGAATTGGAGTGAGTTCTGATCACAGAAAATAAAGATTGAGCCGGGAGAAGGAGATTAACCTTCGTCAATATCTATTTCTATATTGGGAGAAGGAGAGTAACCTTCGTCCCTATCTATTTTTGTATTGGGAGAAGGAGAGTAACCTTCATCCCTAACTTTCGTTGAGCTGGAAGGAAGAGATGGAAATAATGGTTCTGAGAAGTGTTTTCATGCCTTGTGATCTGAATTGGAAATAATGGTTGCATGCATGTATTTATATGTCTATAAATGGTTTCATTATTAAATGATTAAGTTATGAGTATACATTCATCCCATTGAGAACATATACTTCTGTTTGATTTTCCATATGTTCTCATTCAATCCTCAGAGGTGCTTTCTCCAGGGAACTACATCACCATTCCAGAGTTGGAGCATGCCTCTTGGCATAGCTACTGTTTGGTAACCTCACGATTTTACATTGCCCTAACTCAGAGCTTAAAACTCTGTGAGTTGGGAAGGAGTTCCCTTCAGACAAGTAGTCTAGGAGACTTTGAACTCATGCCTAATCCCTTAACAAAAAACCTGACTAAGAGCGTGGATTATAGCCCAAGAGCTATCTGAAGACCCATGTGACCTGGGTCTAGGAACCCTACACAAAAAGGAGTTAGCTCATGAAGTTTTCAGAACCTTGTAGCTTGAAGCTTTGAGATGTCAAATTGTATGATAGTCAAGTTACCCGAACCACCGATGACTTAAGAATCTGACAGCAGAGATGGAAGCGAGCCATTTAATGGGAGGAGAGGCCATCCAGGTCAGATCGACTCGAACACTCATTGGGGTTAATGAATCAAACACCAATGACTCGATTAAATCTATGGTTGGGAATCATTGCAAAATGTGAAGGTGAAATTAGCGGACATGCTAGTTCACGACCTGCAATCAACCCACATCGTTGATCTCATCGAGAATGGGAGATCAATGACTAGGATTTGTCTAGAGTCGAGTGAGCACTTCCCAGATTGAAAAGGTTGAATCATGCAATCATTGTGAACCGTTGATTTATGAACGAAGATCGAGGGTGGGGAATCACTGCGGAGTGCGAAGGTGAAAGTAGCAGACGCGCTAGTTCCCGACCCGCAATTCACCAACGTAGTTGATCTCATTGAGGTGGAAGATCAATGACTCTAGCTCAACCAAGTTGGGCGAGTACTTTCCAAATTGTAGAGGTTGAGTTCTCTGATAAAGAGCACACATGTTGGGGCCCCGCAATTATTGTGAACCGTCGATCGGTGGACACCTCGATATTGGTCGGATCATGATCGTCAGACCTTGAACAGTTGCGAGAGGGATGGTCGTGAGCCCTTAAGAAATCTACGGAGTAACAGAGTCCTTCGGTATTGTCGATCTGAGAGAATCGAAAAGATCATAAGAGATAATGTTTGTAAGAGAAAAAGCGAGACCCAAGATGGCCAGACTCATAGGAGGAACGACGGCTGAGGACTTCGAACATCCACAAAACTCTTCTAATTCATAAGAAGACAAAATCTTAGGAGGAGGAGTGACAACAACCGTCAGATCGGTTGTGGGGAGAGCCTGGACCTTTATATCAGTGTCTAGGGAAGCAGAGAAGAGGCGTTGAGAAGGAACATATCCTAACCATCAGATCTGAGCCCAAAGGGATGATAGTCATCCAATCTAAGGCAAAGTGCATGAGTTTTAACCTTTGTGTGCATAGGAGGGTTAACTGGCCAAAGTCTCGAAGTCCCGAAGTGAATTGGGACCATTCATCGCCAAGACGGACAGGTGGCACAAGATCCACAACTCCTGAGTGAGAGTTTGTGGTCAAGGAGAGAGCGGAATCGTTGAAGACCCGAAGTAGGTCTTGTTCATTGATTTCCAGGAGGGGTACATGCCAATAGATCGGAGTCTCTGGGTGAATGCACTTCGGAAGAAACGAGTGCATAGAAGCTTGAAACTTCTGAATCCCGAAGACCCAAAGACCTGAAGTAAGTCCTGGTCGTTGATCGCTAGGAGGGGTACGTGTCAATAGATCAGAGTCTCCGGGTGAATGCACTTCGAAAGAAACGAGTGCGTAGAAGCTTGAAACTTCTGAAGCCTGAAGAGTCTAAGAGTCGAAGTATATCATGTCCATTGATCTCCAGGAGACATGTGTCGACAGATCAATAACTCCGAAGAAATCACTTCGAGAGTTTCAGTTGAGAGTTTAAACTCCCAAAGACTGGAGAGCCAGAGAGACGAAATGAATCTGGATCATCAGATCCAGAGGACAGGTGGTGTGAATCTGTGGATTTCAGGTAAAGACCCGAAGTAATTCTCAACCATCTGATTCAAGGGGGACACATGGTAGAAATTCGCATACTTCAAGGGAAAGTGAAGTTTGAGAATTAAAAGGTTCGAATCTCGAAGACCCGAAGAGAATCTGGATCGTCAGATCGAGAGGTCACGTGGTGACAGATCGTGAACTCCGGGTGAAAACACTCTCGAAGAACGTGAAGGAGAAGAGTTTGAAATCGTCGAAGCCCGAACCACCGAAGCAGACGAGAGTCGTCGATTTGAGGTGGAAATGTGGCGCCCGATCCAGAACTTCGAGTACGAAATACTCCGGAGGAAAGTAGAGGGTGAAAGCGTCGAAGTCCTGAACTAGAATCTCGATCGTTGATCGAGAAGGAAGATGAGGACCGTTGATCTGTTCTTGGTTGAAAGGTGTCAAAGTCTCGAAGAGGACCAAGGCCGTTGATTTGGAGAGGACACGTGGAAAACGATCTGCCACTCCAGGAGAAATCACTCTAGAAGAAAGAGAAGGTAATAAACAAAAAACTCCTGAAGGCCAGAGAGTCCGAGTTCATCTGAACCATTCGTTTGCAAGGGATATGCGTCAGTATATATTCCACTCTGTGAGATAGCCACTACAGAGAAATCAAAGTTTGAGAGTTGAAAACTCTGAATGTCGAATTCCCGAAGTAAATCATGTCTGTTGATTTAAAAAGGGGGTAGATCTGAGCCGTTAGTTCAGAAGTACCATCAAGATCGTGAGATCAAAGGTCACACTGAAATGCAGGGATAGAAAGTGCTCGAACTTTAAATATTAGAGGGCGGGCCGCAATCGGAACCACGGTATTGAGAAAGAGACAAGTGGTGGTCCGTGGTGAGTTGCGGGGACAAAAGCGTTTGGACTCAAACCGCCCTTGCTTGTGCCCGCAATCATGTGACTGGCATTCGAAACTAACCCGCGGTCATATACGATGGTCGTCAAAGAACAGAAAAAAAGGGGGGCTACTCCCCCGACTTTCTGAATTAGAGACCGTGGAGATTGTTCCTGTAAGGAGAATGAAATTTCTACTTCCCACCGTGGGTGTGTTACAAATTGGTATCAGAGCATGGTTAAAACATTTTGCCTGCTTGGGCTCATGGACAAGTCGCTCAAAAACCATAATTAGAGTACTTTTAAGAGTGATGCCCTATCTTGCATCCTACTTAAAGAGACTGGTTAAAAAAATTATTGAGGAAAATAATTAAACGTTCTATTGTGTGTGTGCATTTAAGGAATTTGAACCGTGTATTGTTCATAAATTGTTAGCTAACAATAAGTGTTTTTGTCAACACTCTAGCAGCCAGTAATTCACGAGAAAACTTCAAGACTAAAGGATGGTGACGTGCCGTGAAGTGGGGGATGGATCCCACAATAGAGACAAAGAATCCGACGAAAGGAGGGTGGTAGAAACCCCTCCGGATCTGGATGAAACTGTAAGGAGCCTAAGGGCCGAATTATAGAGTTGCAAGGATGACAATGAGAGATTGATAAAGGAGAAAGAAAAACAAACAGAAATTAGTGCAGTCTTGTTGCAGAGCTTATCCGACATACAGAAGCAACTGGAGCATGAACCCGCAACCAGTCATATGGACCGACGACATGAGAAGAGAAGTCAAATTCCACCTGATATCCGAAAACATGACCACACTAGGAGAAGTACCTCGAAGAAGACCCAACCTAGAGGCAGGGGACACTCATCGGCAGAGTCCTCTGGAAAGAAAGCTAGCAACTCTGAAGGATCTTCTAGTAGCAGAGCGAACTCACATTCTCAAAGGGAAGGAAAGAAGCAAAAGCCTTCCAAAAATCATGATCCTGAAGAGTTCAAGAAATCCAAACCACCCTCTTTCGATGGAGAGATTAAGAAGGGAGAATGGGTTGAAGATTGGCTACTTGGTTTAAAGAAGTACTTCAAAGTCCATGATTACTCTGAAAACTTGAAGGCTTGAATATCCATCTTCAACTTGAATGGAAAGGCTTTCATTTGGTGGGAAGACCTTAGGAATATGAAAGGAGTCCATGAGAAGGACTTGTCATGGAAGAAATTCAATAAATACTTCAGGAAACAATATATGTCAGAGAAATGCATGGATGGAAATACTAAGGAGTTCGATGAACTCATGCTGGGGCAGCTCACCATAGATGAATATGTCAATAAATTCCTTGAGCTACTGAGGTATGTACCCTACATAAAAGATGAAAAGGTAAAGATGTAGTGATTCATTAGTGTGTTATCTCATACCTATCGGAACAGAATTGAGTTTGAAAAACCAAATACCTTAGAAGAAACCATCTGGAAGGCGAGGTATTGTTATGAATAGTTCAGGAATAAGACAAGACCTCATGAAGACTGGAAGAAGAGGAGTAGTTCGGGATTCAAGAAGAAGGGATTTAAATCCTCAAGAGTTAAGAATTATGGAAAGGGTTTTGGGATGAACCTTCTTACTAGAAGTGTGTATCAGCAAAATTTCCCCTCTCAAAGTGGAAATAAACCTTTTGAGACAATCCCAGGAAACATTGATAACCTAAAGAAAGAACCCTTAAAATGTTGGGGTTGTGGAGAAGATCATCGGTTGAGGGACTGTCCACACAGACAACAGAATAGTAAGAGAGTCTACAGTATCCAAGAAGCTACCACCGTCAATGATGTGGCTAGGAGAATGCCACAAATCTATGCAGCCTTGGACAATAATCAAATCGGCCACCAAGCTTCAGTAGTGGAGCTGGAAGGGATGATCGTCAACCATCTAGTTTCTATTTTAATTGACCTTGGTTATAATTTGAGTTATGTGGCCCCTCAGACTATTGATAAGTGTAAACTGCAACCAGTTAGACATGTTAAGTCGTGGATGGTATGACTAGCCATTGGGACCAAAAGGAAAGTGGCAGAGGTCATATCGGCATGTCAATTCATCATGGGTGGATTGCCCACCCGAGTGACCCTTAACATACTTCCCCTGGGATCGTATGAATTGTTGATTGATATGGATTGGTTGGTTGCTTATAAAACTAAGTTTGACTATTACCATAAAAATTTAGAATGTGTAAATGAAGAAGGGGGAAAGATAACCCTCCAAGGGATTCAAAAGCATGTCTTAGTAAGACAAATATCAGCTCTTCAAATGAAAAAGTATTGTAGAAAGGGGTGTCCTCTATATGCAATACGGGTGCTGGAATCTATTGAGGATGACAAACCAAACCTAACAGACCACCCCATATTAAGAGAATACAAGGATGTATTCCTAGAAGAGGTACCAGGCCTACCTCCAAGAAGGGATATTGAATTCTCGGTAGAAATTGCACCAGGAGCGGTGCCAGCATCTAGAACACCATATAGGATGAGTACGCCAGAGTTGGTTGAGCTCAATCTATAGCTAAAGGAGATGATGGACAAAGGCTACATCTGACCCAGTGTATCTCCAAGGGGAGCGCCCATCTTGTTTGTGAAAAAGAAAGATGGCACACTCTGACTGTGCATAGATTACAAACAACTCAATAAGACAACCATAAAGAACAAGTACCCCTTACCAAGAACCAATGACTTGTTCGACCAATTGGGAGATGCTTCCATCTTCTCGAAGATCGAATTAAGGTCTGGATACCATCAATTCCAGATTAAGGATGAAGACATCCAGAAAACAACCTTCGGGACAAGGTATGGTCACTATGAATTTGTGGTGGTGCCATTTTGGTTAACCAATGTCTCCACCACTTTTATGTGCTTGATGAATAATGTACTCATTGATGATATCCTAATCTACTCCAAGAATAGAGAGGAGAACAAAGAAAATCTTAGACTCGTACTTCAAGTACTAAGAGAGCATCAKCTCTACGCTAAGTTTAGAAAGTGTGACTTCTTTCAGAAGCAAGTCCATTACTTAGGCCATGTTATTTCTAAGGAAGGGGTGGCAGTGGACCCCGATAAGATCAGATCTATTATGGAATGGTCTACCCCAAAGGATGTATCTGATATCAGATCCTTCGTGGGCTTAGCAGGATACTATAGAAGGTTCATAAAAGGGTTTTCCAAGATTGGTTGTCCAATCACTGCCCTTCAGAAAAAGGGGGTTAAATTCACTTGGACATCAAAATGTGAAGAAACATTTCAGGAACTAAAATACCTCCTGACCCATGCACCCGTGTCAAAGATTGTAGACCCGGATAATGATTTCCTCATGTGTATAGATGCCTGCAAGGAAGGACTCAGAGCAATCCTTATGCAAGAGGGACATGTAATTTTCTACGCATCCAGGAAATTAAATGAGCATGAGATCAATTATGTGACCCATGACCTAGAGCTGGCTGCCATAGTACATGCTTTAAAAATGTGGAGGCACTACCTCCTGGGTAGGAGGTTTTTGCTTATGACATACCATTATGGGTTGAGGCACCTGTTTGATCAACCAAAACTCAATGCCAGACAAGATAGGTGGATGTCTCTCCTTAGTGAGTTTGATTTTGAAATCAAACACATCAAAGGAAAGGAAAATAGGGTGGTCAATGCCCTTAGCAGACGTATAAAAATGATTCACCTGGCAATGGTAAGCACCAGTGAAATGGATGCTAGAAAAAAGTCAAGAATGCACAAGAAACAGACACATTCCTCAAGACCATGACCTCATACCTAAGACAAGAGCCTACATGGATAAAGTATGAAGGCTACCAGATGCTCAAGGAAGGCCTGCTGACTTACAAAAACACATTGTATATTCCAAACTGTGACGACTTGAAGAGGTTCATAATGGATGAACTACATAAGAGACCATATATCGGTCACCCAGGATATCAAAAAATGATCACGACCATTAGGAAACAATTTTATTGGCCTGGATTAAAGAAAGATATAACTGACTATCTAGCTAAGTACCTAGAATTCCAGCAAGTTAAGGCAGAACACTGGCATCCAGCAGGATTGTTGCAGTCCCTGCCAATCCCAGAATGGAAATGGGAAACGATCTCCATGGATTTCATCATCAGATTACCAAAGTCGACCAAGCAAAATGATTCCATCATGGTTGTGATGGAAAAACTGAGTAAGTCTTCTCATTTCATCCCTGTCAAATCAACTTGCAAGGCAATAGATATTGCCAACATCTTCATGAAGGATATATTCAAACTGCATGGCATGCCCAAGGATATGGTATATGACAGAGACACAAAATTTACTTCAAGTTTTTGGAAATCCATAATGGCTGGTTTTGAGACTAAATTGTTGTTCAGCACACCCTATCACCCTCAAATTGATGGATAGACAGAAATAGTGAACCAAATAGTAGAGGACATGCTAAGGATGCATGTAATGCATTAGCCTAAGAAGTGGGAAGACTACCTACCATTGGTAGAGTTTTCCTACAACAATGGTTATGAGGAATCCTTGAAGATGAGCCCTTTTGAATCCCTCTATGGTAGATAGTGCAAGATTCCAATCAGCTGGAGAAATCCAGTGGACAGAATTTCAATCGGACCCGACATGCTGAAGAAATGGAACATCAAGTGATAAAGATACGGAAAAATTTGAAAATTTCTCAAGATAGACATAAAAGTTACACCAACAGAAAGAGAACTCCCAGAGAGTTCAATACAGGAGACCATGTCTATCTCAAAGTTAGACCCAGGAAGAGTTCCCTAAGAATGGGAGCCTATGCCAAACTGGCACCTCAGTATTGTGGACCCTTTGAAGTCTTAGATAGAGTGGGACCTGTAGCCTATAGGCTAGCACTTCCTCCCATAGTAAAATCACATAATGTTTTCCATGTTTCATTATTGAAGAAATATGTACATGATTCTAATCATATAATTGACTGGTCTATGATCCAGGTGGATCCGGAGGGAGAATTTTTGCCAGAACCTCAATTCATACTAGACAGGAAGAAAACCTCACTCAAGAATCGAACCATTGCACAAGTCAAGGTGCAGTGGAAATATTTTGGCCTAGATGAGGCTATGTGGGAAATGGAGGATGTCATGAGACAGGCATATCCGATTTTGTTTACTCCTGTATATACATACTTGGTGGATAGATAGAACATCGAGGACGATGTTCCTTTAAGGGGGAGGGAATTGTAACACCTTGTTTCCCCCAGTTTGTAATTATAACTATATTGGCCAAGGAACTATGGCAAACTCAAACCAGTAGTCTAGGAGACTTTGAACTCACACCCAAGCCCTTAACCAAAAACCCGACTAAGAGCGGGGATTATAGCCCAAGATCTATCTGAAGACCCACGTGACCTGGGTCTAGGAACCCTACACAAAAAGGAGTTAACTCATGAGATGTCAAATTGTATGATAGTCAAGTTACCGGAACTACCGATGACTTAAGAATCTGATAGCGGAGATGGAAGTGATCCGTTTAATAGGAGGAGAGACCATCTCGGTTGTCAGATCGACTCGAACACTCACTGGGGTTAACGAATCAAACACCAGCCGCTCGATTAAATCTATGGTTGGAAATCACTACGGAATTCGAAGGTGAAATTAGCGGACATGTTAGTTCATGGCCCGTAATCAACCCACGTCGTTGATCTCATCGGGAATGGGAGATCAACGACTAGGATTTGTCTAGAGTCACTTCCCAAATTGTGGAGGTTGAATGCCACAATCATTGTGAACCATCGATCTATGAACGAATATCGAGGGTGGGGAATCACTACGGAGCACGAAGGTGAAAGTAGCAGACGCGCTAGTTCGCGGCTCGCAATTCACCAACGTCGTTGATCTCGTCGGGCTGGAAGATCAACGACTCTGGTTCGACCAAGTTGGGCGAGTATTTTCTAGATTACGAAGGTTGAGTTCTCTGATAAAGAGCACACACGTTGGGCCCCCGCAATTACTGTGAACTCTCGATCGACGGACACCTCAGTATTGGTCGAATCACGACCGCCAGACCTTGAACAATTGCGAGAGGGATGGTCGTGAGCCCTTAGGAAATATGTGGAGTAACGGAGTCCTTCGGTATCGTTGATCTGAGAGAATCGAAAAGATCAGAAGAGATAAAGTTTGCGAGATCAAAGAAGAGACCCAAGATAATCGGGCTCACAGGAGGAAAAATGGTTGAGGCCTTCGAATATCCACAAAACTCTTCTAAGTCATAAGAAGACAGAAGCTCAGGAGGAGGAGAGACAGCAGCCGTCAGATCGGTTGTGGGGAGAGAATGGACTGTTAGATCAGCGTCCAGGGAAGCAGAGGAGAGGCGCTAAGAAAGAATCCTAACCATCAGATCTGAGCGCAAAGGGACGATAGTCATCCGATCTAAGGTAAAGTGCCCAAGTTTTAACCTTTGTGTGCACATGAGGGTTGATTGGCCAAAGTCCCGAAGTGAATTGGGATCGTTCATCGCTAAGAGGGACAAGTGGCGCAAGATCCACAACTCCTGAGCAAGAGTTTGTGGTCAAGGAGAGAGCGGAATCGCCTAAGACCTGAAGTAGGTCCTGGTCGTTGATCGCCAGGAGGGGTATGTGTCAATAGATCGAAGTCTTCAGGTGAATGCACTTCGGAAGAAACGAGTGTGTAGAAGCTTGAAACTTTCGAAGCCCAAAGAGCCGAAGACCCGAAGTAGGTCCTGGTCGTTGATCGCCAGGAGGGGTACGTGTCAATAGATCGAAGTCTCTAGGTGAATGCACTTCGGAAGAAACGAGTGCGTAGAAGCCCGAAGAGTCGAAGACCCGAAGTAGATCTTGTCTGTTGATCGCTAGGAGACATGTGTCGACAGATCAATAACTCCGAAGATATCACTTCGAGAGTTTCAATTGAGAGTTGAAACTCCCAAAGACCAGAGAGTCGGGGAGCCGAAATGAATCTTGATCATCAGATCCAGAGGACAGGTGGCGTGAATCTATGAACTTTGGGTAAAGACCCGAAGTAATTCTCAAATGTCTTATTCAAGGGGGGCACACAGTAGAAATCCGCATAATTCGAGGGAAAGTGAAGTTTGAGAATTGAAAGGTCTGAAGCCCGAAGACCTGGAAAGAATCTGGATTGTCAGATCCAGAGGGCATGTGGCGACTGATCGTGAACTCCAGGTGAAAACACTATGGGAGAACGCGAAGAAGAAGAGTTTGAAATCACCGAAGCCCGAACCATCGAAGCGGACGAGAGCTGCCGATTTGAGGTGGACGCGTGGTGCCCGATCCATAACTCCGGGTATGGAATACTCTGAAGGAAAGTAGAGGGTGAAAGCGTCGAATTCCCAAAGTAGAATCTCAACTGTTGATTGAGAAGGGAGCTGAGGATCGTTGATATGGTCTTGGTTGAAAGGTGTCGAAGTCTCGAAGAGGACCAGGACCATTGATTTCAAGAGGACGTGTGGCAAATGATCTACCACTCTGGTAGAAATCACTCCGGAAGAAAGAGAAGGTAATAAACAAAGAACTCCCGAAGTCGGAGAGTTTGAGTTCATCTGAACCATTTGTTTGCAAGGGACCGGTGTAAGTAGATATTCCACTCCGGGAGATAGCCAATGCAGAGAAATAAAATTTTGAGAGTTGAAAACTTTGAACGCCGAAGTCTCGAAGAAAATCACGTCCGTTGATTTAAAAAGGGGGTAGATCTGAGCTGTTAGTTCAGAAGTACCGTCAAGATTGTGAGATCAAAGGTCACGTTGAATTGTGGGGATAGAAAGTTCTCGAACTTTAAAGGTCAGAAGGCGAGCCGCAATCGGAACCATGGTATTGAGAAAGAGACATGTGGTGGCTCATGGTGAGTTGCAGGGAGAAAAGCGTTTGGAATCAAACCACCCTTGTTCGCGCCCGCAATCATGTGACTGGTGTTCAAACGTAACCCGCAGTCATATATGATGGTCGTCAAAGAAAAAAAAAGGGGGGGTCCTAGTCCCTCTACTTTCCAAATTAGAGACCGTGGATAGAGGAATTGTTCCTGTAAGGAGAATGAAATTTTTACGTCCCACCGTGGGTGTGTTACACAAAATGTCACCTTCAGGAGGATGATGTCACCTAGGGGGGATAGGGTTTGGTGGTGAGCTTACCACTCATTGGAACATCGACGTTTTGAGGAGAATGAGGCTTTGACCATGAAGAAAGTGACTTGGATGCTTGACATGTGGCTTTGGGAAGCCTAACTACACTTCTCCAACACCAACGACTTGCTCCTAGTGTCAAAACATCCCCTAAAGGGGTGACGTCACTTCAAATTAGGGTTTTTTTTTGTGTAAAAGTAAATTTTAATTGAATTGTTTAATATTATTTTGTAAAAGGGGAAAGATTAGGGTTGTTGACCTCTAGTCTTGTGGTTTACCCTAATATTATGTGGACAAACTATTTTGGAGACATTTTGTATAAATAGAGATCATAAGATCTCATTTCATAACATAACTCTCCCGTTATGAGAAGTATTGGGCTGAAATTTTCACTACTCTTGGTGATTTTGGTGTTTCTCTCTTGTGGAATGTCTTTTGATGAATGTATATTGGTGAATGGATGAGGAGTGATGTGTACCCCCTAAAGGATTGCTCTCTTAACTCTTGGATGAATGTTGCATGGTAACTAGGGTTTGTTATCTCATTTTCTTGGATTAGGTAAGAAAAAATATGCATATGCTATTTATTTATTTCTTATTTTGGTTATTGTTGGTAGAAAACCTAGGGTGGAGTATGCTAGATACACCCTCCATCATTGCTCCATCTCTTTGTTAAAGTTTTAAGTATTTCTTTTTTGCAAGGGTTGCTAGGAGGAATACGAGTGTGTATACCCTCCTAGATTGACCCTAAGTTTGGTTGGCATACCCTAGGGAGTAAGAGGGTTTACACCCCTAGGGTTGTTGTTGATATAACTTGTGCTAAAAATACCCAATTTACCTAATTTTAAAGGCACTAATCTGAAGTATGCTTGCATTGGAGAAACAAAATATTGCATTGGGAAATGTGATATATTGTTGTATTAACTTTTTGCAACTTGGGTTTTGTTCCTTGTGCTTAGAGCACCTTCCAGCCACTAGGGCATCCCCTCTAAAGGGGTAGTTCTTGCTGCTATTACAAACATACACTTCAGCCATTAGGGTTGCAGAAACCCTAATCTAATTGCTTCAATAACTCTCTAATCAACCGCTGAGAATTACCCAAAGTTTGCACACTTATACTACATGGTCTAGCACACTTTTTGGAAAAGTTTGGAGGAGTTTTAATGGCTGATATTCTTGTTGTAATAATTTGTTTGTTACAGCCATAAGGATTTTATATATTGTTGAAGAAAGTGTTTATAAGATCCTTACATTTTCATGCTAGTATCCTGGTCTTTGAATCTTGAGTTTTATTAGTGTTTAGCTAGTCTATCTCTTGTATCTTTTACTTGATTTCTAGCACTTATTTAGCAGCTTATTGTGCCATTTCATTGCTGATATATATTGTTACTAACAGCTGATATTAAGGACAAAAATCTTAACTTGCTTGTCCAATTGATTAGATTGCATCATATGCTTGCTTTTCTTGTGTCTCGGGCAGGTACTTCACTATTTGCAGGTCCCTCAACATATTTGGCAACCCTTGAATCTCCTCAAGACTCTTTCCCAAGATCCTTGCACCATTTAGAATTGACCTTTAGGTACATCCTCTTCATCTTCATCCATTTTCGTGTCATTTCCCCCTAGGGTCACCAGGATCCCCCCCTTGAGGTGATTACCTCACCTCTAAGTTGACGAGGACACCTGCCTAAGGTGGCAGTGGGTAGGTTCCCTCCTAGTTGTTGCCAATTTGTGGTTGGGTCATTATTTTTCCAACCTACAACTTGTGTGATAACACAATGCACCATTGCCCTATGCTTCATCTTTCTCTAAGGTTGTGACACTCTGCAAAAATCAAGGGGTGTGGAATTCGTCACCTAGGCCCTCACTACTATCACTACCAGTGTCCCCACTAGACACATTATCCTCTATGTCACGCCTCTTCATGGGCCTATCCTCATTTGTGCTCCACTCTGGCACAACATACTCTTCCGCACTACCACCTAGTGTGGCTTCTTTTCTCTTCATTGGGCTCAACCCCTCATTGTGTGCCCCTGGAAAACTTTTGTTCACCTCTCTACTCCACTTTCCTTCTTATCTCAACTACTCTTGTGTATATCTCAACTCTTTTTCTCCTTTGCTCCTTTGGGTCCATACCATTCCTCACTTCATCTCAAGAATTTTTGGATCCTCCTCAATGGATCCATTTTCTCTAAGACTTTCCCCCATCCTTGCAAACCCCCCGTTGGCTCTAGGGGAGTTTACTCAGCTATTCTATCAGGCTCCATGCGCATTATCCCTTTCTCCACAAGTAACATCTTTATCCAGAGTCGAATGTCCTCCAGCATTTGTTTTCTCGGACCTTCTATGAACTTTCTTTCAAGCTCGTTGAAAGAATCAATGTACTCCATAACAAACTCAATAATGTAGCCTTCTTTTACTCAAGCAAACCAAAATTCAATAGCCCAAGTCCATTTATTATCCAATACTTTCAATCTTTAAAGCATGGCTTGATCCTAAACAACTGGTTCCAAAGGCCACACATTAGAATTGGTAACAGTTTTCCTTTTTAGACACTCATGCAACAGACAAGGAAATTCAACAAAAAAAATCTCTTGCTTATCAGTGTAGAGATGCATATCTTTCCATTGCTCTACATTCACTCTTAGTCCTTGGGTTTCCCGTAGGGAAAAATCATGTTCTTTTGCATTCAACCAGTCTTGAATTTCCTCTCGAGATGGATGCCACCTCATCTCTTGCCTTCATCATTCCCTACAAGACTTTCAACTCCTAGCAACAGAACCATTTGTTGGCATTTTGTTCCACGCATGTACGCATCCTTATTAACGTTGGAGAGTTTAGACCCAAGGTTTGTCCAGAGTTGACAAACAAAAACTCCAGAGCATTGGCATATCAATCCTCGGCCAAGGTAGAGGAAGGTCTCACCCGAGATGGAGAGAGGATCACAAAGAACATAGGTTCTTGTGACAGGGATGAAGGCTTAAACATACATAGATCCATTTGTGTTGGTATTCATATAACTCATATCTGAAAGCTTACTAGGACTAAGAAGTAAAACAATGCACACAAATATCCAAATCACATAAGACATACATACAATAACTCAAAATTGTAGTAGCTTTATTATGTCTTTCAATCCATAAGACATGGAACACATTAAATAGATTGTATTAGACAACAACAGAGCTTCATATCTCCTTTTATATAAATTCCCAGAAGTACAATACCCTGCGTTGTGCGCAATCCCTCGAAATCTCATACATATAACAGACACATATTTGTATTCAGAAACATTACAACATTGCATAGGCTCGGAGTCATCTTGATACCAAGGATTCAATGGATCTCATATAAACATCTATCTGGCCCCATTTTTTATATCGTTGCTTTCTTTAATAGATTTTTTTCTTAAGAGCTCTGTCTCTTTCTGCTCTACTCCACTCATTCTACTGACAAAAATCCCTCACATGCTTTTGGTACCTGCCTGCAGTCCACGTAGTCTTCAAGATTCAAAGCAATCTTAACTGCCTTGTCAACTCATCTTTTTTCAGTTCCATGATCCCTTGCGCTACTAGCAGCATTCATTCGAGAAGATTTTCAGATGATTCCTTTCTTGATTTTGGCGTGCATCTTCTTGATTTCTGGTGCGCATCAAAACTGGGACCGACATGCATTTGGTAATCTTTTAGGCCCGATGCACATTATCAAAACTCAATCTGGCATGCACTCCTTATCCTTCTTTGTGCATTACCTTAGGTGCACGCAAAACTTTGGAATGAGTGCGCACAAAACTTTATTTTTTGCGCACACGTGAAATGAACCCAAAATTTTGGGTGCCAATACACATCTGATGGACCATGGAATATCATATTGGTGGTCAAAAGGGTTATTATGGCCAAAAGAATATTTGGTAACTGCAACGATTTCCTATAAAGATCAAGTCGGTTGAGAGAATAGAGCTACTAGTGAAGGAACAGGCTTCACAACAGGAACTTGCATGACACCATCGACCAATAGAGAATTGTATGGGGAACTATAGCAATGGAAACCATCTCAAGATGCATTTGCAGAATGGATGGAGTAGTTGCAATTTTTGCATAAGCTGGTTCGATTCATTTGACAGAATAAGTACACCCTTTGTTCTCATTTTTGGCATATATCACATCACCTGGATTATGTTGAGCGGTCGATCGATAGCTATAAAACCACTTGTGGAGAATCGAGGGGCTTGGGAAACCTGTGGCCTCATATCCATGAATGCATGACTCCTTGGCAGTGTTCAAGTATTCAAAATTGGCTCGGTGAGAAAGTTTGTTAGGAATTGACAACATCAAAAGCTCAGTTCTTGGTGTTGGCTCGGTGGTTATAGAGTTGTAATTGATCTGAATGGTGGGGTATAAGGTGAATGACAACTCAACAACAAATTCTAAATACCATGACAAGTGTGTGAAAGATGTATACATTCAAAGTTGAGAATAACCTCTTCAACATCTATGGTCCCATGCTTCATTAGTAATGAAACTTTTGAGCTGCTTATTATATGCAACAACCAACTTAGAGAACATATTTCTAATGGAAATATTTGAGGTGTATGGTGACCATGTTGCACTATGCGAGACTCGATAAACTCATGAAGAGGCTCTTGGCTTGAGATTGAGCCATAAAATTAATTATTGATATCTCACCGGCCATGATGGCAAGAGGTCGAATCATGTGGTGTGTGGCCATCCTCAACAAGACATACAAATCCAGCATCATCATGGCATTCCAATCCCTTGCTCTCACATATTCCTTCATGGCATAAAGACCTTGTTTCTTTGTGTACAGCAACAGAATTTGACCGCTGGCTCCTGCAATGGAACATTTTGATGCTATTATTTTACTGGAGGTAATTGAGCATGTTGCATATCCACAGGAATTTGTTAAAGTCACTGGCAGCATTGACTGTTGATAATGGTGTTGTAGTTATCTCAACCATTAATCGAACGGTATGATCATATTTTATGACCATTTTTAATTACTTAGGAATACATACTAGGTTAGCTGCGAAGAGGAACACTTGATTGGTCCAATTTAATTACTTCCATTGAGCTGTTTTGCTCATCAAATGTGATTCTATTTCAATTCATGAAGTGGCAGTACTTGTCTACAATCCTTTGAGGAATGATTCGACATTATCTGATGATACAGATGTCAACTATATTGCTTTTGGAGTAAAGCATAGTCTATGATGTTTTTCCTCATTTGCTCGACACTTTATCAACACTTCAGAACCAATTAAATTGTTGTAGTGCATAGGAGGACGATGCATTCTCTACCACTATCCCCTTCCCAAGCTGAATTGGAACAAAGGAATAGCTTGCATTATATTGGCTGGGTCTCAATGAGTTTGCATATCGTTGGCAAGATGTGCAACAAGGTCGGTTCCATTTCTGAGGATGTGGGTCTCAATGTCGATCACTACAAAGTGTTGGTTAACATTGAACAGCAGATCCCAGACATTACCCATGGCGTTCATGCACACTTTTCTGAGAGGCCTGAGGAGATTAGAGCCAGTGACCAGATTCGTATGTTCGGTATGCAATTAAAGAGACCCTTGAGATAATGCCTCTCATGCATATGTCGGATACCAAGATGGTAGAAAATCTCACAGAGATAAAAAAAGAATGGAACGTGCTCCTGGTTGAGGCCCTATGCAAAAACCCAAATGGCCATCGAGTACAGAAACAACAATGCTCTGTTGACAGCATTAGAACTGCTTGGAATGTTGTTTAGTTATTGTTGGGAAATGGGCTTTAGTTTGCGCAACCACTGGAGCTCATGGACGACTAGGGAGCACACCTCTGCACCTTGCATCTCGAGACATTGTTGTTGTCATCATGATTCCTGGACTGAACATGGTTAGAAACATATGTGATTTTTGCGAAGCATTCATGCCCGTTTTTTAAGACCATTTGGTTCCTGAGAATGGAAGCTAGAAAAGGTGTCATTTCTTGGGAGTGCAAATCGTTGAAGCAACTAGCAGAGCCGAGCAAGAAAAAAAAATAGTGGAGTTGAGCGAGAAAAAAAAAAACTCCCCTTTAAGCTTTTGGTGGACCAAAAGTTTATTTTTGTGGGGAGGTATGATGTAGGAGGATGTTCATGTTCAAAACATTTAAGTAAGCGCTCATTTCTACCAAATCTATCCGCACAACTAAGAACTTGTAGAGATATTTTTGACTAAGTTTGAATGAGGTCAAGAGGACTTCTTATAACTAAGAACTCATAGAGATATTTCTGACTAAGTTTGAATGAGGTCAAGAGGACTTCTTATAACTAAGAACTCATAGAGATATTTCTGACTAAGTTTGAATCTACGATATTTTTTACTAAGTTTGAATGAGGTCAAGAGGATTTCTTATAACTAAGAACTCATAGAGATATTTCTGACTAAGTTTGAATGAGGTCAAGAGGACTTCTTATGGGAAAGATATGGTTGGTTGATCGAGGACTTCTTATGGAAAAGATATGGCTGGTTGATGTTTTGGGAAAAATGGTGAAAAGATAAAATGAAATGATTAATACTTATTTTGAGATTAGGTGCTCATGAATTATTGTATTTGTCATTTTTATTGTTATAAGGAAAATAATTGATATGAGAGTTATTTACCATTTAAGTTTCCTAGTTTCATGGAGAGTTGATATCTTCATGGAAAGTTGAGATTTTCATGGACATGCTTGAGATATTTTCTCAAACCAATCCCTTGATTGGTGCCTAGATCCTAATTTATGGGATGTTGAGAGATAATCTCTCCTTAATATATTGAGGTGGTTCTAAAATGAAGAACTATTGAAACCCTTTTTGGAGAGGGAAGAGGGGGCTTTTTGATTCATTAATCCTTGTAAAGGAAAGATAGCAAGTTGTAGGATTCCTTGGTGAATTCATTTTCCCTTTTCTAAAGGAGAAATAGCAAGTTGTAGGCTTGCTTGATAATTCATTAGTCATTTGTAAACGAGAAGCCCTATTTGAAGGAGTATCGATAAACCAAGTTCGTGGATTGAAGCGGACCCAGATACGTAGCCCAAACGGAGTGAAATCCATTATCAATTGGTTGAGTATTGTCTATGTTTTCAATGCTTGTTTAGAGTCTTTAAATATTGAATTTTTAATTCATTAAAGTGAATTTTCTTTATGTAAATATGAGAAATTGAGAAGAGGTTTAAATGAATCTGAATAGTAGTTTTTAAGAACTAATTTTGGATCAAACATAGTCTCTTTAACCTTTAGGTGATACTTCCCAATAATTCTTGATGGTATAGATTTATTTTTTTTAACTGAACTGGGAGATTTTATATTAAAAGACTAGAAAAAATTTAGTAGTGGAGAGTACAAAAATAGTCACAGTTGAACAACCCAATACAATACTAAAAATCATTGTATCTCATTCTTACGCTAAGTCCAATGGGATCTTAGCATGGATTACAAAAAACTTATGCTAATAAGTATAACGCTTATATAATACTCCAAAAAAATTTACAATTTTGAAATACATTTCCTAAATTCATATTCCTAAATTATTGAAGCCCGAAATATGTCATCTGCAAGGGGAGGATCCGCGCGCCCATTCACGGGAACAAATTTCGAGTTTGGGCCTGCAATTAATGCAAAGAGAACATTGTTGTGGCATGGATTTCGAGGCAGGGAGCCCACGAGGAGCCCAGAAGTGACAGTGATGGAATTTTATGAAATTATAGTCATTTTTACACGATTTTTCGAGTCGAGTCCACTGGTGCCATCAAAATTTGGATCTGAGCAGCAGATTTTTAGGGCATCGCCAGAATCGAGCTATTGCCATATTTTGTTGAGATAATATAAAGGCCTCTCTACTGATAAGTGGGCCCAGAGAAGTAGTCCATCTTTGGGACAAACTTTGTTATCAAGTATGGTGCAATTGCTTCTTCTCATTATTTTTCCATGTGTATGATTTCTCCATGTATGTTGCACATATGCTTTGTTCATGCTCTTTAATGAAATTTATGTTATAGTCATCGAATAAAAGATCCTTGCTCATGTTGGTATCAAAGCAATGTTCTTTGACTTGAATTCTGAGTGTGAATGCTTACTAGGGCCAAGCTCAAAGAGGGTGAAGGAAAACTTTAGAATTTCAACCCATAAATTGGACGTTCAACTCAAAGAAAGAAAATGGGGGATAAAGAACTCCATACAAAATATGAGAAGAATTTTCACAAGGATTTCTACCGAATGTTAGATATGTTAGAAAAAATGTTTGCAAATTATGAAAAGAGAGTGGAAAAGAAGAAGGAAGCTAGAGCAGAGGATAATGCTTCAGTGAACCAGGGAATTGGAGGAGACCCTCCTGAGCCTCCATCTTCGTCTTCAAGTTCAATCTCTTCTTCTTCCTCTCATTCTCATCATTCTAATTATCATCAGAAAAATGTTTTTAAAAATCCATTATTGAAATTATATGTCAAATTTAATTTGCCCGTGTTTAATGGTGAAGCTAATGCAGATAAGTTGAACGATTGGATTAGATAGATCGAGGTTTACTTCTCTGTACATCAGATCGAAGAGGAAGAGGTGAAGATTTAGTTGGCTTCCCTTCGGCTGGAAGGCACTGCCTTGGTATGGTGGGAGAGAAAACTTCAGAAAGGTAGCAAGCATAAAGGTAAAATCCTTTCTTCATGGTCTAAATTTACTTCTGCATTGAGAAAGAAATTCTACCCATTGGGTCATGTACAAAAGCCATGATGGAATGGAAAAATTTGAGACAGGGTAAAGGTTAGAATGTTCAAAGTTTCACATAAGATTTTAGGAAAAAGGCACTTGCATTGAACATTCCTTTAGACTCTCCAAAGACTTTGATGAAATATATTAGTGCACTTCACAGTTACATTCATCACACATTGTTGTTTCTTAATCCCACTAATTTAGATGAAGTGTGTGTGCAAGCAACTCATCTTGAAAGCAGGGGAAAGAATGTACAAGAATATCACACAAAGAAGTCTTCCAAGTTCCAAAACAACAAGTTCAAAGGAAAAGGAAAGGGCAAGAAGACGGCTACAACAAAGAAAGAGGAAGGAAATCCCTCTTGCACTCATTGCAAAAGAGATGGGCATGATGATGAGCATTGTTGGATACTACATCCTGAGCTTAAACCTAAGAAATTTGGTGGCAAAAGCAAGCAGAAAAATGTTGCTACAGTGCAACAAGACTTAGGTTATGATTCAGGGGATGAAATGAAAATCACAACAGTTGGAGTACGGGGTAAAGTTTCCTCTCATGCTATTTTGATTTCTACAATTCCATCTCCTGAAAATGAAAAGAAGAGAAGTGAACTTTTTCACATCAGAGTAGTAGCCAAACATACTAAAGTGGATACTTTCTTTGATCTGAGTTCTCAAGTTAATTTGATATCTGAAGTGATTGTTAAAAAGTTGGGCTTAGAGATAGTACCTCAAAAACCTTACCCTCTTGGTTGGGTGTGTGACAATGCAAAACTTCAAGTTACCAGGCAGTGTAGATTGAAATTTGTTATTGCTTCGAAATTCGTAGATGAGGTTGAGCTTGATGTAGTCTCGCTTGATATCTGTGGCATTATCTGGGGAAGTCCCTAGTTGTATGATAGGAATGTTATCTTCTTTTGACAGGAGAACAAATACCATCTCACAAAAGGTGGTGTGGAATATATTGTTAGAGCTCACAGTCTGGAGAACTTAACTCTTGTTAGTGCAGGACAGATGAAGAGAGCCATCAATGTTAGCAAGAAATTTGTGCTTGTGGTTTTGAAAGAAAAATATCTTGATAAATCTAATGCTTTTGATGATTGTGATCCTTCTCATAAAGATGAAATGATTGATGTTATTTCTAACTATGATGAATTTTTTCAGGAGCCAAACAGATTGCCTCCCAAGAGGGAGATCCAACATGAAATATAGTTGCACCAAGATGCTTCCTTACCAAACATTGGCATGTACATGATGTTTCTGCTCAAGAATGAGGAGATCAAGAAGCATGTACAAGACTTGCTTGAAAGAGGGATCATTGTACTAATATCTTCTCCTTGTGGCTCTCCTATAGTGATGGTGCCAAATAAAGATGGCACATGGAGGATGTGTGTGGATTTCCGATCACTAAACAAAATCACAGTGAAGAACCGTTACCCCTTGCCTCATATAGATGACTTGTTGGATCAGCTGAAGAATGCAATATACTTCACTAAGTTGGATTTGAAAAGCAGTTACCATCGGGTCAGAGTTGCATAAGGCAACGTGTGGAAGACTACCTTCAAAACAAAAAATGTCTATTTGAATGGTTGGTAATGCCATTTGCGATTTGTAATGCCCCAATGACATTCATGTGTGTTATGAATGATGTTCTTAGGCCTTTCATAGATGACTTTTTTATTGTATACTTAGATGACATTATTGTATTTAGTAGGACTTGGGATGAACATGTAATGCATGTAAAGCAAGTATTGGATGTCCTTAAAAGAGAAAATTTGTATGTAAAATTGTCAAAGTGTGACTTTGGAAAAACCTCGTTGGTTTACTTGGGTCATATTGTAGGTGGTGGTCAACTAAAGATAAATCCCTCCAAAGCAGGAATTGTAGGTGGTGGTCAACTAAAGATAAATCCCTCCAAAGCAGGATTCATTGTAAATTGGCCTATGCCAACATCAACTACATAAGTTAGGAGCTTCTTAGGGACAGTTCATTACTGGAGAAATTTCATTTCTAACTTCTCTTATATTGCATCTCCTTTGTATGCCTTAACTAGTTTGAAATGGGTCTTCCAATGGGGAGGAAGACACCATAAAGCCTTCGACGCTTTGAAGGAAAAGATAAGCATCGCACGAGTGGTAGCTCTACCTGACCTACAACAACCGTTCTAGATTGAGATCGATGTCATTGCATATGCCACGGGAGCATTCCTGATGCAAAAACGTAAGCCCATTTGTTTTCATTCTAAAAAGAAATTCTAAGGCTATTTGTAACTATCCTACATATGACAAAGAACTGTATGCATTGGTACAAAGTGTGAATAAATGGAAACACTACTTGATGGGGAAGGAAACGATCATATACATTGATCACCAACCCTTACAGTACCTCCAGTCACAAACCAAGCTACAACAGTCAAGACACTATAGGTCGATGGGATTCTTGCAATAGTTCCATCTAGTTATCAGATACAAGAAAGGCATAAACAACAAAGTTGTGGATATGCTTTCTAGGCCTCCCATTTTTACATCTATTGTTTTGAAAAATGCTTCCTTAACTCATGTCAGTTATATTGAACAGTATATTATTGATGAATATTTCAAAGATGTATATGAGAGGCTAACCCTTGGCTTTTCAGAGGTGGAGAATTTCATTTGTAGGACAAACTACTCTAACATTTGGGCAAGATTTGTATTCCTACAAATGAAAGAGTGCATGTAATCAGGGAAGCTCACACTTCTCTAATTTCTGGGCATTTTGGGGTAGGCAAGACTGTAGCACATTGGCAACGGTTTTGTTATTAGCCTCGAATGAAAGAAATTGTAACCAAATATGTAAAGGGTTGTGTGTTGTGCTCAACTTGTAAGCCCACTAATAGAAAATTAGGGTTGTACACGCCACTTCTTGTTCCTTCTCATCCTTGGGAGAGCATTTCAACGGATTTTTTAGGGGGTTTACCTATGTCTAGGAGGGGTCATGACTACTTGTATGTGGTAGTGGATAGGTTTAGCAATATGTGTATCTTGATGCTATTTAAAAAGCAAGTCATGGCTAAGCAAGCTGCTCACTTGTTCTTCCAACATGTATGGGTTCATTTTGGGTTTCCCACGTCCATCATCTCCGATCAAAATTCTCGATTTTTAGGGGAATTTTGGACAAGTTTATGGCATCTCATGGACACCAAGTTGAAGAGGAGCATTACTTTCCATCCACAGATCGAAGGACAGATAGAGGTGGTAAACAGAACAATGGTTCATTTTCTTTGAGGGTACTACAACAAACATCCTAAACTTTTGGATGAACATCTGCACTATGTCCAACATGCCTACAACAGAGCATTGCACTCTTCCACCCAGAGTTCACCATTTGAGACATGTTTTGGATATCTACCTAAGACTCCCTTGGACTTAACAATGGGTACAAATGTCGACTCAAGTGAACAAAGAGATGAATACAAAGCCTGCAATTTCATCCAAAGGATTCAACATGTACACCAGATAGACCAGGAACAATTGGAAAAGAGAGAAGCTCGGTATAAGGCAAGGCATGACAAGCACCGAGTAGATAATCAATTCCAAGAAGGAGATCAAGTATGGTTGCATATTAGCAAAGATAGGTTGAAGGGTGAAGGCAAGAAGCTCAAGCCCATCCAATATGGACCCTTCACCATCTTAGAAAAGATTGGCACAAATGTTTTCCGCCTAGATCTACCACCATATATGCAAATATACTCAGTTGTGAATGTAGAGAACCTGAAAATTTATGAGCCTCAAATGATCATATGTCAGAGGGAGAGTGTTTAAGTATCCTCAGTTGATGAGTTTGCTCCTGAGTACTTGGATGAGTTAAAGGAAGATATCATCCTAGACAAAAGGACAAGGACTTCATGCATGGGTGATGTTGAATATCTTCGAGTGGGCCTTAAAGGCACACATCCAAGCAATGCATGGTGGATCGAGAAGGGAAAATTTAGGGAGCAATTCCCTCACCTATTTGTTGATTGATAAGGATTTTGGTGGTCCAAAAGCTTCTCAATGGGGAGGAATGATCCAAAAGGCTAAAAGTTCAAAGTCTAAAATATCATTAAAAAAATGGCACCAAATCGAAGAGCTCATCGATATCTTTCCAATGGCGCAAACGGCAACTCGAACCGAGTTCGTATGAAGAAGTTACGACCGGTCAACGTTTCAGTCAAACTAAGAAAAAGTCAAGCAGGGCAGTTTGTACTACTTGTGTCAGCGTGACGTCGGCATGTTGAGCTAGAAGTACTATAGAGTGACACGTGTATTTTTTACATCATCATGTTGACATGGCATCACACGAGGTTGCCATGTGTCATGCTGATTTGGCATTTTTGGCAGACACATGGACCAATATCCGAGTGCCACATGCCAAATGGAAACTCTAACCAAGTTCGTATGAAGAAGTTACAACCGGTCAACATTTCAGTCAAACTAAGAAAAAGTCAAGCAGGGCAATTCATACTACTTGTGTCAGTGTGACGTCGGTATGTTGAGCTAGAAGTACTATAGAGTGACTCTTGTATTTTTTACGTCATCATGTTGACATGGCATCACACGAGACTGCCACGTGTCATGTTGATTTGGCATTTTTGGCAGATGGACCAATATCCGAGTGCCACATGCCACCACCAGGACACGCCACATAACACCATCCATAAAGTGCCATGTGTTCCTTTTTTGG
This sequence comes from Picea sitchensis, assembly GCA_010110895.2. Taxonomy (NCBI): domain Eukaryota; kingdom Viridiplantae; phylum Streptophyta; class Pinopsida; order Pinales; family Pinaceae; genus Picea; species Picea sitchensis. The sequence goes on along the minus strand of SNQJ01S0011728.1, from coordinate 354,169 downwards.
GGGGTGTGACAAGTGGGAGTTGAATGGTTAACAGCCATAAATAGGATTAAGGGAGAATTAGTCGGTTAAATATCAAGTAATGCCAAACGATGGTTTAATGGTGGGTTAAACAATTTGATTATGGTTAAAAAGGAGATATTATTATGGTTTAGTTATAAACCATATATTATGGCGGATATATGATTTGTTAAACATGGTTATATTACATATGGTGTATAACCATAAGTTATATAAAAAATTATCAACTAACGCCAAACGATGGTTTAATGGTGGGTTAAACAATTTGATTATGGTTAAAAACGAGATATTATTATGGGTTAGTTATAAACCATATATTATGGCGGATATACGGTTTGTTAAACATGGTTATATTACATATGGTGTATAACCATACGTTACATAAAACAAATGAATTGTTATAACCCATACCAAATATGCAGCCAACGGGTTTTGAAACCGCTACCAATTCTACAACGCGATGACTTCCTTTAATGTGCTATCCAACTTGCCGAACAACTCAGTTGAAAAGATTGTCGACATTTAATTATTTAACCCTGAAATATGTCATCTGCAAGGGGAGGATATCTGCGCCCATTCATGCGCTCAGATTTCGAGGTCAGACCTGCAATTAATGCAGAGAGAAGAGTATTGTGGCATGGATTTCGAGGCAAGGAGCCCAAAAGTGACAGTGATGGAATTTTATGAAATTATAGTCATTTTTGAACGATTTTTCTAGCCGAGTCCACTAGTCAGAGTTTGTAACCGAACCTCATATTTTCAGGGCATCGCTAGAATTTAGATATTGTCATGTATTTTTCCATATTTTGATGACATAATATAAAGGCCTTTCCACTGAGAAGTGGGTCCTGAAATATAATCTATTTTTGGGACGAACTCTTTTATCAAGTCTGGTGTAATTGCTTTTTCTCATTATTTCTCCATGTGTATGTTTTCTTCATGTATGTTGCACGTATGTTTTGTTCATACTCTTTAATGTAATTTATGTTATAGTCATCGAATAAAAAATCCTGGATCAACTAGCTCATGGAAGAAAGATGATTATATCCATGTGGTAACTTGTTGGTGAAGATGCTCATAGAAGAACAGTCATAATATATCATTCCCTTGAGAAGAAATTTGGGTCGACCTGGTCGACTTTATATGAACACAAGCCTACATACATAAAAGAGAAAAAAATCTCATGAGATGAAGAAAACACACACGTTGCAAGATTATTGGAAATGATGCTTGTTTGATGTTTGGAGAAGGGAAACAATGTCTAATTTGACTATTGAGTTATATAAGTTAAAACTCAAGACATTGCTCGACTGATAATATCAACACGTTGTTATTATTATTTTTCAAGTGGGATCTGGAAGAAACTATTGTTGAAACATGCCAATAATGTGAAAAGCACCAATGAATATGCAAACACAAAGTTTGGTTGGGCCTACTACACTAGAATTTTGCACTTCAAAGTACTCTATTCGAATAATGTTCTTGTGAAGATGATTGTCAAGTTGGAGAAAAATAGATGGAATCGTGTTGAAGAGTTCAAGTGCCAGAATTGAACGACGTTGGGTATTGATATTGTTGAAATAAATTGCAAAAACTTTATGAAATTATTGCAGGTCAATTATATTAAATGAAATTTCATTGTTGTTCATGAGAAGATTGTGAAGCTCTTGTTTGAATTCTTGTCCACGTTTGAACAGGGGAAATTTTTATGGCGTAAATAACTCCTGCACAAATGTCAAAGAAGCAAGAGTAATACGGAATAAGTACTTGCATTTACATCTCATGTAATTTCAATGCATGAAAAGGGTTCAAGATAGCAAAAGAGATATTTTTATTTGACAAGGTGGAGAGGGAAATTGTTTCTATATTATTCAAAAAGGAGAGTCTAAAGTATTGGAAGTCCCAAGGAGGAGCTTGGCACATTTGTGCATGGTATAGTTCTAATAAATTTTCTTTCACTTATGACTTTGCCTCTTTTATTATGGGAAAAATATAAAAAAAAAAATCGAAGATATCTATATAAAAATGTTGCATGAAGGATAGTTAAATTTTATAGTCGAGTACGAGTCTGGTCGAGTTTGGCATCTAGTTTAGTTGGAAAAAAAAATGTTGTTGATTGAGTCGGTCGCATATCATTCGATTGATTCATATCTATTTGAGTCATATTTATTGTAAAGTTTGAGTTGAAAGTTAGGTTGAGAAAGAAATAGAAAATTTTAAATCGAGTATTAGTGGATTGAGTCATAGTCATTGTAAAATCTAAATTATCAAGAATGGATTATAAAGAATGAAGGGGGTTAAATGTGAGTATTCAAGGTAGGTGATCCTCTCAACCATTATAATGTAAGTCGGTGCCTAGTCGACGAGATTAGTTCCTTGCTGAGATCAGTCGATATCCAGTAGAAAACATTTAGTTGTGTATGTAAAATTCTAGTACCAACAAAAATAGTTTTTTTTATCTCGGTGGAGAATCATAGTAGATTCCATTAAGTCGTGTCCTAGTCTAATCAAGTCATGATCATGTAGAATCTTATTTGAGTCATAGTGAGTCATCCATTATGTAATGACAATTGCAAACTTGAGTCCATTTTTAGATACTTGAAAGCATAAAGAAGCATAGCCATGATTAAGAAGTAGAGTAACAATTTGACTAAGTTGTGAGCATACAAAGAGTGGAATATTTGATATTTTTGCAGCAGTTGAATGAGAAAATCACTTGCAGAGAGAATTACTTTTGAGATTCTTGCTACAAGTGAAGAAAACATTCAAGAAAGATACATCATATAACATCACACACAAAGAACTTAAAGGGCAAGATGATGACACCAGAACGAAAGAATTGATCGATCCCTCTGGTATAAGAGTTTTGGAACAGTTCCCTGGGTTTTTGTTAGGGTCCTAACCCGCACATAGGTAGATCAATATATTCGGATGTAATAAAGGTCAATATTAATAAGGCCTTTCAATAAAATAGAATAAGGCGGATGTAAGAATACCTAATAGAAGCTTCCGCTTCTAGAAGGATCTTCCTCTAGATGCTTCTCTTGATAGACATATTGAGTATAAATAAGGGTCGAGGGTATGAAAACCCTAGCTTGGAGATTATTGTAACAGAGCGTTGCTCGACTGGAGGTTGCCCCCTCGAAGAGGCCTGTGAACATTGCTTTCTGAATCAGAGTGTTATTTCTGTTGTTGTTCTTATATCATTTATGTGTTATTGTGGAGATTATGTTGGTTGTATTATTGTTATTCTGCCATTTCTAGCATTTCATTTATGTTCTACATATTTATTATATCTGGTATCTTGCAAGTGGTATCAGAGCACTTTCCTTGGCAGAAATTGTGGGAAAATTTTTTCAAGGTAGAGACGTATTCCGACGTCTTTAAGCCACAGAGATCTATCGTTACGCGCATAAACCTGCGGTTGAGGGATTCATACACGTAGGAAATACAAGTGGTTCTTAAGCACACATCTATTGGCCACCTTTGTAACCCCTGTTGGTACCCCTTCGAGTGGTAGCGCATCAAACAACACCTGTGTACGGATCGGCCTAGATTTCCTGAAGCCCTCTTTAGATAAACCTATCGGTCGCCGGACTACTATAGTGTCACCGAGAACAGCACTCGGGAAGATACTCTCTGGTACCTAGATAGTCGGGTAATACGGCTAAGGGTACGGTCGATCCTCCTTAGTTAGTGCCCTGAGATATTGGGCTGAGTACTACTGTTGGACCCCGCACGTATATCAAAGAGCTATATTACAGGGAAAACTCTTGTATGTAGAACCCTTGAATACCTAACCCTTGGGGGACAGAAACATAAACAAATTAAAACAAACCACATCTATTGTCGCGCAATTGTGTTCGGGTTGCCAAGTAAATACACATTTCTTTCTGGTTAAGCA
>SNQJ01S0011728.1:308378-337360 GCA_010110895.2 Picea sitchensis | reverse complement strand
CCTTGTGCTTTGCGTGATGATAACGTTTAAAAAGTAGACATTTAAGGGTTGTTTTTATGATTTTGTTTACAGTAATGATGAGTTCTTTTACCACATTATAAAAATGTGTCATTTTAATACCCCAATTTTAGAATGGGTGCTACTGGTAGCAGTACTTTTCAATTTGATGGTTGATTTTTAGGTTTTGGTTTTAATGGTACCAAGTGATAAAAATACGATTTCAAATGATCTCAAAATTTAATGTTTTGAAAAGAAAAAAAAAATCAAAAACATGTTTTTTTCTTTTTAGGTGTTGATTTTAAGGTTTTTCTAAGCTATTGTCTAAGTTTTGAAGGCCATGTTTGAAAAATGTTGTAATTTTGACCCCGTTTAAAAAATGGTGCTACCGGTAGCACCACTTTTTGATTTGGGGGTTGATTTTGATGTTTTTTATGCAAAAATATGGGTTTTTTGGGCCAGAGTTATCGTTTTGAGGTCACAGTTCTCATTAAGTTGGTAACTTTGTTAAAAGAGAATAGATACCATTTGTTTTTCTCTCCAGCTAAAGAATTCCCCTTTCATCATATGTAATTGCCATCTTATCTGCATATGGATGACATTTACTTTGTTTTGGAAACTTTTCCTTTAATTTTGAATCGGGCCATCTAGGCATCTTTTGTTCTTTTCAATCGTTGCCTTGGTGGGGTTATACATTCTCTGACATTGAAATTCTCAGCAAGGAGGGTTATCTCTCTATTGACTACAACTTTTGGAGCAACTCTTTCCTACTTAAATATTTCTCTATTTCTAGCTAGCCAAATCCTCCAACATATATACTTTGGAAGACCTATCTATATTTGTTTAAACTGAGTTTTGTTCCATAAGGACCCCTTTCATGTGAAACCTCACTTACCAAAATGATATTTCCACATTACTGGCTTGCAAAAGTGGTTCTCAAGTCATGTCAAAGCCTTTTTCCCAAAATGTTGCAGTATAGCTACACTCTCAAAATAAGTGAGGTGTAGTTTCTTCATTTTCCAAGCATAGATCACATCTTGAAGGTCCTTAGGTCCCATCAGATTGCCAAAAAATCCCATCTTAAGGATTTAGGGGGAATAGTTTCCTTAGCTAGTAGCAACTCATATACCTTATTTATCATAAATATGGATGATCCCCAGCGTTGTTGATCACAGGTTGATCAAATTTTTGGTGCACGCCCACTCAAAAGGACTTTCATTTTCTGAACTAAAGGTGTCAACCTCGGAGGAATTTCTCCAAATTTCCAATCGTTCCACCAGCCATTTGTGTTCCAAGTAGCTATATCGACAATAGTTTTGAGTCTGAGAGAATCTAGCCAGCACTTAGATGGAGCCAATTCATGTATGTGGACCAAGGGATTATTTCCCATTATATTATCATTCCAAATATCTATTGAAACCCCATTGCCTAGTACTCACGTGAGATCTGATTGAATTATGGGAATTGCTGCATAAACCAATTTCCATATTGAGGATCCATTCCTAGCTGCAGAAAGCACATCCAAACATATTTTTCAAGGTCCAAAAAAAATTTTTTTGACTAAGATCTTTTTCCACCATTTGTATTTCCTATTAACCATTCTCCATAAGATCTTAGCCCCCAAGGCCAAGTTCATCAATTTAGGATCAATAATCCCTCAACCACCATGAATTTTAGTGGCCCACACTATGGAAGAGTTGATTCAATGAAACCTATTATTATTGGATTTTCCACCTTGCCACAAAATTTTTTGAGCCTCCCTTTCTATTTGTTATTGAACACCTACTGGAGCCAAGAGAGGTGAACATTGGAAGATAGGGAGAACAGATAGCATTGCTTTGATGAGTGTAATTATCATTGTTGTGTTTATCTAATGAGTTCCCCATTGCACAAATGTTGACTTGACTTTTTTTTAAGATTTGTTTCCATATGTTAGAAGTAGTGAAACGAAGACAAATAGGCATTCCCAAATATGTAAAATATTTCCAATCAACCTTATATGGAATGAAAAAATATTAGACAAAATTGCAAGGGCATTTTGACTTACATTCTAGGCATACATTTGGATTTTTAGATGATTGATTGATTCTCTAGATGCTTGAGTAAACGAGTCCAAATTTCATTTGAACCTTTTGGTTATTGTGACTGAAGCTCTTCCCAAGAGGAGATTATCATTGCCAAACTAGGAGTGGTTTATGCCTTTCACTCCTCTAACTATTCAAATTCCAAGAAACACACCATTAGCCCAATCACATTCCAATTTCCTACTTAAACATTCCACCATAATTATATACAATAGTGGATATAGAGGGAAAACTTGTCTCAATCCTCTACTTGCATTAAAAAAAAAAGTTGGGCATCCATTGACCAAGGGAGAGATCTAAGAATTGCTAATACAAGCAGAGATCCATTGAACAAAAGCATCATTGATTCAAAACTAATGAAGAAAATCAAAGAGAAAAGAGTATCTAACCCGATCAAGTGCATTGGCCATGTCAATCTTGATTATCATTCCATTGTCCCCTTTAGTTTCACTTATGTGTATTCCTTCCTTTGCTAGAATTATATTATCGGTGATTTGACTTTTCACCATAAAATCACTTTGATTTGTTAATATAATTTTGGGGAGAAACTTTTTGAGCCTAGATACTATAATTTTTGTTATTATTTTGTATGAAGTGTTGCACAAATGGATTTGTCTAAACCTGGAAAAAGATGTTGGATTTTTTTCTTTAGGTATGAGGGATAAAAAGGCCAAATTTGTGGCTCCCCCCATTCTAAAAGATTTATGAACATACTCAATCACTCTCACTAAATTGTATTTTATAGTGTCCCAGCAAACCCTATAAAAATGGATAGTAAATCCATCTATACCATGGATTTTGTCGAAGTCTAGCTCCTAGATTGCAGCTTGTATTTCTTCTTCATATACCCTCTACATAATATTTTCATTTTCTTCCAAGGAAATTATTTTTGGTATGTTAGTCAACATTGCAGATGTAACCTCTCACTCCACCCCTTCCTTTTCATTATACATCTTTAAAGTGGATATAAGTTGTTTCCTTGGTTTTGTCAAAAGTATTGAGAGTCTCCCCATTGGCAATCTATATCTCTTTAACATTCTTCCTCTATAATCTAGCTCTCACTTGCTTATGAAAGTAAGTAATATTCATGTCCCCTGCCTTAAGTCATAAACACCTACATTTCAATCTCCAACTCATTTCTTCATTATGACGAGATTTTGCATACCTTTGGAATGCCACTCTTTCCTCCATTACCCATTCTCTGAGTGACTTTCTCAAGATCAATTTGATTTTGTATGCTTTCTAACTTCTCCATGTAAGATTGAACCTCAAATTTTGAAGAAGAAAGATGGTTTTTTTCCCATTCCTTGAGCACTTTCTTAGTATATTTTAGATTTTCCTCCCATATATGGATTGGGGAACCAACCACCCAATTTAACCAGGTTCACTTTATAATTTCAATCCCCACTTTATCTTGTAGCCAAAGGGGATTAAAATGGAAAGGAATTGGGCCATAGTCAGGCACCTCCTTGAGGATCAACAAAATTGGTTTATGATCTGACATTTCCCATGGGATGATTCTAGAAGAGGCTAAAAAATCAATCTCCAAAAAAGTACTATGGATTAACAACCTCTCTAGCCGTCTAGCTATATGCCTAGGACCAATCTGCTTGTTCGACCAAGTATATTTTCCTATCTGAGGTTTTACATCTACTGAATGCCATAGGGAGATAAAATATTCCATCCTTTCTCCTTTTGACTAAGTGTAGTATTAAAATCCCTTGCCACTATGCAATTATGCTAATGAATCATCCCTTTCAAGTTTATTAAAGAATATCAATACTCCCCTTTTTCAGAATATAAGGCATGTTTTTTTAGATAGGTAAAAATCTAGTGTTGTGATTGTTGATTATGGGTTACCTATCAGAGAGTATCATTCCATATAGTGCACAATCCCTCTAAGGCCCCTCTAGCACTAACTTCCAACCCTTCACTATTTTTCCAAAATTTGCCACATCTTAGTACAACTTCTACATCATCTAATTGTGTCTCTTAGATTAAGAGGATTGAGGGCTTTTCCTTTTTGACCAAACTCATTGTTGATTCCAATTTTTATTTGTTCACTAATCCCCTACAATCAGGAGACTATATTCATTATTTACTTGGAGGTTTTTTGAATCCACCCCCTGATGGATTCGTTCCACTTTGTTTTATTCTAATTATTTTTCCCATTAGATTTGGGAGGGTATGCTATTGTCCTAGCTATATTTATGTCTCTGTCATTTCTTATCTTTTGTCTTTTACAAGTTTTCATCGAAGTCTTCTTCGCGTTTTCCCTTCTATTACTATCCCTTCCCTATCCTCATTTGTTCTATCATATTCTTCATAAGGCCTTTGGTAGTCCAATCCAAAATATGAATTTAAAGGAACCATAATATATGGAAGTGGGAGATCCTCTACATGATTAGGATTGCAACTCCCAACCTCAAGGGATGAGATGAACTCAAGTTTAATCTCTATTGTTGGAATCCCAATATTAGGGTTGCCACTATTTGGAAAAATTCCCATTATTTCATTAACTCAATCGATTTCTTAATGAGATAGCAATTCATTCATATTTCTATTGTTGATACACAGAAAGGATCCATACACATGTGTTAGCCCTAGATGTTGCTCCTATTATTTTCTCAATGCCCATTTGTCATGATATAATTACCAATAATGGATTCTGTTTTGACTATTGTGTTGTACTTTTTTTTCCATTGACTCTCTTTTTTTTAACTTGGTGCCACTAATCCTCTTTTTCCTGAGTTCCTTGTTCTGCTTCTACATTTTTGGGACGATTTTTGGAAAAGTGTCCATAGTAATGACATTGCTTGCATTTGAAAGGGAGTTTTTCATAATCCACTACTTGGATATGGTTCCAATAATCAAGGACCAATTACACTGTTTTCAATAAACCCTTCTCCAAGTCTACCTCTACACTAATTCATGTGTGGGCCATCATTCCATCCTTAGGTTATGCTTTATCTATGTAGGTCCCTAAAGTGCTCCCAATAAACTCCAATACTTCATCATTCTAGCAATGCATCAATCTAACTAGACTAGAACCGCCGACAGGATGCCATTTTCAGGGTTGAAGTCTAGTGTCCATCTGTTTAAATACAACCCTTTGGTTCCATAAAAATATGGCCCATTTATAAATATTAGATCTCTATACTTGTTTTTTAAGTAAAATGTATATTATCCTCTTTCACAAAAACAATGTGAAAGATTTCCTTTGATAAGTCCCACCCAACGCTTTTGTATCCAATTCACCATGGATTTTTGGGAGCGTCAAGTCCCTGTAAACTAGCCAATCAAGGCTCTCTCTAGAAGACTCAAAGCCATATGCCTTGCATTTGTTGCAAGCATCTGAACTTTTGGGGTTTCCTCTAGCCTCTTGACAAATCATGTCGACACACTTCCGATCGACTTGTCCAACAAAGAGACCAATGCACTAAACTCATCTTCCTTCGATGGAGAGGAGGGTGGTTCCCCCTCGAAACAGTGCTCTATTCAACAACCTTTGATCGCTATAGTACTATAGGGTTTTCCTCCTCTTTCTCCCTAGTTAGTTGGTTATTGTTCCTATGTATTTCCTTTATCATTATTTGATAGTATAGGTTCTACAAAAGGACATAAGATCCTAATAACTTTGTAAAACATAGAACCTAACCAAAACTATGAAATTTGGCTACTTCTTCCATAGTTTCATTCATAGGGTTTAAGTCTTGCTTGACAATTTTCATGTATTTAGGCTGTTGGTGCACCGTTTCTTCTTCCTTCATTCCCTAAAAATTGGAATTGACTAATTGCACTTGATTTGAGGACCCCAATTGATCTCCCTTAATCATATTTATGACCCTATTCTTGAGCATGCTGCATCTTTCCTCTAAGACAACCATTTGACGCTTTTGTTGAATGAATGTGCCCATAATTGTGGAAATTTGAGTGGTAACTTGTCACTCACTCTCATGATTTTTTGTTCTATTTGTGAATATTGAGGCTTTGTTGCCTTGAATAGTCTCCTCATGGTTCCTTAAAGCACATAGAACCTCCTATAATTCCCTGTAATCCATCCTTAATCCACTACAGTCCAAGCTCCCGTACAAAATTAAGGTCTTTGAATTTCTTATTGTCAAAATTCTTTTTGTCACATTCAGGCCATAGAAATCCCAATTTAAGTTTATAAGAGTTATAACCAACCAAGATATAATTGCACAGAGCCAAAGAGGGTTCATTCAGAGAAAACAAACTCCTGCATGAGTAGAGGGTGAGTGCAACTACAATAATTATTGAACCAGAACTAGAAACCATCCAATTAATATCATACCTCCCTGAATTGATGAAATTTCACAGATTCATATCCTAACTAAGAGAAATCCTTAGTTGAATTGGAACAAGTATTACAGTAATTGATGATGTGAACCAGTGAAAAACTCCTTAAAATTGGGTGAGTCTCAAATTGAGAAAAAACTTATAAAGAAAGGACTGAAACCAAACTAAGATCACGATGCACAAGTAGAGTAGAAGCAAGACAAATGTTGACCTCCTTGAAATGATACAGAACATAGGAGGAGGCTCACCTTCAATATGAATCCAAACTGAAAGTATAGACACAATCCCAATCAAATTAACAAACTTGCCAAGATGTAATGCAAACCTAGAATCTAGGCTCTCCTCCAACACATTCCAGGCCAAATAACCATAATCTCACCTTGAGAAATGAAGCTTCTCCCCGAGGATTCAAAACTGTGTGAGTCCATAATCCAAAGCATGCAAAAGGGAGCCTTAGGTCACTTCTCATAATGAGATCTTCTATATGACAATACTTCTTTATTAATAGACACGGACCACCTTAAATGCATGTTATGTGCCTCCATATTCATATTAAATTTCATAGAATGGGTCGATTGTATAGTTTTCCATTGATTTCAAGAACCCCTTATTTTAGAGTGGTGGCTTTATTAGCAAGGCTATATATTGTTGATTTGTTTTCCCTTAACACATCATAGAAATGTATACATGTGAATTTGATTACTTCTTGATGTATTGGAACTAGCATTGATGTTAATAAGTCATCTTTTGGGATTGTATGAAAATCATCTGACTTAGGATGGACTTTGAATCCCCCACCACTATCAATGATTGAATACAAGAACCGTAGTCAATCTTCAATCTTCGGAGTAAAGCATAGGTTTTTTCTTGGTTGTTAGATGAATTACCAAATCCCCAAGTGAAGGATGTTTCAATTGTTCCTCCAAGGCTCATGATAACCCCGCATGCACCTATCACTCCAAAATATTAGGTGTTTTTCTAAAGCAGTATATCTGCGAGGAATGTTGGGATGTGTGAACTATGGAATTTAGCAAGCTCTATTTTGTGACATATGAGAAATGTCAATTTTGTATGGAGTCTCAAAATAACAGTATTTGTATTTTCATTATTTAACTCTCCAACTTTTTTTAATATATATTTCCTAGTTTCGATTAAAAAAAAACTTATACTTTTTTTAAGCTAAAAAAACTATTATCATTTACAAAAAGGTGAAAATATAGCAGGAGGCTAGGAGACCTGCCAAAAAGGAAATCGGGTCTCATCTAGCCTATTGTTCAAAGAGAGTATATCAGTTTATCAAAGAGATAATAACAGTGATCAACATATCATCAAAAATAGCAATAGTCTATGATAGAAAAGCTATGATTCTATCATATCCCTAAGTATTATAGTAAAGATACGCAGCAAAAAAAAAAACATGTATGTTGACCTGAGTCGGTCCTTAGGAGAGGACCGAGTCTTTGTCTACTCCCTGTCCATTTGAAATTAATCTTATTCCTCTGTAGTTAGGTTCTGAGAAGGTCAAGAATTGTTATCGACAGTAATTGGGCAATCATGAGTTCCATCCGAGGCCAAACCATCGATCAAAGGCTTGCTTGGACCTGGATCAGAGGACGCCTTCGAAACCTTGAACTTAATCCCATTAGAAAATTGACACATTAGTTCGAATTCACCCTATAATATCTCGATGGTATGCAAAATATTTCTCTAGTCTAACATGCATTTCTCCAAATTCTGAGCCACCATAGCTTTGACATGCTAGTAGAGTTCCATTGTCTTGAAAAATTTGGTCTCGAGTGTGAGAGTATAGAGGGTCATACAATCAACCCCTGAATTCTTCAAAAATATCCTCATCCAAGGTTTGTTTATGCTTGAGATTCACCATGTATTCCACCTAGTCAACCTCATTTTGAGCTTCTTCAAAGCAATTTTCTAGGAATCTGCTCTTCGCCTCCCAAGCCTTAATTTCCACTCTAGTAAACGCACGTGGGTGAAAGGATGAAGCATCCTTAGTAACTCAATTTCCTTTTTCCTTATGTGCCTTTTCTCCTTTTCTCCCACCCTTAGCCATTTCTGCACTGGAGTAGGCTCCTTCCACAGGCCCACCTTTTGCAGACCTCCGACCACATACTCGCATAAACAGACCCTCACCCTCTTCTTGTTGTAAAGGCCCAACTGAAAACTCTTAACCTCCTTCGATAGAGAAGATCTCTCAGCCCACAACAACAGAGCCGAGTTCCTAGAACCAGATTCAAAGACCCCAAACCCCAAGAACATTGACACCTAGAATGCTTACCTCCTAATCCCAGACACAAAACATGCTTCCCCCTTAGCCCTAAATGTGACTCAAACTAGGGGCTTTGAACTAGAACAATATAGTTCCATGGTTCCTATCATTGGTCTCTTGTACCTCCCACTTGGGCTACCTGAAGACCCCTTGATAAACCGACTAGAGATTACCCATTGCGCCTATGGTCATGATAACCATAACACTACCATCCTTGGCCATGATGTTCACCTCCTCCTCTATTTTGTCCTTTGTTTCCTTCTCACTACGGTTCATAACCTCGGGAAACACTACCATGTACCTCCCACCTCGTCCACAACCTTAGTTACTCATTGCTTAGATCGTGGGTACGAGGATGGATATCTCCCCTCCTCCTTCCAGGACCTTCGATGAGCCAATGTCCATGTCGCACATGACATCTTCCACTTGGACAAGGCAAACAAAACTAGATCCATTATGTGTGTTGACATGAAAGACAAGGAGGCTATGATGACATCACACTGACTATTCCTCCACAACTTGTCCAGAAACATGCAGAAAAGATATTGTTGGGTAATGGGATATCCATTACAAATTTTAATATATTGTCCAAAACAGTATATGACCGTGGTGATTGTGATCGAATTATTTCGCTCAACAAAACAAGTATTATGGAAAAAAATTCCGTTGTTTGTTCAGAATATCATTTCATCCCAGACTCGATTATCAGCCAGCTTGCACAGAGCACTGATATTTACCCAATCGGAACGATTGGCACAACTGTCACACTGGAGAGAAAACTTGGCTCGCAAAACATTCTCCATATAAAGGATGGAGAGTCGGACAGCGACAAGGCAATGGTACCTCTTTTCATATTCAGTTTTGTCCTTTTCTTTCGCATGTGCATGTATCTCGGGTAAGTTACACAAATATTGCATTGTTCCATGTTGCAGCTACAATTGTTCGATACGTATTCAAATTTGTTTTTGTCAATGGAGCAGCAATTGCATAAAGGGCATATTCCACTTATGCTCTTCAAAAATATAACAAAGAAAAGGGATGTTAGAGAAAGGATCTTTTAGACAACCCATGCAACGTTTGTAACAGATTTGCGAGCAACTATAGTACAGGATATGAAGAAACTAGCTAGCTCTACAACTGTTGTGCGTATTGCATCCACAAAATCATCCTCATTTTGCTTATACAAATAGCCTTCAACAAATTTATGCGACAGTTTTATTTTATTTTTATTATTTTAAGGGGAAGGGAGGTGCATTTGTGTATTATATTGTTCAATGTATTAATTCATATTCTTGTGTTCCCAGGTTGAAGGTGTTTTAGTTGCATCCAATGTGTACTCGACCCCCTTTGAACCTGTATGTGCGAAATGCAATTCTCCTGCTTCTGCCTCCGCTTTGATAAGTGATGATACGATTGATTGTCTGCGATGCAGTGAAAAATGTCCTTATATATATGGGCATTGCGTCAATGCTTCCATCCGAACTGTGGGCAACATAACCATGTATTGTATGGTTAGGCAGCCTCTGTTACAAAATGTGCTTCCTAAGTTGGAAGAATTGTCATATGAAACATATCTACAGAAAAAGGCAAGCAGTGTCTACATGTTGCGAGACCTTCGGATACACAGCAAATTCACCTTAAATGAGGACAATGCAATTTTGCATATCAGCTGAAGAAGGGAAAAAAATATATATATCAAACTTTGGCAGGAAACGAAAATATCTCATTTGTCTCTGTAATATTTCCTCAACATCCAGATGAATGTTCGTTGGACTCGGCTACTTGGGATTGCATGCACAAATGGGAAGCATGGCAGCAAACCCCATATATCCCATGGCCCCGATTATTTTCTACTTTGAACATATACCAAATGCAAGAGAAAACGAATGCGGCGACATCTTTTCTTTGTATATCAAATTGTTTGATGCAAAGGTCGATGTGTCCTTCTCTATGGAACCTTGTGGGAACTTGCTTGAAGCCTATTTGAAGTTTAGTTGGTTCTTGGTTGTGTGCTTCATCTGTCAATTTGTATATTGCGGAACTCTGACTGTTGTTTGGAGGAAACGGAACAATAGAATTGAATTTTTTAGCCTGCTAGCCCGCAAATCTGCCTGATGATTTCTATGGCAATGTGACGCAAATGTAGTATGTGGCTTGTTTTAGCATTTTTCCTTAATCGATGAACTTGGTAAAATTAATTTCCTAGAATAATTTGAAATCAACGAATATATATTATGTGAAGTGCAATTGTGCTATCATATCAACAAGAGGCCCTTAAAATTCAAATCCGTCGTTGTTTTAGCATTTTTTTCTTAATCGATGAACTTGGTAAAATTAATCTCCTGGAATAATTTGAAATCAACGAATATATATTGTGCGAAGTGAAATTGTACTATCATATCAACAAGAGACCCTTAAAATTCAAATTGGTCGTTGTTATGCTTGCAGTCATAGAATTTTAAAAAACTTTCTTTTGTTTCCTTCATTATTTTTAAAATAAGGGATTTAACATCCTTTGATAATTTTATGTAATTCAATTGTACAATATCAATATTTAATATTAATAATTTAGTATTTGAAAATAATGTTTTTAGATAATGTTAGATAAGATGACCATCCGTAAACAATCGCAATCTTGAGCCCGCCAGTCCTGGAGTCCTTCTATCAATTTGTATGTCCCGGAAGTCCAAGTGGTGTTTGGAGGACACGGGACAGTAGAAGTGAAATGTTGAGCCAGAGAGCCTGCAAGTTCGCCTGTCAATTTGTATATCGAGGAACCAAGGGTGCTATTTGTAGGACACGGAACAATAGAGGCTCAATTTTGAGCCCGCCAGCCCGAGAACCCGCGATCCAAAAAGTGGCTAAGTATGGAATGAAGGATCCGTACATGCTCTATAAAATCTCATGTCCATACTTTATAAAAGTACATGTTTACTATGTATTGCTCGTTGGTCGTTGTTATGCTTGTGGTGATAGAATTTTAAAAAAATTATTGTGTTTCCTTCATTTTTTTTAAAATAAGCGATTTAACATCCTTTGATAATTTTATGTAATTCAATTGTACAATATCAATATTTAATATTAATAATTTAGTATTTGAAAATAATGTTTTTAGATAATGTTAGATAGGATGACCATCCGTAAACAATCGCAATCTTGAGCCCGACAATCCTGGAGTCCTTTTGTCAATTTGTATGTCGTGGAACTCTGACTGTTGTTTGGAGGATACGGGACAATAGAAGTGCAATGTTGAGTCAGAGAGCCCGAAGTCCGCCTGTCAATTTGTATATCGCGGAACTCTGGGTGCTATTTGTAGGACATAGAACAATAGAGACTCAATTTTGAGCCCGCCAGCCCGAGAACCTGCGATCCAAAAAGTGGCTAAGTATGGAATGAAGGATCCGTCCATGCTCTATATAATCTCATGTCCATACTTTATTAAAGTACATGTTTACTATGTATTGAACGTTTCTCAAAAAATTTCTAGGTGTGGAAGTTGGCGGATGCACGTGTTCAGGTTTCCACTTACTTTTATATCACTAGCCCGACCAAATTGTACAAACTTTCTTGTTTAATTAAATTATGCAATATCAATATTTAATATTAATCATTTAGTATTGAAAATAATGTTTTTAGATCATGTTAGATAGTTGATAGGGATTACCATCCGTAAACAATGGCAATCTTGAACCCGCCAACCCTGGAGTCTGTCTATCAATTTGTATATCGTGGAACTCTGAGTGTTGTTTGGAGGACACGCAACAATAAAAGTGCAATGTTGAGCCAGCCAACCCGCAGGTCCGCTTGTCAATTTGTATATCGCATAATTGTGGGTGCTATTTATAGGGCGCCGAACAATAGAGGCCCAATTCTCATTCCACCAGCCCGAGAACCCGCAATCCAAAAAGTGGCCAAGTATGGAATGCGAGATCCATACATGATCTATAAAAATTTCATGTCCATACTTTATAAGAGTACATACTTAGTATGTATTACTCGTTTTTCGGAAAACTTCTATTTGCGGAAGTCGGCGGATTCACGACTTTTATCTCACCAGCCTGACCGACCGCTTCCCCGTTTGATATTGTAATAAACGAATATAAACTGGACCAAGTCCAATTGTGATATCACATCAACACGAGGCCCTTAAAATTCAAATAGCCCGCAAGTCCGCTTGTCAATTTGTATATCGCGGAAATGTGGGTGTTATTTGTATACCCTTTGCACAATCTTTTCATTTTCTTCCAAGGAGATGGTTGATGGTATGTTAGTCAAAATTGTAGTTGTAACCTCTAGCCTTGCCCCTTCCTTTTCATTATATAGATCTTTAAAGTGGAGATAAGTTGCTTCCTTGGTTTTCTCAAAACTATTGAGAGTATCTGCATTAGAAATATGTATCTCTTTAACATTGTTGCTCCATAATATGGCTCTTGCTTGCTTATGAAAGTAATCAATATTCATGTTCCCTGCCTTAAGTCACAAACTCCTAGATTTCAATCTTCGACTCATTTCTTCATTATGAAGAGATTTTTCATACCTTTGGAATGCCTCTCTTTCCTCCATTACCATTCCATAAATGACTTGATCAACCTCAATTTGAATCTGTATCCTTTCTAACTTCTCCCTGTAAGAATGAATCTCAAATTCCAAAGAAAAAACATATTTTTTTACCCGCTCCTTGAGCGCTTTCTTAGTATCTTTTAGATTTTCCTCCCATATATGGATTGGGGAAACAACCGCCCAATTATACCAGGTTTTCTTTATAATTTCAATCACCACTTTATCTTATAGCCAAAGGGGATTATAACGGAAAGGAATTGGGCCATAGTTAGGCACCTCCTTGAGGATCAACAAAATTGGTTTATGATTTGACATTGCCCATTGGATGATTCTAGAAGAGGCTGCAAAATCACTCTCCAAAAAAGTACTTTGGATCAAGAACCTATCTAGCCTTGAAACAATATGCCTGGGACTAATCCGCTTTTTCTACCAAGTATATTTTCGTATTTTTTGGTTTACATCTACTAAAACTTATAGGGAAATAAAATCTTTCATCCTTTCTCTATATGGGTCTCGCACTATACTCCCTACCCTTTTCTCCTTTTGACTAAGTGTAGTATTAAAATCCCCTGCTATTGAACTTATGCTTATACTAAGGGGGGGGTGAATCAATATAAGATATTTTTTACTTTAATTGAGCATTCATCAATCATTCATTAACTTTAAAAAACTAAATTCATGTAAACTCAAAGCATGGTACACAAAGTTTAACTTGGAAACCCTTGTGGGAGAAAACCACAAAAACTTATCTTTATAAATATCTATAGGCACCAACCTATTGTTACAAAGCTTGTAGGAAAAACCCTACTAGAGACACCAATATCCTTAGCTAAGCACCAACTTAGCAAGATATTGTGTAGGCATCAACCTATTGGAGACACCAATCTCTTCAATTGAGCACCAACTCATCAAGATATTGTGTGGGCACCAACCTACTGGAGACACCAATATCCTCAATTGAGCACAAACTTAGCAAGATATTGTGTAGGCACCATCCTACTAGAGACACCAATCTCCTCAGTTGAGAACCAACTCAGTAAGACATGTATAGACACCAATATAAGATCTTCATATACAGAGTACTTTTAACTTCACATATGTGCTTCATACTTCACGCATTTCACAACATCATCATACCCTTAACTTCCATGCTCCATTGTCTCTCTTTGCTTCATACCCCATACATAGAATCAAACCCTGGTCAAATTTAGCCTTCATGCCCTAGTGAACCTCGTAGCATCACTCCCATAATATAATTCCAGACTGCAACATCACAACCTCAAAATAGCGCACTTTTTGCACCCTTAAAACTCAAAGAAAACTCCCCGCACCTTTAGACCCCAAGAATACTCTCCAGTTTCTCTTGTTCACCTCAGAGTTGTTATTCTTGCTTGGATGCTCTTCAAATGCGCACATCTATCCTGCATTTATAGTGTTTCTATGCTCACTTTTAGGACTGACCTGTAAAGATTAGTTGGGTCGACCTAAACTTTTTGGATGGCTTGTATAACAGGAAAATTCATATCTCCTCATTCCTAAGGAGTTATAGGGATTTTTATATGCCATTGGAAAGGTATAAGAATAAGTTTTCCACCCATATAACCTATGCTCCCATTTAAGCTAGGTACCTAGAATAAAAATGTCTTCAAATATAAGGTATCCAAATAGAGAATAAAAAATCCAAAAAGAAAATTTCCAACAATCTCCATCTCGCAATGTTTATCTTGGATATTTGTAGTCTCCCCCTTGTCTTTGACATCAATGACAACAATATTTCCAACACCCGCCACTATGCAGTTATGTCAATGAATCATCCCTTTCAAGATTATTAAAGAATACCAATACTCCCTTTTTTTAGATATAACCATATAGTGCACAATCCCCCTAAGGCCACTCTAGCACTAACTTCCAATCCTTCATTATTTTTCCAAAAATTGTCACATCTTAGTACAACTTCTACCTCATTTAATTTTGTCTCTTAGATTAAGAGGATTCAGGAATTTTTCTTTTTTACCAAACTCGTTGTTGATTCCACTTTTTCTTTGTTCCCTGATCCCCTACAATCGGGAGTCTATATTCATTATTTACATGGAGGTTTTCGGAATCCAACCCCTGATGGATTTGTTCCGCTATGGTTTCTTATGATTCTTCTTCCCATTAGATTTGGGAGGGTATGCTAATGTCCTAACTCTATTTCTTTCTTTGCCATTTTTTATCTTTTATCTTCTACAAGTTTTCATCCAAGTCTTCTTCGAGTTTTCCCTTCTATTATTATCTCTTCCTTATCCTCGTATGTTATATCATATTTTTCATAAGGGCTCTAGAGTCCAATACAAAATATGAATTTAAAGGAACCACAATATATGGAAGTGGGAGATCCTCTACATGATTATGATTGAAACTCCCAACCTTAAGGGACGATATGGACTCAAGGTTAATCTATATTGTTGGACTCCCAATATCATGGTTGCCACTATTTGGAAAAATTCTCACTATTTCATTAACTAGATTGATTTCTCCATGAGATAGTAGTTCATACCTATTTCTATTGTTGATACCTACTACCCCTTTTAACCTTGTTGTTGGAATTTCTTTGGCCCTTGTTTCTTAAGCCCAAGATGTGTCAGCCCTAGATGTTGCCCCTATTGTTTTATCAGTTCCTATTTATCTTGATATTATTACCACTAATGGATTTTGTTTTGACTACTTGTTGTAATTGTTTTTCCATTGACTCTCTTTTTTTTTTAACTTGGTGCCACCGATCCTCTTTTTCTTGAGTTCCTTATTCTGCTTCTATATTTTGTGGATAGTTTTTGGAAAAATGTCCATACTAATCACATTTCTTGCATTTGAAAGGGAGTTTTTTATAATCCACTGCTTAGATATGATTTCAATCATCAAGGAGCAACTGCATTGCTATTGATAATCCTTCTCAAAGTCTAACTCTACAGAAGTTCACATGCAAACCATCATTCCATCCTTAGGTTCCACCTTATCTATGTAGGTCCCTAAAGTGTTCCCAATAAACTTCAATTATTCATCATTCTAGCAATGCACCAATCCAACCAGACTGGAACCGCCAACAGGATGTCATTTTAAGGGTTGAAGTCTAGTGTCCATCTATTTAAATACAACCCTTTTCTTCCATAAAAATATGGCCCATTTCTAAATATTAGATACCTATGCTCCTTGTTTTTGAACTAAATGTATAGAATTCTCTTCCACGGAAATAATGTGAAAGCTTTCCTTTGATAAGTCCCACCCAAATATTTTGTATCAATTTTACCATGGCTTTTGGGGAGGGCCAAGCCCTTGTAAACTGGCCAATCAAGGTTCAATCTGCAAGACTTAAATTCATATGCCTTGCATTCGCTGCAAACATCTGAACTTTTGGGATTTCCTCCAACCTCTTAAAAAAGCGTTTTGGCGCACTTCTAATTGACTTGCTCAATGAAGAGACCAATGTGTTAAATGCATATTCTTCTGATGGAGAGGAGGAGGTCCCCCTTGAAACAATGCTCAATTCAACAATCTTCAATCGCTATAGTGCCATATGGCTTTCCTTCTCTAGATCCCTAGTTAGTTGGTTGTTGTTCCTATGTATTTCCTTCATCATTATTTGATAGTATAGATTCTACAAAAGGACCTAAGATCCTATTAACTTTGTAAAACATAGTACCTACCCAAAATCATGAAAGTTGGCTACTTCTTCCATAGTTCCATTCACATGGTTTGATTCTTGCTTGACAATTTCCATGTCTTGGTGCATTGTTTCTTCTTCCTTCATTCCCTCACAATTGGAATTGACTGAATGCACTTGATTTGAGGCCCCCAATTTATCTCCCTTAGTCATATTTATGACCATGTTCTTGAGCATGCTGCATTCTGCCTCTAAGAAAACCATTTGACACTTATGTTGAACCAATGTGCCCATAATTGTGGAAATCTAAGTGGTAACTTGTCGCTCATTCGCATGAATTTTTGTTGTAGTTGTGAATATTGAGGCTCTATTACCTTGTATAGTTTCCTCATGGTTCCTTAAAGCACATAGAATCTCCTATAATTCCCTATAGTCCATCATTGATCCACAACAGTTCAAGCTCCCAAACAAAATTAAGGTCTTTGAATTTCTTGTTATCTAAATTCCTTTTGTCACATTCATGCCATAGAAACCCCACTTTAAGTTTATAAGGGTAAAAACCAACCAAGATATAATTGCACAGAACCAAAGAGGGTTTATTCAGAGAAAACCAGCTTTTGCATGAGTAGAGGGTGAGAGCACCTACAATAACTATTGAACTAGATCTAGAAATTGTTCACTTAATATCATACCTCCCTAAACTCATGAGATTTGGTGGATTCATATCACAACTAAGATAAATCTTGAGTTGAATTGGAACAAGTATTATACTATAATTAGGGTTTTTTGTTCAGGACTGAGATCTCGTTCCTTTCCCATAGAAAAGAAAGAAAATAAAATTATTTTAATGTCCACGAGCCTAACAATAGCCTATGGGACAGACCGCCTCACACCCTGATTTCTGCAGTTCAGCCCTTTTCTTGTTCAACTTGATGATGAACTCCCCCAATTTATCCACTGTCCCCTCGCTGAATAAGTTAGTCCAAGAGCTAGCAGTCAAAATGCTTATATAGTTGTCCCTAATGTCTTTGAAGGCTTCACACTCTAAAATGAAATGTTTTTTTGTTTCCACTTTTCCGGAGGTGCAGAACACACACCCTTTCTTCCCAAACTTCTTTTGGTCTTTTCCAACACCCAATTTGCCCAAAGGCATCTTCTCCATAGACCGTAGGCCTCCCCACTCCCTTCTTCTCTTCTTCCCGGCCTCGCCCCCTTTCCCTTGTTCGATGCCCCTCCGTTTCCCTCTTCCATGCACGGTTTTTGTCCTTTTAGATCCAATGGCGTCCTCTTCGTGCTAGGTGTCTATCGCGTTGGACACATGGCCTCTTCTGATGAGGAAGCCATGGAATATGACACCAGTCCATAGGGCCAAAGAATATTTTTTAGCACGGAAGAGTATTAGGAAAACGTTCGACGACGTACGTCGTATCCTCCCCCTCCTTTGTGAAAGTTTGGGCGATACTGCCTAGTATCCCCCCGACCTTCTGGACTCGGGAAGCATTGGAGGTAATTGGCAGTAAGATTAGATATTTTGTGAAATTATAATTGAACTGGGCCTCCAAATGAGAATGTCAATAGGCTTGGATACAGGTGGAGGTCGATGTCAGAGAGGGTTTGGTTGGAAACATATACATTGTGTTCACATACATACTTTGGAATAAAAAATTTGACTTCTTCCCGCCTCAGCCTCCCCTTCCCTTGTTCGATGCTCCCTCCTGCTCTTCCATGCACGGCTTTGTCCCTTTTAGATCCAATGGCGCCCTTCATGCTAGGTGTCTACTCCGGGCTGGAAGGACATGGCTCATTCTCGGAGGAGGAAGCCATGGAATATGACACCATTCCATAGGGCCAAAGAATATTTTTGAGCACGGAAGAGTATTAGGAAAACGTTCGACGATGTACGTCGTATCCTCCCCCTCCTTTGTGAAAGTTTGGGCGATACTGCCTAGTATCCCCCCGACCTTCTGGACTCGGGAAGCATTGGAGGTAATTGGCAGTAAGATTAGATATTTTGTGAAATTATAATTGAACTGGGCCTCCAAATGAGAATGTCAATAGGCTTGGATACAGGTGGAGGTCGATGTCAGAGAGGGTTTGGTTGGAAACATATACATTGTGTTCACATACATACTTTGGAATAAAAAATTTGACTACTGGAGGCTACCTTTCCAGTGCCATGGGTGCGAATTGGGAATTTAAAAAGAATAATCCTCAAAGCATCACCCCTCCTTTGCTAGACCCCCAAAGTTTAGAGAGAAAGCAATTATCCGGCAGTGAACGAATTCTATGGAAGTCAGCAATAATAGATGGGAAAGTCGAAGCCATGTTGGATTTAGAGGATGTGGTGGCTATGAGTCAAGCTTTGGGAGACTTGGAAAAAAGAACGACAGATTCAGGTATGAACTCCATTGTCTTAGCTCATGTTTCTTCCATGCGCAGATTGATTTGTTTCCTAACTTTCCTTCTCCTCCTCCCCTTCAAGTCACCCATGCCTCCTTGGATGACCCTGAAGGCTCTCACCCTCCCCCGATGTCCTCGGTCCCCCTTACTTCTCCCCCCCCCTAAACCCCTCTCCTCCTATGGTCCACGAGGACTCCCCCCCGCTAGGCTCGCCCCCCCAGCCTCAAACAAACAAGGCTTCCCCTTCCTATGATCTCTCCCTCTCCTCTAACTCCTCCCTCCCCTCTTCTAGTTACGCTCTTCATTCGAGGAGTTTCTCTGGTGAGCCTCTCCCGTTAAAAGGTGGCTTAGCCCCATCTTCCCTTCCCTCCTCCCAAGTTGGTAGGAAATCAAACGTTTCAAAAGCACGAGAAAAAGAAGCAATGGAAATTCGTAAAGGCACCCAAACAACCTTTAAGAGGGCCCTTAGAGCTGGAAAATCCCCTTCTAATGGGGCTCGATGATTCTTCTCTCTTTAAATGATAGAGGAGTGGGGGCCACCTCGAAACAATTAGCCCTCAAACAACTTGTTCATAGCATCAGACCCGAACTTCTCTTGATACAGGAGACGATGTGTAGTGGTGAAAAAGCTCAAGAAACATTTAGTAAATGGCTCAAAGACTTGTTCTTTTGTTCTCTAGATGCGGATGGAATGCCTGGGGGTATTTTAACCGATTGGAGCCCTGACTTTCAGGCCCTATATTCAACATCGTACCTCTTGAATATCTCTATCTCCCTAAAACATAAAATTTTGCAGAGTCTTTTACTCTTATTAATACTTATGGCCCGTACGTTGATCACATCCCTTTTTGGGAAAACTTGATTGAATCAGGATTGTTCTCGGGTCTGAATTTGGTAGTGGGAGAGGATTTAAACTTCACCATTTCCCTTAGAGAGGTTTGGGGAGTCAGGCCCAGAGAGGATAGGTGGAAATTTTTTTTCTTATTTTTATTGGAGAACCTGAAACTTGTTGTTACAGAACTGGTAAAGCTCTCTCTGACATGGAGAATTTTTTTAGCGGGAGAAGAAGAAGTAGCGAAATGCTTGGACAGATTCCTGGTCTCTGAATCTTTGTTACAAAGGGGCTCCAGCTTTAAGTCAAAAGTGGAATTTGGTGGTATCTCAGACCATCGACCCATTACTCTTGATTGGTGCAATGGATTGGATTCCCCCCATGTACCTTTAAAGATCAGTCTGGCTTGGATGCAAAATGAATACTTTAGGAATTTGACAAAATCCAATTGGACAAAGTTAAACCCTAATTATTCTGAAGACTGCATGGTCCATTTCACAAATAACCTCAAGAAGCTAAAAGCAGGGATAAATAACTGGTTACCTATTTGGAAGGTTCGTAGGTTCAGGAACTTGATGAAAACTGAGGACCTTCTCACAACCCTTTACATTTCTTTGGATGAAGGTCCCCTAATTCCCTCCCAAGTAGAGGAGCTGAAAAAACTAGAAGGACAATGCTCCAAGTGCCTGAAAACTAAGGAAACCGAGTGGAGACTCAAGATCAGGGCCTTGTGGTTGCAGGCAGGAGACAATAACACTAAAATTTTCCACCAATTTGCAAACTTTCAACGAATCCAAAACACAATTTGGGAGATTAAGGATGAAAATGGGGAGAAAGTTAGCAATTTTCAGTCAAAAGTTGAAGCTAGAGTCAAATATTTTCAAGACCTCTTCTCTGCTCTAGCAAGATGTCCAATCTAGTACATCTTGGAGGTCGCGGGAAAATTTCACTTGGTCTTTTTCGATGAAATGAATCAAGCCCTCCTGGAAGAAGTGTCAGACGATGAACATAACTCATCCCTCTCCTCAATGCAGAACGATAAGAACCCAGGACCAGATGGCTTCCCAGTTGAATTTTACAAATCATTCTATGATTTGTTAAAAAATGACTTTCTTTTAGTCGTAAGGAAATCTCAAAGAGAAGGAAAAGTTCATGAGGCCCTAAACTCAACTTCTCTATGCCTCATTCCTAAAAAGCTTCCTTCGGACTCTTTTGAAGATTTCCAGCCCATTTCCTGTTGTAATATCATATATAAGTTTGTTTCCAAAGTCATTTCTAGAATACTAAGACCGATGTTAAGCAAGATTATTAGTGAAGAGCAGTTTGGGTTTCTCCAAAATAGACAAATACATTATGTTGTAGCCATTGCGCGGGAGTTTCTTTGCTCAGTCAAAAAAAGGAATTTAATAGCAGTCATTTTGAAATTGGATCTGTCAAAGGCCCATGACATGGTGGATTAGACTTTCTTACGTCTGGTCCTCATCCAATTAGGAATGAATCTGCAAGTGGTAAATTAGATTATGGACTGTCTTCAGAGCGCCTCCTTTGTTGTTCTCATAAACGGGGCTCCCTCTCGGTTTCTCAAAACTTCTAGAGGTCTACACCAAGGTTGTCCCTATATCCCATCTTGTTTATGATCCTAGCGGATTCCCTAAGCATTCTAATGAAGGAAGGACATGCTTTTGGACATATAAGATGGATAAAGGTATCAGAGGCATAGACGATTTTCCATTTACTTTTCGTGGATGACATCTTTGTAAGCTTATTTGTGTCTCTTTGAGATCTGTCCTCTTTCAAGAAAATATTGAATATCTATTGTAGGGCTACATGCATGATAGGAAACCTAAGAAAGTCTTGCATCTCTTTCAATCATTGCTCAGACAATGAGGTAGCTTCCTTCATCAACATTCTACCAGCACAACAAACCCCTCTTAGTGACGGTTTTAAATACTTAGGTTTCTTCCTTAAACCTGATTGTTACAAAAAAGGCGATTGGAGTTGGCTTATCAAAAAAGTGGAATCCAAAATTTCGGTATGAGTCAATTGGTGACTACCTCAAGGAGGACGTTTGGTATTGCTTAAATATGTCCTTGAAAGTATCCCGATGTACTGGAACTATATTGTTTCTATTCCAAGAGGTTCCCTAGACAAAATTCGAAGAGTGAGTTTCCAGTTTTTATTGGCAGGCCAACATTTCCCTGGTGGTATACATCTTTCCAGTTGGAAGTCATTGCATCTCCAAACGAACTAGGGGGTTGGAGGTTGAAGGAAATATGTCTTTTTGCAAAGGCCCTTGGAGGCAGAAACTTGTGTAGACTCTCCCAAGGCTCCTCTCTGTGGAGTAGAGTCATGAACTCCAAGTACTTTCCCAATCTTTTGATGGTGGAATGGTTCAGGACCCCATCTAAATCTTCAAAAGGGTCTATTCTCTGGAAATCTCTTGTGGAAGACTTCCCTTTGGTTGGTGATTGGTTAGCTTGGAGGATAGGGAGTGGGAACTTGGTACGTATAGGAGAATATCCTTGGATAGGGGCCAACAATCACTTTCGGTTATCCCCCCCTGTTATTCTCCATCTAAGGAACTAGAATCTAGTTTTTATATCTGATGCAAGCTCTGGAAGCTCCCAATTGAGAGGCAGATTAGGTTGGAAAAGTTCCACTATGTTGGGTCTCCCTGACAATATGGCTAATGAATGGGACGAATATGTTAGGATGTTGTGCGAAAATCACATCTCTTTGAATCAATACACCAAGGACTCTTTATGTTGGTCAAGAAACCAAAGAAGTGGCATTTACACTATAAAATTGGGATACAAATCCTGGTTCGAAGAGAATCACCCAGTCTTCAAAATTTGGTGGTGGAAAATCCTTTGGAAGATGAAATCCCCTCCCAGATGTAAAACAACCTTTTGGTTAGATTTAAATAATAAATTATTGATCTGGGATAATGGAATGAAACGAGGTTGGAATGGCCCCAATAGATGCCCCCTCTATTTTTCAAATTTAGAATATATCCTACATCTCTTCGTTTCTTGTCCATATGCAGGTCATGTATATGCAGCAATAAAAGACAAGCTTAAGTCGAAGGAACACTGGAACAAGGAGTCCCTAGAAGCTTGCTTTAAATCCTGGATCTAGGACAGATCTGGCGCTCTCTATGCAGGTATGCCATGTATTATGATTACAAATCTGTGGTGGGCGAGAAATAATGCCATCTTCAATGAAAAACATGTCCCCTCGGATGTGACAATTGTTATGACTCTCAATCTGGCAGAGGAATTCAAGGAAGAGTTGAAAGCTCCAAAGCCTCAGACTCCTCTTCCTCCTCCCTTCGACTACACTCTGCCCTGGAGTTTTTTTTATGGATCCTCTCAAGGCCACCCACCTATGTCTGGAGTGGGGGTTGTCTTACACCTTAGACATACCCACTATCTACACATTCAGTATGCTCCAGGAGGTGGAACTAACAACATATATGAACTAATAGTTTTGTGGGTCCTACTTGAAGCTGCAAAAGAAAAAGACCTCACAAGTCTACCGATTTTTGGTGACTCTAAAATGGAAATTGATTGGGCCTGCAGTAAGATCTCCATTCAACCCCCTTCCCTATCCAACATTATGAGAGATATAATGCTCAACTTCAAGTCCTTTGAAAGGCTTTCCTTCCATAACATTCTGAGGGAGCTTAACACAAAGGCTGATGAACTTCCAAACAAGCTCTAGATCTGCAAACATGTGATTTTGCCTTCTATGAATGCAGCGATGGCACTGAAGTCGAAGAAATGGAATTTAGATTCTAAATCATTAGTGATGTACTTTTCAGATTCTGACCCTGATGAGAAAAACTTTTTGTAATTTTTATATGCAAAGGTTAGGAATTAGGGGAAAGTAGAATATGTACAGCTCCTTTTTGAAAGATCACTAGGAGGTTGTTTTTGAAAGACTTGAAAAACGTATATTTCAGCTATGGAATATAAAAAGAAATTTTCTATGAACAAAAGTATTATACTATAATTAATGATATGAACCAGTGAAAAGCTCCTTAAAATTGGGTGAGTCTCAAATTGAGAAAAAACTTCTAAAGAAAGGACTAAAACCAAAACTAGATCACAATGCCCAAGTATAGTAGAAACAAGACAAATGTTGACATCCTTGAAATGATACAGAATAGAGGAGGCTCACCTACAATTTGAATCCAGACTGAAAGTATACACACAATCCCAATCAAATTGACAAAACTTACCAAGATGCAATGCAAACCTGGAACCCCRAGTCTCCTCCAATGCATTCCAGACCAAAGAACCATAATCCCACCTTGACAAATAAGCTTCTCCCTGAGGATTCAAAACCATGTGAGTCCATAATCCAAAGCATGCAAAAGGGGGCCTTAGGTCGCTTCTCATAACGACACATGCTATATGACTCTACTTCTTTATTAATAGCCACGTACCACCTTAAATTCATGCTATGTGGCTCCATATTCATATTAAATTTCATGGAATGGCTTGATTGTATAGTTTTCCATTGATTTCAAGGACCCCCTCTTTTATAGTGGTGGCTTTATTAGCAAGACTATGTGTTGTTGGTTTGTTCACCCTTAACACGTGATAGAGATGTATACATGTGAATTTGATTGCTTTATGTTGTGTTGGAAATAACATCGACGCTAATAAGTTGTCCTTTGGGATTGTGTGGAAAATCATCTAACTTATGATGGATTTTGAATCCCCCACCATTATCAATGATTGAATACAAGAACCATAGGCAATCTTCAATCTTTGGAGTAAAGCATAAGCTTTTTCTTGGTTGTTAGATGCAATACCAAGTCTCCAAGTGAAGGATGTTTCAATTATTACTCCAAGGCTCATGATAACCCCTCTCTCACCTGCCACTCCAAAATATTAGATGATTTTCTAAAGCAGTATACCTGCAAGGAATGTTGTCGTTGCAATCTATGAACTGTGGACTTTAGCAAGCTCTGTTTTTTGGCATATGAGAGTTTTCAAATTTGTATGAAATCTCAAAATAATAGTGTTTGTATTTTCATTATTTAACTCTCCAACATTTTTTAATATATTGTTTCCTCGTTTCAATTAAAAGAAAACTTATAATTTTTTTAAGCGAAAAAAAACTACTATTATTTACAATAAGGTGAAAATACAACATGAGGTTAAGAGACCTGCCAAAAAGGAAACCAGGTCTCATCTAGCCTATTGTCCACAGAGAGTATATCACTTTATCGAAGAGATAATAACAGTCATCAACATATTATTAGAAATAACAACAGTCTATGACATAAAAGTTATGAGTCTATCATATCTCTGAGTATTATAGTAAAGATATGCAACCAAAAGAAAACATGTAGACTGACCCGAGTCAATCCTTGGGAGAGGACCGAGTCTTTGTCTACTCCCTGTCCATTTGAACTTCATCCTCTTCCTCCGCAGCCAGGTTGTGAGCAAGTCTAGAGTTGTTATCAATAGTAATTGGGCAGTCTCGAGTTCCATACGGTGCCAAACCATTGATCGGAGGCTTGCTTGGACCTAGATCAAAGGATGCCTTCAAAACCTTGAACTTAATCCCATAATTTGGCTGACACATTAGCTCAAATTTACCTTGGAATATATCGATGGTATGCAAAATATTTCTCTGGTCTGCCATGCATTTCTCCAAAGTCTGAGCCACCATAGCTTTGGCATGCCAATAGAGTTCCATTTTCTTGAARAATTTGGTCCCTCATGTGTGAGAGTATAGAGAGTCATGCAACCAACCCCCAACTTCTTCCCAAATCTCGYCGTCTGAGGTTTATTTACGCTTGAGCTTCACCATGTTTTCCACCTGGTCGACCTCCTGTTGAGCTTCCCTAGAGCAATTTTCTAGCAATCTGTTATGTGCCTCCCAAGCCTTAATTTCCATTAAGGTAAAAGAGCGTGGGAAAGAAGATGAAGCCTCCTTAGCAACTCCCTTTCCTATGTCCTCATGTTCCTTATCTCCTCTGCTCCCACCCTTAGTGATTTCTTCACTAGAGTAGGCTCCTTCCATAGGCCCGCCTTCTGGAAACCTCCAACCACATACTTGTGTGCCCATACCCTCGCCCTCTACCTATCATAAAGGCCCGAACCAACACTCCCAACCTCCTTCGATAGAGAAGAGCTTCCGACCCAGAATACCATAGACAAATTCTTGGACCCAGATGTAGAGACCCCAAACCCCAAGAACCTTGACACCCAGGATGCTTCCTTCCTAAGCCCATACACATAATGCATTGCCCTATCGACCTTGAATGTCACTCAAACTAGGGGCTTCAATCCAAAACAATATAGCAGCATGGTTCATGTCATTAGTCTCTCATAACTCCCACTCAGGTTGCCTGAAGTCCCCTTGATAAACCCCCTAGAGATTACCCATCACACCTCTGGCCATGATAACCAGAACACTACCATCCTTGGTCATGATTCTCACCTCCTCCTCAAGTTTTTCCTTTATTTCCTTTTCACTATGGTTCATAACCCCGGACAACACTACCATGTACCTCTCACCTCGCCAGCGACCTTGGTTACTCATTGTGCATATTGTGGGTACGAGGATGGAGATCTCCCCTCCTCCTTCCAAGACCATCGACAAGCCACATGTCCCCACCATGCATGTCATTTATCACCTTCACGGTCACATCGAGTTGGGTGGTGGTTAGGTCTGTCGCTTGTATGTTCTACATCCTATTGTTCATCACCCCATCCAAGAAAAAAAAATTATATTTGAAATAATAAACATAGTTCATAAAAAAACCTCTCTCTATATATATATTAAAAACAAACATTCGTATTCACAAATAAAAATTTTAAAATTAAACAATAAATGCATAATGCACATATTTAACCCCATTAATTATCCTTATTCCAATTACATAACTACTCTGATAAGCACAATTAAATGTCCTAAGTATCTTTGCATATTGAATATCCTAAGCATCCTGATTTCGATGTCGTAAGCATCCTCATTTCAATGTCCTAAGCATCTTTCCATCTCCATGTACATTTTAGCATTCTTTTAAACCCTTCTTTCAATTGTTTTATTGTTTTTCTAAATAAAAATTTAGATTATATATTTTTATAATTTAAAAAATATATATTTAAATGTTTTATTATCAATTTTTTTTAAATAAAATACTTAAGTTAATTATTTCGAAATTATAATAATTTTTTATAAGAAAAATATTATTTCATTCATCATTATTATTGTTAATTGGATGTAATTTGAGTAGTTGTAAGGAAAGTTATTTTTTTAATAAGATTAAATTTCACTTTATTATATATTTATTTTTCCTGGACTATTTTTTGATAAACTATATGATTTATTCATGAGTTTTTTATCTAGCTTTGTATCTTGAAAATATAGGGTTTATCTTTAACATAATAAGAAGTGTCCAAAAAGTTTCTTTTAAAATATATTACTTCGAAAAAATATGCATTAGCAATCAAATAGCACAAAGGGGTCTCTTGTCCCACAAACAAATGAGTCTCATACACTAATTTACTAATTTAGTATCTAGCTTGATTGTGACCTTATTATTGTTATTATTATTATTATAGACTCACTCATTTTTATTTGTATGATTTTTTAATTTTAACATGATACAGTCCTCGAGGTGTAGGATAGTCAGTGACAGAGTGTGTTGTCAATGACAGAGTGTGTTGTTAAGGCACTCTGTGATGTTAAGTCACCAGTTCGAAATCTGTGGGGACAAAAAATCCAGCCATGTCCGGATGATTTTAACAGCTAAGATACCCCTGAGTCGCGGTTTCTTAGCCACAGACCAGTCCAACAGATCATGGAAAAACTAGCAAACAAAAAAAAATTAACATGATACATAAAGTAAACATTAAAATCTCTAATTTTATATTTAATTTAGTTAATATAAACTATTTAAATTATAATTATAATCAATCAATCAATAATATTAAAAAAATTTGAGAAATTAAAACAAAATAAAAGTAACTAAATTAAAACTACCACTTAATTTAAAATTTAAAAATTTAAATCCTTAATAATTAAATTTTAATATTAAAATACTTAATAAAATAAAATAAATAAAAACGACACTATTAAAAAAACAAAAATGATGAAATAATATTTAATGCAATAAATACCCCATAAGTTCAATAATCAATTCCACCTTTTAAAAACTAATACACTCCTTCAAAAACTACCACATATAAGCAATTGAAACCTCATGGATTTTTTTCCAAGAATGGCCTTTGGAATCTAAATTCAAGCGAAGTCATTATTATTAGTCCCTGTCGTAGGCATAGAGGGATTATAGCAATCGATAATTCGTTGACTACATATTAGTTTGTCATTTGACCAGAAATATTTGCATAATACCTATTGTTGGAGCTAGGGAATTAA
Source organism: Picea sitchensis (assembly GCA_010110895.2). Lineage (NCBI taxonomy): Eukaryota > Viridiplantae > Streptophyta > Pinopsida > Pinales > Pinaceae > Picea > Picea sitchensis. The sequence continues at coordinate 308,834 of SNQJ01S0011728.1, read as the reverse complement.
AAACATATATTTTTATATAATAAAAAGTACCATATATGTATTGATCTGATTAGATAAGAGATTGGAGGTCTTATTGTCGGCTTCGTTATTCTCAATGTTTTATATGACAACATATCCAAACTTTTTATCGTATACAGTCTTTTTTAATAATATATTTTTCCTGTGTATTGTTTGAAGGTGGATTAATGCTAGCATTAGTTCGAATGTTTGTATTAGCATTTTCTGCTAGCTGAATATATCCCTAATTTTTTATTTGTACTAATCATATTGAAATGTTTTGATATCCAAGCTTTATAGTGATTGAGAATTCCAAAGTTTATAACATCCTTCCTGCATGTATTTGTATTGAAATGTATTGACACTTTTTTCGAGATGCTTCAATAGGCCTGACAGCTTAAATGTTTACATGACGCGAGGTCCTCCAACAGGCCTGACAGCTTCAATGTTTGCATACCG
>SNQJ01S0011728.1:277408-294308 GCA_010110895.2 Picea sitchensis | reverse complement strand
AGAAAGAAAAAGTAAAGAACATGCATCTCATTGTTCAGTCATGTGAACAAGCCATATCGAAGAAAGATAAATTGTTCACAAGGTTGTCAAGAATAAACTTAGCCAGAAAAACCAACGACTTCCAAAACCCCAACTTAATCGCAAACTCCTTGCCTTTAACTAGGAAAGAGTTCGATAAACAGGTTGTTATGTTTAAGGCCTTGTCTCTAGAAAAAATTTACAACATCCTTCAATTTGATCAAGCTCACGTCTACGACTGGCTAGTCAAATATTCAGTACAAAATGAGGAAATTCATCAGGCTCTATGTAATCTTTCTATCGACTTCCGGGAATTAGAAAACGATCTTTTCAACATAAAAATCCGGAATGGGATCAGCATCGCCCCAGTGAGAAGCTACATTGAAGAATGGATCGAAAAGGAATTGAAGCAGGCCGTCGATGAAAGGAAACATGCAGTTGCTAGGATTCCAACAGTCGTCGACGACATCATTGAAACCGCAACCGTCGGCGACATCAATGAAACGACAGCTGCAAGCAAATAGCCAAAGGGCTCATATGTACCCTCACTGTAAGTCTACTGATTGCATCATGCTTTCTTTATCAACCCAGTTATTCCACTTTTTTAAATAGAGATGTGTAGGCAAACACTTATACCTTTCAATTTATTTTTTTGCAGGTATTGTACTCTATCTTCTTTCTACAGTCATGTTTCTTTTACATATTTCTCTAATGGTCCGCGGGAGCCCCAATCCCAGTCTACATGAAAAACGCATTGAAATTTCAATTTATATGTAACAGACTTTAATTTTTTTGTATATTTCAAAATTTCCAGTAGTATGTAACAAACTTTTATTTTTTGACATATTTCAAATAAAATTGTTTGCTTATCTCCTTTTAAATTTATGTTTTCATACATTTTTATCTTTCACCAGTCGGTATGACAAATGCATTTAAATTTTTATATCTAATAGACTTTATACATATATATATATATTACAAAATAAATGGTGCTCTACATGCCAAGTGTCATTTGCTTATGCCCCATGTTCCCTGATATACATGTTGCACACAACATTTCCGTGATATACATTTCAAAATTTCCAGTATGTAACAAACTTTTATTTTTTTACATATTTCAAATAAAACTATTTTCTTATCTCCTTTTAAATTTATGTCTTCATACATTTTTATCTTTCACCAGTCTATATGGCAAATGCATTTAAATTTCCAATTTTTTTCTTCTACTATGAACAAATTTGTAGTTTGTTATATACTTTCAAAAAATAAATGGTGCTCTACATGCCAAGCGTCATTTACTTATGCCCCATGTTCCGTGATATACATGTTGCACACAACATTTCCGTGATATATATTTTTCCCCGAACACTTTTTTCATTTACAATTCGACCCCATTTTCCACAATTTGCTTCCTAACCTCGTTGGCAGGGACTACACTGCCACGCAGCCTTGTTTTTATTTAAATAAAAAAGAAAGTATATTCTAAAAATTTTATTATATTTATAAAGCAAAAAAGTATACAAGTATTCAAATCTGCTTATCTTCCTCGTGATTTCAAAATCAAAATCAAAACCTCTCTCTACTTGTCTAAACCAAAAAAACGGTCTTTTCAAACTCTTTACAAATTAGAAAATGAGGACCACCTTCATTAAAAAAGAGAAATATCAAAACAAAGTATTTTAGAAATTATTTTGATAACACCATTATAGTCTTCTATAGGATCATGATTAAGAAACCAACATAAACTCTATGACTAAACACATCTTTCAATAGAAATAAAAAGAATGTGAGTAGAGAATTGTTTCAAATATATACATATTAAAAAAAGGATAATATCTCTTCTATGATGTTTTAATGAGCTCTCAACAAGCCCAAGTTCACAAAGCTTGGGGACTCTCTTTTTCTTGATCTTGAGTGGTAAGTTCTTGAGGTTTTATCATGATTTCAATTTTAGTTTTTGATTTTATTTTTTAACAGAAACATAATTGGATTTGCATTAAAAAAAAGAGTTACATCGTCATATTAATTACATACAAAATTCTAGGAATGTCTATCTGGATATTTAGATATATATAAACTAATTGAGTATTGTCTGCATATTCTAAACTAGACTTCCATACATTTCTTCTCACAATTATTTTCACAAACTGATTAAGAAGCAAAATGTCGTGAAAATACATTGATTTCTAGTTTAAATCACCATCATGAGCCTCCTTCCCCTCAACAGAGAGAAGGAGGGCCATGCTCTTCAAATTCCGTGGTGTTGTGTGGTTGAGCCCAAAATTCTTCCTCTCTGGAGACCCACTTAATGGAATTGGCAAAATCATGAATTTTGGATGCCCATAAAAGGGACTCCATTTGATGAGGCATGACCATCATTCAAAGTTTTTGACATTCGGCCTCTAAGGCATCAATTCTCTACATATGAACCTGGAGTAGTTCCATAACATTATCCACGCTTCTTGTTAAGATTTGTTCCAATTCCAGAAATATTTCATTAATACTATGGAGGGTTTAGTTGTTTGTCTGAAGTATCTCATTGTGCCTACGAAGAATTTTATTTACCTCTCTTCCATTGATGTCGCCCATTTTGGCTACAGAAAAAACTTGCACATAGTGTATATTGGGCCAATGAAAACTATACTCCCTAGTTCCTAGTGAAACCCACAGAGAATTTATTCCCACCCCAACTCTGTTGAATATCATAATAAAAGGATTTGTTTGACAACTTAAAACGGGAAATTCATCGAAAGGGGAAATAAAAGGATGCAATTGGATAACCTGACAATTATCAAACCATTCCAAAAAAGATCGTCGACATTGAAAAAGTTGGGAAACCTGCACTCCTCGATCCATTATTCCTCCACTCCAAGTACACTCTAGCACAATATTTCCTAGATTTCCATACTACCACTACTCTAGAATAGCCAAACTAGAACAACCAAGGCTAAAGAGCACTCTGCTCCACCAAGCAAAGACTGTTGAAACTCACCGCCATCGAAAGAATGATCCCACATTTCAATGCATTCCCACACAATTGACATTCATTAATCCCTTGATCTAGCCATACATTCAAGCACACAATTGTTAATAGCCTCCTTTTGTATCCTCCCTTACTTGTACTACCCAAGCTTGGCATCGAAAATAGTGAACATGTGGCAACTTTTATGGCTAGGGGATATGGTTGGATGACACCACCCCATTTTTAATCAAGGTTCCAGCATTCAAGTGAGAGGTAATTTTGGCTTAATGATATGTCAAACCATTAAGCTCACACTTGATATGATAGAAGGAGATTCCACCATAGCGAGAGGTCGTGCTTTTAATCCTTGAGAGGAAAGTGTTCAAAGCATTGCTTCCCACTTCATTTTGACTAACTATGTATTTTATGAGAATACGTTGATCAATGGGAAACGAAAGGTTAACCTGTTGGCCTTCCCATCGCCCCAGTTCTCACTTTTCCTCTTGTGGTTTCACTCTCAAAGGGTCTTTTGACCAAGGAGAGGAGGCATAGAGAGCCATGAAAGAATTGTAACTAGATAGTGTTGAAATAGAATAAGCACCCATTTAAATTTGGTATTCCCATTTGGGTTTTTAGGGTAAACTCTCAGTTTTTATGTGTGCTTTTAGATGTTTGCCATGTAGTTTTCTCTGTTAATGGGATTGAAATGGAGTTACTTTGAATGTTAATGGTTTCATATGTTATCTAACATTAATAAATATATACTCACTATTGTTTTGAAGTTTCTACCAAAGATACAATTCCCGTGAGCAACTAAACCAACCCAATAGTTGTTGCACTGAGAGTATCGAGGTGTTGTATAACCCAATATGGGGGAGATGTCACATTTTCTAAACTTATGTTACTTTACATGACAACAACAACAAAATTAAATAAAAAATAAATAACTACAGATTTACATGACAACAACTAAAATATTAAACCATTGTAGATCCATATTAAACTTGGATCTATCAAGCACCGATAAGGATCAAATTTATTAAGGTATAATTTATTTTTTTATGATTTAATATGGAGGAATTAATATTTGACATAGAATGAAATGATACAAAAAAAATATTACACATTAAGAAATTTGATCCCTCTCAGTGCTTGATAGATCTTGGTTTTAAATGGATCTACGCCATTTAATATCCTTTGTTCATCCATTTCAGAGATGGACGATCAATGGTGCCCATTCCAGAGTCATTGCAAGTGTATATGGAGTTGCTAATTCGGTTCCTTCATGTTAGTTGGCAAATTTCTCCCACCTACATGTTGTAATTTCTAGCCATGGGTTGAATTTGATTGCTAGGCAATGTCTTTTCACTCCCCATAGGACATACACTACAATTTTGCTACTAGTTGGGCAATTACTCTCTCCCTTGGGCCATATGATCTCCCAATACCAAAATTTATTTGTTGGTTGGGTTGATTACTCTCACTCGTGTTCTATACGGTTGTCCCACATGTCATATGTTCTCTCTTTGAATTGAATTCCACTCATGGGTTGTTTAATTTCTCATTTCCACGACCATTTCGCGTAATTCATTTCTTCCCTAGTTAATTTCATTGCTTAGTTGATTGGACAGTTAGTTATTTGACTCAACATTTCCCTAGCCAACTTGACTTTTTCTTGGTCAAGTGACCTTTCACCTAGTTGACTTCATATTGGTTGGTCGACTTTATTTCTCTAGTTGAGTTCATGGAGTAGGTCAACTTCCATGTTTTCCAAGTTGACATCACATTTGTTAGATTGTAGGCATCCATGGTTAAATGAGCCAATAACAACCATGGTAAAGGGAAATTACAGTTGATGGACCATCTAGACCCTCTATAAATTATAAAGGGTGCAATCCTAGTATTCAATTGTGCCTCTCAGACCACATATGAGAGGTCGATGGTATTGGAATTCAAACAAATCCATCTTGAGTGATTCCATTTACTGTCCAAATCAATACAACTATTTGCATTGATTCTAAATCTAACCCTTCGAGATATCAAGGGAGCTTATATTTATGAGATATAAATATTTTGTGATTTCTCATATAATAACAAGTCCAGAAACAATTTATTATCAAGGGAAGATAATTTCTTGTGTTACAAATTTCAAGAAGAATTCACATTTGCTGGAAAAATAGTGTTGTGTTTGGCAACATCTTAACATCTTTTGGAGTATTCACTAAATTGCAACTATGATGGGTAGTGTTAGTATCTTCCATGAGGCATTGACTCCCTTTTTTGAAGAGGTGACATTAAAGGGAGTGGAAGAAATTATGCAGTTGTAGCAAACCTATGAGTGTGTGAGAAAATGCATTCAGAGGTCAATCACAAAACGCATTTCTCATACTAAGAGTAACTCAATATAGAACTACTATCACATGTCATTGATATAAAGAGTGAAAGAGCTTGTGTGGTTGAAAATTGAAGAAGACATGGAGCTCAGTGGTTGTAGCTAGTAGTTGGGTTGAAGACCCCAAACTCGCAGGGATGATTTTAAGGATGAAAAATTATTTTAAAATGTAGAAACCTTGGCGAATATTACTAATCCTTCATATTCCAACTATAAATGTTTGGCGATATTTTGGTAAAAATATTCAAATTTCTAAGGATTTTCTAAAGTTTTTATAAAATTTTGACGGTTTTTAAGTTAAAATAATTGTATCATATAGAATTTGGGTGAATCATTTTTAATATAGTGAATCTCTTTTTTCGAAAAAAAAAACATGGAAAATTAGCCCATGAGCGAAATTTAGCCCCTAAAATCATCCCTGCAGGCCCAGAGGCCAAGCACAATGACCATCATTTGTCACATTTTCAAATGTTCGTAGAGTCCATGGTGAGCTAGGAACCAGGGTGACCCTAGGAAGGCACCCCTAAAACTAGTAGAGGGAGTGAAGTGGCATTGGTAGCTAGCATTGGTCCTACTTATCCACAAACAGAGCTATGAACCAATCTAGAATATAGGTCTTGACATTGCCAATGCTACAAACAAAACCAACCTCACATGCCTTAAAAGAATGGTGACCATAGAGGTGATTGTAGAGAAGTTGTGCTCAAAATTTCATTAAGCACATAAGTTGAAACTTAGAGACTTGATTGGCATACTAGACAACAAGTTATACAGAGTTCTCGATGACCAAGTAAGAGTAGAGTCTTGAGTTTAATCAGTCTGATTACTATTGTATTGTTAGTAGTTTGATGTGTGTATGTTACAACCAAGAACATGTCACTCTGAAGATTGAAAACACTATATAAGACCGAGATAGAGACCAAAAGTAAATTCTAAAGAGCATCCATGTTATGAAGTGAGTGGGCTATAAGTCCCTCATTTATAGATCATTTTCCCAATTGAAGTTAGATATCATGCCTAAACTTGGTAGGAAATGCATATGGAGATGCTTAAGTTCGAGAGTGATCCCCCAATAACTAAGTAGGAGTTGTTTAAAACCCTCATTAAGCCCTAGTTTTACCCTATTGGGTATGAAGAGGACTAATCAATCTATTGCAATTACTTCCAACAAAAGCGAGAGAAAAATGTACAAGAGTGTACCACTAAGTCCAAAAAATAAGCTATTATGTTGGGAATATCTCCAAAGAACTTGCATGAACTCTTCAAGTATCTAGGTGGTCTCCATAATCATTTAAGGAGGCAAGTGGTGCTTATTATCGCACAATCTGTACTTGCCCAAATCCCAATGCAGGTGGATGCAATATTGGCGTAATAGGGAGTGACCTATCACTGTCACCTTAAAAGGAAACCCCTTTCTATTTAGGAGTGTGTCATAGTACCCCAAGGGAGACTTTCCCAGTGACCCAAGGATTTGAGAAGGCTAAGGTAAAAGGTACAAGAAATTCCCCCCTCTCACAGGTCACTCAAGTCAAAAGTTCTTTGTGTCTTATAGAGATGAAGCAAAAAGGTAAATAAGGTGTACCTGCCCAGAATAAGACAACAAATGGAAAAAGTGGAAACTTCCAAGTACCAAATGATGTTACTGCTTCATAAGACCATGAACCTTTAAAAAATAAGTAAGTTGATATAAAATTGCAGCAAAGTAATTATTTACAACAACAATAAGTATTTTGTAACAACCACAATAATTATGCCTTGAATTTGCTTGAAAAAGACAAGGAAATATAACTTTAAATTGGAAAAATGATAACTACCTGTCAGAAGCAAAATTGGCAATGTCTAATCAGCTTTTAATGTCACTTTTGAGATAAATTTGTTGTTGTTAGATGGTTGTTGCAATATTTTGCAACAGTAGCAAGTTAGTCAATGAATTAGTCTAGTTTAAGGTTAGTAGAAGTTAGTAAATGTTTCAAGGAAGATAGTTTGAGAGTTGTTTTGATCAATCAATCACTATAGTGAGTAGACTAGTGCCTTTATAGGGTAATGGAGTCTATAGATGACGGTTTTCTCTCGGAAGAAATGACACAATGATTATATTTACCTAAGGATAAGAGATGGATGGAAGAGGTGTTGGCTCTTTAAGGCCTCAAACATCCAAACCCTAAGGATAAACTTGCTAGAGTGTAAGAAATTTTAGGCTTTAGCAAAATCTCCCTTCCTTAGACTATTGAAAGATATTTGAAGCAACAATTGACTCGATAATGACTTCTAAAGCGCTAGTATTTAGGGCTCTAGAATTTTACCTATGTCAAAATATTCTTAGCAAGGTCTAGTAAATGAAGAGTAAAGAAGTAGCAAATTAAGTCCTTTACTCCTAGGGTTTGTCAAGCAAGCAATTTCATAATCTTTAACATGAATAAGAAAAATTACCATAAACCATTCAAATAAAATGAAGAATTGCATATTTACTTACTTCACCAAGAATAATCAAGCCATAAAACCCTAGAATGCCAAGTAACTTCACCAAGAAATGATCCAAGTTGCAAAATTTAGCCTCCAAGAGAAAGTGTGCCTAGAATTTCAACTAATAACCCCAAGAAGGGCGCAAATTTTAGACCACACTACTTGTGTGATGAATGATGATGAAAAAATGAGAGTATTTTCTCTCTATTTATACAGTATCAATGACCTTTAATTAAAATTAGGTCATAAAAAGGTCGACCTCGCCAGATTACATCAAAATCCAGTTTTTTACATAAATGAAGGTAATTAAACCCTAAAATAAACTCCAAGGGTGACGTCATGCCCTTCTAGGGTGACGTTGAGCCCCTATGGTAGAACGTTAGGCCACACACGCAGAAAGTTTGGCCTCCAAAGGCCCTGAATGCTACCACATGTGCCAACTAGTACACAAATGTCCTCATAAATGCAAACACTAATTTTGGATAACATCTAGGGTCACAAAGGTGATGTCATGGGATCCCAAAGGTCAACGTCCAAGTGGAAAGACAAGACCCCCCTGGTTCTAGGTCTATCGGAGTGTCCCTAGTGCAACGCCCTTATTTCTTCATGGTGCAAGTCTCTGGTGTCTCTCTACCCTCGGTTGGGGTCACAACATCCATCTATGGGCTTTCAGTCCCATGGAGGATCGAGCTAATCATTCCCCCATATGTACCTATCCAGTAGGCAATTTCTTGCAGCAACAACAAGTATGCCCTCCAGGGGTTCATAAGTCACATGGATCATAGCGATGTCAATCACATATAATAATCAAATTACCCAAACATGTGCATCAAAACCCCCTTTACCCAGACAAATGCTCAAAGACGTTATGCAGTTTAACAAGTCAGGTTTGAATAAGGTCTCAGGATGTCCTATTGGGCTAATCCTCCTTAAGTTTGGGGTGTTTCCCAGGTGAGAACTAATCCAGGTCATGTAAGTGTGTGTGAAGTGGTGTGGGGGGAGTGTTTGGCCACTGGGTGCGGTGATAATAGGGAAATGTAGATATTACATGTGGGCGCCTTTGTAGAGGACGAGTTGCACTTGATCATGGATGTCATTGTTTCCTATCCCATTCAATGTATTTTATTCTTAACTTTTGGTCTTTTTTTTTCATGCTTCGAGAGAAGAGTTTGGGACACTGTCTTGTCTTGGTGACCAGAGGTGACAACGTTACCCACAAGCATTTCACGAAGATGAGAAGGTTGGCATGTGATGAGACCCCCTTTCTCTTGGCTATGACACCAAGAGCCACTACTCTGGTTTGCTGACTAGATAGATGGTAGTGTCATACTTGTACATACCCATGGTCATAATAGGCTAGCTCATGATGAGACCTCCCATCCTCCAACTAATACCTTGAGTGTTTATTCATCTTATGGGTTCCCTTTTCTTACTGAGAAGCCTTTTACCGCTTTCTCGGGAATCCCTGGGCAAAGCATCTCAAAGGTTTCATTTTGGAATTTAACTCTTTCCAACTACTTTTACCCTCTGGGCCTTCATCCCCTTCTTCCCACAAGGCAAGGTACAACCTTTCCTAGTGTGGAAAACCCAATGCCCAAACAAAGGTAGGGTGGAAATGAGAGGAATAAATATGGAAAGTGGTAAGTATGGAGGGAATGGACGATGACATTCATAGACACACCCAATGGCAACCCATCCTAAAGGGAAACTAACTTACTAGGGAATCATGTCACCCTCCCAGGTATGAACAAGTTAAAGAGCATAATTTCCAAGCAAATGTTATGAAATGAAGGAGAATTTATTGCAACATGCTTAAGTGCTTCAATAATCAGAGTGACACATACCATGATACCCAGACTCATTACCTCATGGAGCAAGGCTTACTTCTACTACAGGACCAGGCTGGTGGGATGGATGTTGATAGTGTTGATACATGGGTTGCACTGGAGAAAATATGGGCCATCTGGGGCCATGCTCAAGTCATCCGGATCTCGGCACTCCATGTCTAGGACCTGTAGGCCTCGAGACATGATCTCCCTAGTTATCCCTAGGATATGGGATAACAGTGCTCTTTAAACCTAGGACCATTGTTGAGGCATGTGTGTAAGCACAATACATGGATAGGGACAAGAAGAAAGGATAGTCAAATTGTTCTAAGTAGATAGATTACAAAGCAACTTCCAAAGAGGGAAAGAAGAAGTTGAAACAAATGTATAAGAAGATAACAACCACCACACATATTTGCAAGGTTTCAAGCAACCATTATAATATCAATGGTCATGGTGCGGATAACTGTTAGAAGTTAGATCCATAGATGAATCCAAAGAACCAGAAGAAAAACATGTTAGCCATGGATTCAAGCAACCATGTTGAGAGTATCTTAGATGTAGACGACAATATTTTTTGCATTTCCATGCAAAAGAAGGTGAACCTAAGTTGCCTTCATCCTAACGAAGAGAAGGAGATGACTAAACTCTCCCATATCAAGATCCAGGTCAAGAAGATATAGGTGGATGCTCTATTTGATTTTTTTTCACGGGGCAACCTCATAGTAGAGAATCTTGTAAGTAATCTTGGATTAGAAGTTGATGATTATACTTACCCATACCCATTGGGATTGGTAAATAAAGATGCACAACTTAGGTTCACTAAGCAATATAAGATCAAATTTTCTATAAGTACAAACTACATTGATGAAGTGGAGATAGATGTAGTACCACTTGATGTGTACAGTGTATTATTTGGAAGCCCCTACATGTACATGAGGGATGTGATTTTCTTGAGGAGAGAAAACCAATACTGCTTGATCAAGGATGGGAATTCCTTCATCATCAATGCAACACAAATGTAAATCCAAGATCTCTCTCATAAGTGGTAACTAAGTCAAGAAACATATTAACTCGAGTGGGAAGATTGCATTAGTCTTTTCAAGATGGAATCACAAGGAGATGAATTGATAAAGATAAAAGTATCTCTAGAGGGATGTGCTAAACAACATAAACACTAATTGGAGAAGTTTTTCCATTTCTATAGAGAAGTTCTCAAAGATACTAGAGGGTTGCTACCTAAGAGGGAAGTGGATCGTGAGATATAGCTATTGCCTAAATTTCCATTGTCAAACATAGGATTGGACAAACATTCCATACTAAAAGTGGATGAAATGAAGAATGAATTGCAACATTTGTTGGATCAAAAAGTAATTTGACCAAGTACCTCACCTTGTGGGTCACTTACTATCATAGTTCCCAAGAAGGATGGGACTTTGAGAATGCGTATCAACTATAGAGCTCGGAATAATATTATCCTTAAGAATTGGTACCCTCCAAATCTCCAAATAAGTACTTAGAAACAAGACAAATATTATAACACATTGGATCTGAAATAGGGATACCAATAGGTATAAGTAAAAGAAGACACATGGATGAGGTGAGATTTATATCAATGTTTAGTAATGGCTTTTGGTTTTTGTATTGCATGAGCTACATTTAGGAATTTCATGAATGATGTGTTGCATCCATTTCTATATATATTTATAATATGTTGCTTGGTTGATATATTAATTTTCAACTCTAACTAGGAAGAGCATATGTCACATATGTTCGAGGGCTTAGAGACCTTGAAAAAGCATCAACTATTGGAAAACCTTAAGAAATGTGGATTTTCCCAACCTTGGTGTACTTGGGGGACATGACTGGTGGAGGGGAACTCAAGACTAATCCTATGAAAATGGATTCCACCATCAAGTGGTCGATTCCTACAAATGTCACTAAAGTTCAAAGGTTTGTTGTAGTTGTAAGATACCTTTGGAAGTTTATAGCATCCTTTTCAATTATGGCCATACCACTCCATGCCATGGCATCCAACTGCAATATTTTCTAGCAGGGAAAGAATCAACATAAGGCTTTTGAAGAGCTAAAATGGAAGATTAATCAACCACCAATTCTAGCATTACCCAATTTGCAAAAGCCCTTCAAAATGGAGATGGATGCAAGTGGTATGTTATTGAAGTGACCTCGGTGCAAAGAGGTAAGTCAATATGCTATCATTCTGAAATGTTTCAAGATATAGTCCTAACTATCTCACATGTGACAAGGATATATATGTTTTAGTACAAGTTTCTAGGAAATGGAAGCATTATCCGGTGGGAAAGGAAACCATCATCCACATTGAACATCAACCACTGCAATATTTGTAGGCCCAAAGTAAGCTTCAAAAAATAAGAAACTACAAGTGGATGGGATTTGTTACAACAATTTCATCTTATTATCAAATATAAGAAGGGAAGTACTAATAAGTTGGTGGGATCACTTTCAAGGTTAACCACACCCAATATCATATATTTGGGTGCTATTGTGCACATGGAGCCTTTCAACCATGATTGGTATAAAGGGAATGCACATAATATGAGGACTTGAATGAGGCATTCCAATGACTATAAGGCCAAGTTCATGAAGAAGAAGGTGAAATAAAGGATGGCAATCATATCTAGGATAGGTTTCTCTATGAGCTAGATAAGCTTCATGTTCCTTAAGGAGAAAGATTGCAACATGTTAGAGAGGCTCAGACCTCCAAAGTTGCAAGGAATTTTGGTGTTGGGAAAACAATTACCAACTTATAGAGGTATGTGTATTGGCCTAGAATGCAAGAAGATGTAGCATGGTTTTTTAAAGGGTGCATACTTTGTTATACAAGCAAACCTAGTAATAGGAAGCAAGGTATATATCATTCCTTACATATACCTACTAGACCATGGGAGAGCATATCCATGGATTTCATGGGTGGTTTGCCAAGAAGCAAGTGGGGATATGAATATCTACTTGTGGTAGTGGATGGGTTTAGTAAGATGTGCATTCTCGTGAATTCTAAAGAGAACATAAGAGACAAGATGCAACAATGATGTTCTTTGAAAAGGTCTAGGTGCACTTTGGGATTGCAAGTAGCATCATCTCATTTAGATATGCTAGATTTATTAGTTCCTTTTGGACTATACTCTGGGAGAATATGGATAACAAGTCAAAAACATCTAAATTTTCCAACCACGGATGAATAGGGATACATAAGAATTGATTGTGCAATTGGTTCTCATGTAAACAACATCTTGAACCATTTCGTGAGGCTCAATTGGAGAGAGGTGGGAATGATCACCTAGGTATTTATAGCTCACGATATGGGTCAAGTTAGCAATGAATGATCATGCAACTTGAACATATCATTGTGTGTGGAGCCATGCGTTGAATAAATGAGCGTTAGGCTCCATGTGCAATATTGTGCATCAAAATGAATTACTGCAATTAATAATATTACTTGTTATTACTTAGCTTGAACATCTAAATTGTAAGCAAGATTTATCGTTTGAGAGAATGCGAGTTGGTCATCATATCCATTTTTATTGGAAATTGTGTTAAAATGAGTGATTGACCTTGCATTTATGGATTTTGATTAATTAATTGCCCCTTGTATGTTGATCCATTCAAGCACCCTATGGTGTTCCTTTTGTTAACTAATGAATTGAATCTATGCTACCCCACATTGCAATTGAATGTATACAAATTTGCTTTGATGGAGTATCATGATCACTTTGCTTGTCAATTTCAAATGATCGTGCAAACTAAATTGGATTAGTGTTCTATATGTTGACAATTAAAACCTATTCAATTCTTTGATCCATTTGCATAATGAACTTAACATTGATGCAAAGTAGGTCAAGTGTACAAATGTGTTAAAAGGATTTGATGAAATAAAAATGAGTTAATGAACGGAAAAGACAAATCCCATTCCTCAAATTAAGTCATTTGCAATTTTTTTTATCATAGTCAACTTAGGTGTTTAATGTAGACACTAGGCATCTTACACTGACACTCAAAATTGTGAAACGAGTTAATTTAATGATTGGTAAAGCATGTAATGGAATCCCATGATGATTAATGAAATAGAGAAAATAATTTTCCTTCAACCTATCTATGATAACTCGAGAAGAACCATATTAGAACTTCAATGCATTGATGTGCATATATTGTTTTGGTCCTTTCATATTTGATTGCAATCTTGATTTCATGTGTTATGTGAAGAAAAAGATCTATGTCTAATATTATAGTCGATAAAGATGAAATGTGCTTAATTTAATCATTTGTGAGCCAAATTTACTCAAATTATTGCATTTTAAAGTTGTTTAGGTGAGGAGAAATACGATCACTTGCAAACGCAAATAAATATGCAAACTAATAGGCTAAGTTGCATTAGTAAAGGCTTGTTGATGATTAGTGGATAAGAAGAATGACCTTCCAAACTTGTAATCYGATAGTGCAAGAATCGCATTAATACCCTATTGCGTAAATGTATGTTACTTTGATCACCCAAAGTTTATCCCTTTCGTGAGCGAGCAATATGAATGAAAACCCTAAATCTTATTAAAAGAATAAGTGCTCCATTCTTGATATGCTCACATATGATCCTTTACTTCAAATTCAAAAATCTTATTTAGACCCACGGAAAAAGGTTATAATGCTTATGTTAAATACATTAGGTGAATAGGCTCTTTTTGTCTAAAAATAAAATTCGTTTGTTCTTCTATAATTGGAATTGTTATGGCAAGATTTGTACTTGTGCAAAGCCCCACCACAAGTACTCAAATATTGCGTAATTACAGAAGATCCTACCACTGTCACCTTAATAAGAACTTCCCACTTTTTAATGATGGAAGAGATCCACCATAGGGAAGGCTCCCCCGATGACCTCAAGGGATCAAAGTAGCAACTAAAGTAGCCAAGCCTACCACCCCCTCTCTTGATCACTTAAAGATTGGTCTGGGTCATGATGGTAAACTAGATATGAGGTTGTTTGAGTACCTACCTGGAACAAGAACACTTTGTATCATATATGTAATGATTTCCAAGTTCAGACATGCAAGAATTACCTCTTAGAGACACTAGACAATGAAGATTGCTATGATTGTTATGAATTTGCAGTAGTGAATAGTGATAAAACAACAATAAAAGATTTATAATAGAAACAATAATTATAAATCAGAAATGCAACAATTGAAAAGGAAAACTTAGCATATATCTAGTGGATTAATATCCAATTGTTCAATGCAATTTCTGAGTATGTTAGACCACCTTTAGATCAATGCATGTAGCAAATTAAAGTGTTATCGGGTGGTTGTAGCAAACGTTTGCAACATCAACAACTTTACTAGCAAATTAGTAAGTGTTATTGTTAGCAATGTTAGTAGAGAGCTTGAGAGAATTGAAAGAGAGTATTTGTTGATCCATTTCACCACAAGGGAGCTGTAAAATCAGTGCCTTTGAGGGTTATGGAGTCTTTATAACAAAAAATACAACAATGCTTGAAAATTGATCTAGTAGAGACTAAAAGGTAGGGCTTAAACTCTAAGGTGCTAGCACATTATGGCCTTAGGGTTTAAACCTTAAAGAGAAGGATTGTTAGAGTGCAAGCACGTTTAGGCTCTAGAAACCTTTTCTCCCTTCTCAATACTTCAACTAGAGAAAAATCAAATGTCTAGGGCTAAAATCCTAAAGTGTTAGCACTTTAGGGCTTTAGGAGTCTAACCCTAGCAAGGATTCCTTCACAAATTTTGGACAAAATTAACATTGTGAGAGGAGGAAGCACTTATGCTTCTCTCTTAGGGTTTCACCAAGGAAGTCGTCTAACATGAAAAATTAAAATTACCATGGAACATTAATAGCATAAAGATAAAATTGAAGAAATTTCACTTACTTCACCAAGATAACATGAGATAAAACCCTAACTGCAGAAATTTCATCCAAAAAACAGCAAAAGCATTCACAATTTGACCCTCCAAGCAAGTCGCATGAGAAAAATAACTAGATAGTCAAAGAGAGGGCGAAAATTTCAGACTTGTTCTCTCACAAATGGTGAGTAATGATGACGACAAAATGAAATGAGAAGGTGGCATATTTATATGAGGCCACCTTAACCAATTTGTCCACAAAAATTTGTCAACAACAAATTAGAAGAGGTATGACCCCTTCAGGCTTCATTTGCCTCTACAATATGCCAAAAATACAAAATACATAAAATAAAATGTTAAAAGGGTGATGTCATAGCTTAGAAGGGTGACATAGGGCTCAAAAGTGAGACGTCAAGGCTCAAGGAGTGAATCGTTGGGCCTCCAAAAGTCAGGTGTCATGCCTGCAATGGTCAAGAGTGTGAGGCAAGGTGTCTCCTCATGCTAAATCATCATGGAACCACATCATCCATCAAACCCTAACCTCCAATGTGATATCAAGGGCTAGAGTGTGATGTCACAGGCCTCGAAAGACCACGTCCAAGTGCAGGAGGGGTGTAGTCTCATCCTTAGGTGATATCAAAGTGCCTCAAAAGGAAACATCCTCTATCCTATGTGCATAAAAGGCTTCAGGTGCTATGCCCAACCTGTGGGCTTCTTAGCCCATGTATGTGGCATACTGGCCAAAACTGCTCAAACCAAGCCCGCTTGTCTATCATCCAAGGTTCCAAAGGTGTGAGACCCACTATCTAAGGGTGTTGAGTCACTGCATGACTCATTGCTCTCCATCAAATGTGCCAAAGTCCTACAATAAGGCACAACATCCTAGGCACAACCTAATGTGTCCCTCAAAGAACCATGTCAGGGCCATTCAAAACAAAGCAGAATATTAAGACAAAGTAAACCAATGTTCATAAGACATGTTAGTCCTTAAATCATACAAAGTAAGTTGATGCCTAAGATACAAGCCATGTAAACAATTCACCCTAGTATCTCCTTCAAGTATCACCCAAGCCCAAGACCTTGTGAGGGTTACCAAGTTTAAGTACGAGAGGGACTTCATCCAACCCTATTAGGTGTGCCACTTAGATAAGAAACAAATAACTGAGGCAGAGGGATAGGTCCTGTTATCCCGTATACCTAGGGATAACTAGGAGATCATGTCTCGAGGCCCACATGATCCCAGACATGGAGTACGAGAGCAGATGGACTTGAGCATGGCCCTTGAGGTCCCACCTTTTCTTCTTCTCAGCCAGACTTGTCCTGTCAACAGTACCAGCCTCCATCACTACCGGCC
>SNQJ01S0011728.1:262844-277398 GCA_010110895.2 Picea sitchensis | reverse complement strand
ACCCTGTCCATAATCAAAGACAATGGTCATCTAATTTGTTCAAGCCCTTAGACATGTCAGCTATACCTGGTTACCCTAGGCAAATGCCACCTAAGTATGAGAAGTGGTTGCCCAAGTTTACCGGCATTGATGCTATTGGTGCTAAAGAACATATGAGTAGCTTCTGGGTGTTTTTCCAGCTTCACCCTATTGCTAATGATGTTGCTAGACGTTGGTACCTCAACCTACCTGATGGGAGTATCAAGACTATGGACAAGCTTGAAGAAATTTTTCTCAAAAGGTGGAGCATGAAAGAAGACCCTAATATGCTACTCACTCGTTTGTATGGGCTTGCCAAACGTGAAAATGAATCAATAAGAGAATTCCATACCAGATTTGAAGCTGTGCTCCAGCGGATTCCCTCGAGCCATCAGCCGAGAGAAGATTATCTTGTGCATCTTTACACTAAATCTTTCGATGGCCAGCTGGGGTATCTTCTCAGAGATAAGAATCCTCAATCAATTCAAGAAGCCCAGGAAATTGCCACCAAGATTGAAGGGAATCTTATGTCAGCAAAGATCGAGCCTTTTGCCAACCCAAGAGGGAAGATAGAAGTCAAACAGAAAGCAGTCCACAATGCAGAGCCTACTTCAGATCTGTGCACCAGTATCAGCAAGCTACAAGCTACAATGGATAGCGTTATGAAGAATCAAGAGGAAATGATGAACAGAATCGTGAGACTTGAAAGGGCCCAGACCCAGGCACCTAGACCCCCTTTTAAAGGGCCATTTCAAAAGGGAAGTCAGAATCACAAATCAAAGAATGAAAATGAAGTTCCAAATACTTTGGCCACCGCAAATGGTGTAGATGACAACCCTTGGTGCCTGGAATGCTGCGAAGCACATTGGGAAGATGAATTTCCTTATAATGCTAACCAACAACAAGTCAACACCTTTGACTTCTTTTCAGAATGCCCTGAGATAAACATCACCGATGAAGAACACCAGCAAGCCCTGAAAGAAGCAGCACGAACAGCAAGGTTAGCAATAATCAATAACTTGGATCCAGAATCCCGAGAAAAATTGAAGAAACAAGAAATCCAAGTGTATCGGAGGAAGAACCCAATCCAACCAACAAGCAATCAATCAAAAACTTCTGAAGTTCCTCCTCCCAAGAAGACCAAAGCTGATAGAATTGCTCTTGATTTTGATTTGGAAGGGGCTTTGGCAAAAATGCATGTGAATGTTCCTCGGAAGGAAGCCATTAAGATACCGACGATCAAAGAATGCTTCAACAACTTCTTTGCAGGAGCGCCTGAGCCTGAGGACCCCCCAATCATGCTGCAAGTGAACCATTTCAGGATTCATTATGGTGACAATCCTCCTTTCTTCATGACTCTTGAAATGAACAACAAATATCTCAACAACTACATGCTAGATACAGGTGCTGGTGCTAATATGATGTCTCTTAAAGTCATGCAGCAATTGAGCCTGAAAACAACAAGGCCTTATAGAAATGTTTGCGGATTTGAATCCAGATATGTGCCCACACATGGTGTGATTGAGAACATTGAAGTACGACTAAAGGAATTTCCTGAGAAGATGGTTTACATAGACATAATTGTAGTTGATGTCCCTGATGTGTGGGGAATGCTGTTGTCTAGAAAGTTTGGTGCAATGATAGGAGGGTCTCTTGAAATGGATCTCACATTCTTGCGATTACCTTTGAAAGATGGGACAACTGGACGCTTACTCAACGTACCATTGACTGGAACTTAGAAAGTTTGGTGCAATGATAAGAGGGTCTCTTGAAATGGATCTCACATCTTTTTGCTATTCATTCTTTGCAGGTTCAACATCATGCACATGAGTTCCATTGACTGGAACTCATGTGCATGATGTTGCTCCCGCCAAGAATGAACAACAAAGGATGTGATACAAACCCTTCAAGAATACTCCCTGAAGACATGCCCTTACCTCAAGAAGAGTTTGATCAATGGAGGGCTCCAAGAAAGAAGAGTAACCAAAGAACTTCTGTGACCAATTTCTAATAAAGAGGTTGGATACCAAGATATTGAAAAGACTAACGAATGAAGATGACGTCAGATCCGGCCCATCCCAACAAGACTTTATCTGGAAGCCTACCCTCCTCCCTCAGTACAATATACCATGGTGATTCAAGAAGATGAAAGACGCAAGATCCTAAAATACAAGGAAGGAGAGTTAGTGTGGATGGATATCCGTAAAGCGATATTTCCACTAATGTGAAAGGAAGCACGCAATCATGTAATTCTGACTCTAAGGTGGGAAATGGAATCAGAATAACGTCTTTATTATTTGTCCACCTTAGAAGGAAGAAGGCTCATTACCCATTAGTGGACGCCTTCTAAAACCCCACCAGGGTGTAGTGGGACATGATCCTGCAGGTAAGTGGCTATCCCCTCATTGTTTGTTTATTGTTTTATATGCACTTTGTTTGTTTTCTTGTTTTACCGCCTATATGCACATTTATTTAACGGGCCTTATATGCACAATTATCATGTATATATTTCATATACCTGGTGGCAATACCAATTCCGCCTTTGTCACGCATGCCCTTTTGCTCTAGTGTGAGCAGTGTCACGTGTCTACGCTTTAGATTGTTGAGGTTCTCATACCGCAGCTAGTGCATGTCCCCTCGAAGTTGATTTATGTTATCCCCATACCTAGGATAACTAGGGAGATCGTCTCAGGCCCACATGATCCCGCATTACTGGAGCACGAGCAGATAATCTGAGCGCTGGTTCTTGAGGGCTTCACCTTTCTTTCTCGCATTCTGTCTCCGCTGTCAGCAGTAGTAGCCTCCATCACCATCGGCCTGGCTTGCACTTAAAAGGCCTTGGGTTCTGAGGTAATTGGTCCGAGGTATCATGGTATGTGTCATGGCTTTGATCATTATAACCTTCTTAAGTGTATGCATTGATCTCTTTCATTCTATAACTCATTGGATCTTGCCACTAACTAATTTGACCAATCAAGCAAGTAAATTGATGGGGTAGCTTTAGCAAGTTGGTATTCCTCCATGGTTTTGGTTAGCCACCAAGGGGGGTTTGCGTAACCATCGGCCCTCATATTATCAATTTTACATCTTAAAACCTCGGCCATCCATCCCACTTCTGAATCGCTATATTAGGATGACCATCCGTGGTACATCTTGTCTTGTGGGAAGAAGGGGCTAAAGGCCCAGAGGTAAAAAGCAACCGGTAAAAGATAAAAGCCATAGGGAAATGAAATCCTAGAGATGTCACTGTGGGATCCCCAGAAGGCACAAAAGCCTCCTCGATAAGAAACTAAGGGACCCTAAAAAATGATAAAATAAATAAATGCAAGACTCCAACCAAGAGGATGGGAGGTTCCCATCACGAAGCCCACGCATTATGTTCATATAGGGTATTTAATGCAGATGATACCATCCGTCACCAAACCAGTGGCGTTGACCTTGGTTGCATGGCCAGTTGAAAGGGGGTCTCATCACGAGCCAACTCTTTCATTTCCTCAAGGATAGATACTAGCGGGTAATCTACTGCCGCCTCGCCACCAAGCCAAGGGCAGTATCCCTCTTCGGCCAAGGCTTGTAGTAAAATGCAAATAAAGAAAAGATAAGGCAATATGGGCTTGGAAAAAGTGCATCCATGATTCGGTACAACTCACTTCCTACAAAGGCACGCATGCATAACACCAACCCTAGGTCTGACTATAATTAGACATCCCTAAAACCACATCACATCATTATACATGGTTTGGATAACCCTCGAGGAAACTTTCCAGCTCTTGTCGGTATTGACCCAATAAGTTGCCTTGGTTTCTCTTTAGCTTTGTATAGGAATCAGGTAATGTCTTTGAGATTTTAGCATTTGTTAGGGATGTCATATTTGATAAATTTAATGGATGAGATGCGGGATTTACATTGCTAAGGATGTCTAGGGACCCATGAGCCCCTCAGAGGGGCCTTGATGTGCAGGACCATGCCCTGTTTTGGACAGTACCGTGAGGATCTGCACATGGGGAGATGATTATTCGGACCTCCATGGGCCGGCATCTTAGATGGACGCTGGGATGGTAGAGGCAGGACATTTGTGTGACGGGCCCGTGCACAGAGAAGAAGAAAAACGCCCTCATCAGGACATTTTACAGTGATTTGACCCATGGAGATCAACCCCTTGCAGATGGGACGTGGATCTTGATGGACAGGACGCCACCATGGCTAGTTGGACGTTTACTGGAGCAGATAGCAGTGTGCTACGCCTTCTCGGCACACATGGCAGGCAAAAAGCCAGTCGAGCCCCTGTGAAGCCAACGCCCTGGTTTATTTTGATGATGTATTGTTCTAGTACAACGCCTCCCCTTTAGTCGACGCCTCATTATTACCATTTTGGCAATTTAGCATGTAAAAGTGACAAAATAATTGAATAATGTAATGTTACCCTTGTCGGCCATTTCCTTTTTGACCTATTTGTAAATTAAAGGGTCAAAGTATCATATAAATAGGACGTTTTCTCCTCCTCAGCTCTGATAATAACATAACTTGCTCTCATTTGAGAGATACATTCTGAGCTCTTGTTCTTGGTTTATCTCTCTGAGTGAGGCGCAACTTCTTGAAGGCTATTGTTTGGCAAGTGGGTGCCTTTATTCATTGGAAGGCTTACAACCAGGGTTTTGGATTTTCTTCATGATCTTGAAAGTGTTTTCATCAAAACTTCTTGAATGAATGGTTGTTGATTTAAATATCTTACTTCTATTGTTATCTGTTGTTATTTGCTTAATCCTTGAAACCCTTAGCCAAACACACAAGTAGGTTGTGGTTTCCTGTCCCCATGAATATAGCTATAGCCATTTGATTTGAAGGGAGTTTCTAGCCTAGCCATAGCTACACTAGATTCTCTCATCTCTTGTGTTAGTTTTAAGTACAAATTGAAGAGTTAGAAGGCCCCAGGCCTAATTGATTTTACACCTAGGGTTTTACTTCTGGGGAGTTTTGAAAGCCTTGTATGAAGCAACACTTTTCAGCCCTAGATTTGTGCTCCTAAGCTAGCCGCTTTGTCAAACAAGTCTTGAAGAAAGAGAAGAGAAAGCTTTTAGGCCTAGCTTTAGCTACACCTAGGTAAGTCTTTTCCTCCTTAGGGTTTTGGCTTGGTTGCCTTGCCATAGCAACACCATCAAAACCCCTAACCCTCTTGTCTTTAAGTTAGAGTCTTCCCAAACCATTAGGTCTCACCTCACTGGACTCCATTAACCCAAGTCAGTCTAATAACTCTTTGAAGCTTGTTATGCCTTAAACTCTTTTCTTAAACTACCTTCAATTTGAAACTCTAACTAACCTAGCGTCTAACCCTAGCTTTTTCTCTACTAACCCTAATAAGATGACGTCTCACTAATTTTGACTGGTGCTTGGATAGAAAGGTGCTACTAGTCTTCTCATCATAGCCGTATTTTATTGCATTTTCAGCTGGTTGAATTTGTCAAAACGCCACCCTCGGGCTAGCTAACCCTAACCCGCAGACAACAAAGTTTATATAGGTGACGCCACAGTGTAGATTCTTTCATGCTTGCAACGCTTGATTTCTCTCACCTCCATTTGATACATCGAAATATTCCACGTGACTTTAGGCTTGTTCAACAAAACGTTTTGCTCTTTGTCTCTTCATTTTGACCTTTGATTAAAGTTGACGTCATACCTATAGCAAAGATTTATATAGGTGACGTCAAAGAACTTTATGTATGACGATTTGAGACATTTATCGACAGGATAAAGGATTGATATTTAATTTTGAATGCTCTCATCTCCTTATGCATTTATTGAAGAAGTAATATAAATCTTGCTTTGTTTAGCCATCATTGACTTCACGATAATAGCATTGGATCATTTGCTCTATATATGTATTGGAGGATAGTCATTGATTTAATGAAGTACTAACCCACTGCAAGCACATATTCTAGTTTTCTTTGTCTTGTCTCGCAAACAGGTGCATCATCAGTGGATCTTTCTCCTTGACTATCTCATACTTGGCTGCAATCTGTGAAAGGGAACCTATCATCTTGATCCATTATCCTTAGCCCTTCTTGAGACCAGATTGCATAGGGACGTCTCCCTTGGACTAGCCCTCCTAAATCGAAAGAGCCCCCCATCGAGGTGACAGTGGGTGGGGAAGCTCTTGTTACGTCGGTTTCAAAGCCTTGACTCAAGCTATCCTAACCCCTCCTACAAACCGTGCGATAACAGGTCCCGAGAGTGACAAGGGAAAGTAAAAATACATCAAGAACAGGTGTGAATGTGATATGGTATCAGAATTACTTCTTGGATTATTGTATCCATTTCTATGAGTGCCTTTGTAGAGGTGGCACTTACTTGCTTGAGATACCCTTTCCTCGGTATTTTTTTTCATTATGAACCCCTTATTTTTCCTTCTGATACCCAATTATCATTTGCAAGTCCCCTTTATAAGGTTTCAATCTTCATTCCTTTATGTTTTACTGGGCAATAGTCCTTTATAATTGGTGTATTTATTCGCTTTTGGACAGGGGTGATTACCATTAGAGTGGGTAGAGCTCAAGTTGGTTGGAGGCTTTTATGGTGGCCTTTATAATTTAACAATAACATATACATAGAGCAGTCGCATCATCCTCTGGGCCTTCGGCCCCTTCTTCTCATGAGAGAATGGACCATAGTCGAAGTTTGGGATATGTGAAAGGATTTATGATGGAAAATGTCAAGTATGGTCAGGAGCAGACATTACCCTTGGGAGGGCTCCCTAGTATTACCCCTTATCCCTGGGCGATGACAACACAGGACTAGGGTACATAAGCTAACCACCAAGGTGAAACAAGGGCAACCAAGACAATTTCAAAAGCAAGGGATCCACTATCCAAATTCAACCAATGATCCTTGTCCACATGCCCAATAAATTAAACACAACACTTTGTATGAAAAGACAACTAACCATACCTCATGGTGACGTTGGCTTACCATGCCCCATACTTAGGCACCCAATCCAATAATCTTGTAGAAGCTTATGGTATTCTCCAAGGGCTAAAGATATCTAAATCGCTTGATGATCGCCACACACACACACACACACACACATATTATTTTTTTTATTTTTATTTTTCTGATGGAAGAAATTACAGGAATCCCCCAAGTACTTTCCCACATTTCGTGGATCGTAAACAGGTTAAACTGTCGACCTAATTACATGCATAACCCGGTGGGGACATCGGGTGAGGCTCAGCAATTTCATTAAGAGAAAAAATAGTTGGTCAAGGATTTGACCCCGAGACCTCATTCAAAATAACCACAACACTCAACCACTAGAGCTAACCCATCGAGCTATGATCATTAGATATATGCAACGAGGAACATTTTCATTAGATGCAAGGCTTACCTCTGTGATTGGTAGAATAAGAAATCTCAACTCTTCATTCTACACCCTAAGATTTTATCATGTCTTAAGAGATAATAACTTTGAAGTAGATAGGTACATGCATCCCTGGATATTGGGAAAAAGGAAGAGACTTTAATTACAAACAACAAGGTTACAATTGAACCCATCCCTTAATCAATTTTATATGACACTTGGTATTCTATTCCATTGGCATGAGGGTAGAGTCACAACCGCATGTTCATTCATAATTGTGACGAGTGCGATGAGACATCCAATTCACTCTCACACACACTCATCCCCTTAGCAATACCCCTTTGAATCATTGCTAAGAGTAATGGCAGATCTATGTGGGATTATTTTGGTTATCCCTTAGAATTTTGTAAGATGTGATCAAGGTTTTCTTAGGATTGCTCTGGTGCCATCCCTACTTGAATTTTACTGGGTACCTTTGTCTTTCACCTCTCATCACCGCTTGTTTTTTGGGAGCATGGTTTGTGGTAGATAGGGAAATATCTATTATTTGTAGAAGCCTCACTCTTAGCTAGTGTTTTTTTCGAATCTTGTCTCATCTCTCTCTCTCATGTATATTGAATTTGACACTATTCTCTAAGTTTTATTCTTGGCTTTCCTCTTTTGGTCTCAGCTATGGATTTTATTTTTCTTTGACAGAAATGGGTATGATTTATATTATATAAAAACTGGGGTTACCACTGGCCCAGATACATCGATAAGCTTCTACATTGTTCACAGAGAGAATTTCAAAATTCAACAAAATATCTCTTAACCCAAACCTATCAACCTGAGCTACATCTTCTAATCCCATAACCAAAATTTAGAAATAAGACATTACATACATCATAATCTTCGACTGTATTTAGTAGGACCAGATACCTAGATATACTAAAAAGACTGTTGAAACTATAAAAAAGGACCAAAACAAAACTCATTTGCCTCTTTTTCCCGAATCTCCAGAGACTTGTGAGGATTCAGTTGGTGTCGCTTCCTTTTCGAGCTGTCTTTCCAAAGTCAGCTGTCCCACCTACATTTCAAGCTTAATTACCCAATCTTCCAGTGTTATTTGATTTTCCACTTGATGGTTCGTCCGCTGATTTACCAAGTCTTCCAGGTCATCACAAAGTTGCAGCATATCTTCATCCACCATCTCGAACCGACATTTGCCCTCTTCATCCAACTTTACAGCAAATCGTCGCTTCTCCCTTAATTTCCTCTGCAGGGTTTTCAAGTCCCTTTCGAGGCGGCAGAGACAAGCATCACTTCCTGCCTTAGAATTGGAGTTGGAGTCCATGGTACGCAATTCCAATATTTTGTTAGCTACAAAGAGGAGAAGGACCAGACTACATGTAAAACCATGCTGAGAAGCCCAATTCTTGAAATAGTAATGAAATTCAGGCAGATAACCATCATAAAATGGATACAGGATCCCTGTGATGTTGTCACCGAAGACTAAATTCCCATCATAATCCAACGTCGCCTTCCTGCCAATTGAATTCAGTCCATATTAGGAAGCCCAAGGACATAATGGCCTCAACACTCTTCATAATCCATTGCAAATGGAAGCTATCCAGACAATGTCGTACAGGGTTTAGTCCTTCTATAGCGAAGACCAAACCTTTCACACACATGCAATCCGTGATGTGTGCCATAATATAGTCGTAGTGCAAACCTCCTCTTGTCCTGTCCTCCTTTGAGCGCATATATGAAATCCACATTGCATTCACCATTTCCCGAATTGGAACCCAGGTAATTGTTCCCAAGAGTTTAGGGGATTGCAAAGAAATGGGTTTTGTCATTTAATGTCAAATTCCCTTTGTTCAGAAGGGTGGCTTTATTAGCCGCTCTGTCAGACTCACTATTTAGATCCCTTAGGATGTGGAAAAAATTGATTTTGTGAAAGAAGTGGATCAAATTCTTGATTTTTTGGAGAAGATGTCGGAGTCTTGTGTTTTGAGGCAAGGAATGGGAGTTTATAACATTTATTATCGGCCTTGAATCTCTGAATACTAAAATGTCAATAATTCCCAAAGCTTTTAGCTGAAAAATTCCTTGCCACAACGCCAAAGCTTCAACTATATTATTAGTGTCTTCACCAAAACCCCAAGAAAACTTGAGTTCAATCATTTCGTTGGGATTTAGAATAATCCCTCCCCCTCCTACCACCCATGTTTTTAGTTTTGGATTTTTATTGAAGGACTCGATCTAATTTCTTTCGGGTCTGCGTAGTTTTTATTCCCTTTGGTTGTTGGGTGGATATATCTTTCTTGAGGGCCTTCCAACCTCCTTTCATATTCTTAGCTCCTGGAATTTCTCTATTGTGGCTCTCATTCCTTGTTATTGGCCCAGTCTTCCTAGGACCATGGATTACATGGAGCTCCAAGAAACTTGAAAGGCTCTGAAGAAACATGCCTAGTCTATTGAAAGGCACGACCATTTAATTGAAGCACTACAAAGAGAATTGGGAGAGCAAGGCTCAATTTCAAACTCTTTGGTAGAATTTTTAATGGGGATTATGTTGACTTGAAAAAAAATGATTCTCGGTCCTTGAAGGAAGTTGACCTGACTATGCTACAACAATCAATGGTTTATCTTGTCAATCAATAGAAGCTTGGAAATGGTCCTCCTACCTCTTCCTTAGACAAAGAGCACAAAATATCTGGAGGGAAGGTCTCTATTCAACAAGAAAACATGAATGCAACTCCAGTTGTTGAAACTAATACTCCATCTTAAAGTTTTTTAGGTGTTTCACTTCACTTTTTATTAGTTATGCTATTTAAAGTTATAAAAAAGTTAAGTATTTTATATAGACTATTCACTTATCAATATGAAAGGCTCTGGATGTATTTTAAGAAACTCCATGTTTATATGCCCTGCTAGATATCTACGTCTTTTGGGTTGTACTCAAATGATCAGAATTTTTTTGGATTGTTCATTTCAATGCAAGCTTGGCTACAATTCTTTTTATAATATAAATCTACCAATTACACTTTTAAAAAAACAACCTTTTTTCCTCTATAATTGGAATGACATGGGGTCTAGGGTCTAGAACTGAGTGGGGTCTAGGGTCTAAAAAGAAAACCTTTTTTTTCTTCTATAATTGGAATGACACGACAAATGAAAAAATGCTTTTGGGTCTAAAAAGAAAACTTGTTTTTTAATATAATTCTACAATTGGTTTTCTTCTATAACTAGAATGACATGACAAATGCAAAAATGCTTATGGGTCTAAAACGAAAACCATTTTTTCTTTTATAATGCTATAATTGGAATGACATGACAAATGCAAAAATGTTTGTGGGTCTTAAAAGAAAGCACTTTTTTCTTCTATAATTAGAATGATATGGCAAATGCGAAAATGCTTATGGGTCTAAAAAGAAAACCTTTTTTCTTCTATAATTGGAATGCCATGAAAAATGCAAAAATGCTTATGGGTCTAAAAGAAAACCCATTTTCTTCTATAATTGGAATGACATGGCAAATGCAAAAATACTTATAGGTATAAAAATAAAACCTTTTTTCTTTTATAATTGAAATGACATGGCAAATGCAAAAATTCTTATGGGTCTAAAAAGAAAACCCTTTTTCTTTTATAATTGGAATGACATGGAAAATGAAAAAAGGGGTTGGGTTAGTTAATATTTGGAAGTGATGTATAATTGTCGAGTTTTGATAGGTTTAGTTAAAAAATGCAACTACAAATATTTTTTTAATTGGAATGATATGGCAAATGCAAAAATGCTTATGGGTCTAAAAAGAAAACCAATTTTCTTTTATAATTGGAATGACATGGCAAATGCAAAAATGCTTATGGGTCTAAAAAGAAAACACTTTTTCTTTTATA
This sequence comes from Picea sitchensis, assembly GCA_010110895.2. NCBI lineage: Eukaryota > Viridiplantae > Streptophyta > Pinopsida > Pinales > Pinaceae > Picea > Picea sitchensis. The sequence goes on along the minus strand of SNQJ01S0011728.1, from coordinate 266,146 downwards.
ATTGGAATGACATGGAAAATGTAAAGCATACTTATGGGTCTAAAAAGAAAACATTTTTTCTTTTATAATTGAAATGACATGGCAAATGCAAAAATGCAAAAAGGAAGAAGTTTAAATATTTTACTTTTTTTACTTTTTAGGCAATCATCGTAGAATCCGACTATCTAATTTTTTGTGAAATTACAGATTTTCATTGCTTTAACTGCAATTTTGAATACATAAATGGATTCAACACCTCAAAAACCCCTATTCCACACAAATTGTATTGATATATGTAATTCCAACAATTCTTCTGAATTTTTGGTCGAATTTTGGATAAAACTAGTTGGAAAAATGTGCTCGAAAAAAGGTTCAAGAAGTAGCATGTTTAGACTAGGGCTAATTGGGGTTCGTTAGTATTTGGAAGTGATGTATAATTGTCGAGTTTTGATAGTTTTAATTTTTAAAAATGCAAATACTAAAAGAAAACCCTTTTTCTTATTTTTCTTTTATAATTGGAATGACAAGGCAAACACAAAAATGAAAAAGGGGGCTAATGGGAGTTTTTAGGGCTCGACTATGGGTGGTATTTGGAAGTGATGTATAAATGTTGAGTTTTGATAGTTTTAATTAAAGAAATGTAAATACAAATATGTGTTTTAGATCAAAGGTATATGAGGTGAATGGGGGTCTAGGGTCTAAAACCCTTTTTCTTTTATAATTAGAACGACATAGCAAATGCAAAAATGCGAGAAGGGGCTAATGGGGGTTTTGAAGGCTCGATTGTGGGTATTATTATTTGGAAATGATGTTTAAATGTTGAGTTTCGATAGTTTTAGTTAAAAAAATGCAAATGCAAATATTTTTTTATATCAAAGGTATATGTGGTGAATGGGGTCAAGGGTCTAAAACAAAAACCTTGTTTCTTTTATAACTGGAATGACATGGCAAATGAAAAAAATGCAAAAAACGGATAATGGGGGTTTTCAAATATAAAAATAACTATGGGGAATGGTGGTAAGCTTAGGGTGAGGGGGATCTCAGATTTCATGGACAAAATATGATATTAGAGTACAAGGAAAATGGGTTTAGGGAATGGAGGTCATGAGCAAAAATTGTGAGCCAATTCTACATCATCAACTCTACCAAATGTCATTTGTGTGCACAATGCATACTTTCATTCTAAATCAACTTGTAATGGGTAACATCGTGAGAGTTCATGGACAAAATATGATGTTAGAGTACAAAGAAAATGGGTTTAGGGAATGGAGGTCATGAGCACAAATTGTGAGCCAATTATGCATCATCAACTCTACCACATGTCATTTGTGTGCATAATGTGTGCCTTCATTCTAAATCAACTTGCAACATGTAACATCATGGCGTTGAAATAACTTCTTGTTATATGTTTATAGTTAGCCAAGCAATATTTATGTGCAAAATGTGTGCCTTCATTCTAAGTTAACGTGTAACATGTAACATCATGAGAGTTCATGGACAAAATATGATATTAGAGAACAAGTAATCTGGACTAGATATCATTTAATTTGTCATCTATCTTAGTACTTTTTCGGTGGAAAAATTGGAAGAATTGGCTTGTATGGACGATTTTAGTGGTAGGTCCCAGTTTGGAGATTTGGGGTTTGAAACCTTCCAAAGCCATTTGAGGGGGAAAATGGCATTTTGGGGGGTAAAAACTTTGTGAGCATAGCTCCCAACCCCTTGATGTTATTATGCACATTGATACCTTTCCAATGATGCACAAATTGTTAAGATATTTAGACACTTAGGATTTAGTTAAGATCTACTTGGTCTAATGTGTCATTAGGTAAGAGTGTGTTTCTTAGTGTGCTTATTTAGTATGCATTAGTAGTTAGGAGATCCGATGGCCATGATATGTTCCCGACATAGAGTGATCCAACAGTTCATATTCTCCTCAATCTTAACGACCATTGATCTGTGGCTTAACACCCGATTGGTCCATGATCTATATTTAAAGAGCATGGAGGGTCATTTGCCGAGGATCGATTATGAGAAACTCTCTGGTAAAATCTCGCTGCAATATTTTTCTTTTGCATTAATAAACTGCTCCAAGTGGACGCATTGGTTGGGGTCGTGGATGTTTCCTCGTAGGGGTTTTACCATGTGAAAACATCAGTGTGTTGATATTTGATCTGGTTATGTGAGTGGTTATTGAAGGTGTCCATCCTCTTTTGAAATACATGTTTTTTCCAACATGGTATCACAGCTTGTTTGAAGACCTGCTCATGTTGTAAATCGAGATCATGAAGCCGAGTTGCCTCATCTCCATTTTCTTTCATTTTCGTACATTTTTGGGCTGAGAGGATTGTTCCATTGCGTCTGAAGCACTCATTTCATTCAGGAACACTTTTCGTTTCACTCATACCCAAGATACGGCCATTTCAGACAGATCCTGAGGTATAAATCCTACATACGCATTTTTTAAATTTTTGCAAAGTATTATTTTGATTTTATATTATTTATTTCTGGGTTGCTACTCTTTTAGATCTGCATATGCTCTTTGCCCTGGACCCTGTGCGATCTCAAAAAATCAGAAACAGATAGGAAAAGGTGCATATTTCGGGTAAGCTAATCGAGATCTAACCCTTGTTGTCATCGAGAAGTGGAATTTTTTTCTTGTGTGAAAAGAGTTTTTTTAGCACGCTCTCCAAGGTCATCTTCAACAACAACAACAACAATCCTCTTTCTGAACATTACAATATGTTTTGCTAGACCATTTGGTTAAAGGATGTCTTATTAAGTAAGAGGTCTTGAGTTCAAGTCTCTCTTTTGTTACTTTTTTTCAAAAAGTTCATGCTAAAATTGTAAAGTGTATTTCACTTCGAGTATAAAAGTGAATCACTATAAGTAGCTTTAATATTTTATTTTAGAGTTATTTATTTTGCATGCAGCTTTTATTTTATAAAGTAACTTCATTGTAAAAGTTATCTCCACTTCTCTTTATAAAAGTGCATCACTTCATAAAGCAACTTACACCACCACGTGATCCTTTGGTTACCGTTTATGCCTTTTTTAAAAAGGGCATAACTCTCACATCCGAGGTCCATTTTCAATGCCATTTTTTTTAAAACCGCCTAACTTTTCGAGATATTTCCATCCAAATCATCAGTTTCAGTTTCAGTTTCTAAATCCATATTATATGCATATTTAATATGTATTCTATAATTAATCTCTTGCTTACCAGAACCAACTACTTCCAATGGAAATCCCATATGGAGGATTTATTAAGAAGTAAAGGCTTGTAACGGATTACCTTGGGAAAGGAAAAAACACCCACTGGT
>SNQJ01S0011728.1:192972-245696 GCA_010110895.2 Picea sitchensis | reverse complement strand
AAATGAAAATGTCTCCTTGGTATATATAGGAGACTAGGAGGTATAATTACAATTAATGGCCTAAAGCCGACATAAATAAAATAACATTACTAATATAATATGCCCCAATTAAGGGGTAATGAGCCAATATTATGGCTTAACAACTTAAGACTAAATACATGCAAAACCAAATTCATGAACCAACAAACTACACCAAATCCAAATATCCAAATAGTATTTTTTTTTTCCAAAAAAAAATTTCACTTTATATTCAACATAATATGATTTTTTACATGTGTCTTTTCCACACTGGCAGTGGCAAAAAATCCATTACTGTCTAGGAAGTGAAGCATAGAGAAAATGTCTAAATAGAGGCATATGATGCCAAGTCTGGCAAAACTACAAAACAAATACACCAATTCTAATTCAAAAGAGACCATAGTCAAGGAAAAACAAAATGACCAACATAAATAACAGTTAAAAAGAAATGAACTAAAAGAAATGAACTGAGGGGCACTCCTCTCCATCCAACCATAAAGTACAGCATTTGGCATCGAGTAACTATGGACAAGTACCTCGGTGCTACTACGCTTCTTCCTTGGCTCCGGATGTCCACTTTTGACCAAAGTCGGGCCTCTCCCTTCTGGAAGGGCTTGCTCTCCGCCTCGCCGGTGATTCTTCATTGGCTCAGATGGCAGCCTGGATCTGGCGCTGAGATTTCACTTGGCAGGGACAAAATTCTGGGATTGGATCATCTCTCGATTCTCTCGCCTCAGCTCAGATCCCTGCTATCTTCTCAAAACTTCTTTTTCTTGGCTCAGATGAAAGGGAATGCCAGCGCCCCCCATCTTCCTGACCATTGGCTTCATAGTAGCACTCTACAGCTACAGGGTTCCATGGCACTGGAATGGGAGGCTTTCACCACCGCCCTGAAATCGGTGGGTATCTCTCTCCGGAACACTCGTGACATCCTCTTGTGGGCAGGAGGTGATGGCTCAGGTACCCTTACAGTCAAAAACATTTATGAGGCCCTCTATCACACTCAGCCCATCGTTGCTGACCCCCCTTGGCATCACCTGATATGGAAGTGGCGTATTCCTCTCAAGATCCTCCTTTTCTTCTGGCTCTGTATGAAGGATAAGGCTCTCACTTGGGAGGCCCTCCGTAGGCGTGGATGGCAGGGTCCGGGGATTTGTCCCCTGTGCAAACAAGCTACTGAAGACATTCATCATCTCTTAATACACTGTAACTTCACTTCTCACATCTGGCATCTTCTATCTCTGCAGTTCTCTTTTCCGCTGATTTGAGTGCGGAAGATGCTATTTCAGATTGTCTCATCACGGTTGCCTCCGGACGGACCAACCCCTGTGACCTATGTTTGCTGGCAGACTTGGATCGAGAGGAACCATGTGATCTTTGAGGGTCAGACCCCCTCCTGTCAAGCAGTATTACACAGAGTTATTTCCTCCTTCACCTGGCAACAAACCACAGTTAAATCCCTCCACTATAAAGCTTGTGATCACTCGCTGATGGCTGGTGGTACTCTAGTATGCTTCGATGGTGCTGCTCGGTCTACCGGTCTCTGTTGTGGGGCGGGCGGAACGTTCAAGACTCATTCTTCCCGAATCACCAATTGGTATCTAAACTGTGGTTCGGGCTCCAACAACAAGGCTGAACTCATGGGCCTGTGGGTATCTCTTTATCTTGCATCGTGCTGGTCATTATCCCACATACTGGTCCTAGGTGACTCTCGTGTGATAATCGACTGGATCAACCAAGTTGGACAACTTCAGTCCATACACCTGGAGGGATGGAAGCAACGAACAATTGAGCTGGCTACTCTCTTCCGTGCACCAATTCGGTATATCCCGAGGTACCATATCTGGTAGATGCCTTATCAAGAGCTCTGATCTTTATTGCACAGGCGACCTATCGATCTACCATATTAATGATAGCATTGCAAGCTCCATCTCGGTATTAGTTTGAAACATAAGCGGCCATCTTAGGTATTGATTTTTCAAAGCCCTACGTTCATTTGGTATCTATCCGTCGTCCCAGCCAATTCTGGAGTTGACCCGAGTGCTTGGTGTGCTCGCTTTCGTAATACGGAGTTTTTGTAATTTAACGGTGATTACCATGGGGTACATGGAACATATAAAGTGGGATGATGCACAGTTTTGCAAATGGAGCGTTTGTTTCGATACTCGACATGTTATTTTTCATTTTCAACTGACAAGTCATGGGATATGTAAATGGATTTATGCGTATATAAATTTGAGATACTTTCTTACGGAAAAAGTATATGCTATCTCCCATGACAAAGAGAGGGCCTTTTTTGATTGACTATCTGCTTCAATATTCGCCTACCTGTAAATAGTGTTTAACCCCTCCTTAAACTATCAATAACATTATCCAAACACTCTCCAACCAAAGTGTATCAATAAGATTAAAATAAATGCTCAAACACTTTTCAAATAGCGGCCATCTTACAGTATTGATTTTCAAGCCTCGTTCTGTTGGTATCTATCACGTCGTCCCAGCAAAATTACAGTTGACCAGGGTACTGGTGTGCTCTGCTTTCATACAGGATTTTGTAATTTAACAGTTACCATGAGGTACATGGAACATATAGAAGTGAGGACCCGATACTGGTTTTTATGATAACAGAACGTTTGTTCAATGCCTCGGCATGTTATTTTCATTTTCAACAGCAAGTCATCGGATATGTAAATGGATTTATACATATATAAATTTGAGATAACTTTTCTTCTGGAAAAAAGTATATGCTATACTCCCATGACAAAAGAAGAGGGCCTTTTTTGATTGACTATCTGCTTCAATATTCGCCTACCTGTAAATAGTGTTTAACCCCTCCTTAAACTATCAATAACATTATCCAAACACTCTCCAACCAAAGTATCAATAAGATTAAAAATAAATATAAACACTTTCCAACCCAAGTATCAATAAGATTAAGAATAAATATGCATAAGGAGGAAGAGAGGAGCTTTTTATTTCTATATAAACGATTTAAAGACATATATCGTAGGTGTATTTAACTTTTTACATACACACCCACATCACATACTTTCATCTCCACAAACTCGCCCTTCCAGAAAAAACAACCTTTACCTTTACAATTAATTTAAACACTTTCTTCACATATCTTTAATATTTTATATTGAAGTTGTTCATGAGTGAATTTGAAAGCCTATTTCGCAATAAAGTGAATTTAAAAAAAAAAAAAAACTCTTGGTCATATTAAATGGGTCACAATTTTGACGAAATTTTTTTATCATCAAAATTCCCCTCTATTAAATAAAACTATAACTTACAAGATCCTATTAAATAAAACTATAACTTACAAGATCCTATTGAATTTGAATTTTCTTTTTATCTATTATTAACTTATTTACTTTCATAAATTATAATAAAAACAATTAAATTTATCCACTTTGACTTACTCCATTTGCTATTATTTTTAGTGTTTTATATATACATCATCAACCCATCCAGTTTTATCCACATGTAGATTCCTCTTATTTTATTTTATTTTACAAATCAACATGAATAATCTCTTTGTTTTAATAATTGAAAAAGGATAAAAAGGGCTTAATAATATTACGTGACTACCGCCTCAAATAAGAAATTGAAAATAAAATGAATATTATGTGACTACCCTCAAATAAGAAATTGAGAATAAAATGAATGAACCAGTGGAAAGGTGGGACGCACCTCACCTCTTCTTGACTGGCAACATTAATATAAAATTTGACCTTGTAAAAAGAAATCCAATAACAAATCCTTCAATTAAAAACAATCCAATAACAAATCCTTGATATAATGAAAGTCTTAATCATTTCATCGTTGTCGCGTAACTCAGCGGGGTATTGAATGAGGTCTTATAATTGCATTAGAGCACAGTCTGAAACGTTTCGTCCGGCGAAACGTATTTCGGTAACAGCTGTTATTCTAGTGCAAAATGGGTGGGATTGTATTGGAAGTTTGTTCCCCAAATGGGAAAAGCCTGCATTTGGGGCCCCTTTCCAGGACTCTTCTTTAACGCCTTTTCGGAGACGAACTTGTCTGTCTGGCGCTTTACAGCCATCCATTGAAGGTACCCAACTAATATTCTCTCTTCATTTTCTGTTTTTAGTGGCTGTCAAATGTCTAGGTAGGTTGGGGATGATCTCGACTGTAAATTTGTGAAGGATATCTGCGTTTGGGTTCTTGAAAATTTGATCAATCCGTGTGAAAACATACACGAAATAGATTGAGATTGGGTTTGGTGTATCTGCTTTCTGTTTTTGAGGGGAAGGGTTTTGAAACCTTAATAAAACACTGTTTTGGGCACGCAAATTTATGATGCTGTGAATAGGAATGCATCTGGATTCGGCTTGAAGTACAACTCAACTTTTGAGACTTTGTTTTGGGTTGTCTGCAATTTTTCTTTTTGAGGGGGAGGGTTGCAAACCCGTGTTCTGTAAATAAAAACGGTTTTGTGGGCACTCGGATTCATGGTTTTGTGAATGAAATGCGGCTGAGTTTTTCCTGTAATACGTCTGAAACTTGAGATTTTTAATTTGGGTACAAAGATGACGAGAGGGACGAGAAGCGAGAAGGTGAAAAAAATATTTCTCCAATTCGACGGCAACAAGGATGGGAGGCTTAACAGGGACGAGATGGCAGCTCTGGTGATTGCTGTGAATCCCAGAGTCAAATTCAGTGACGAGCAGATCGGTGCAATATTGGATGAGGTTTTCAGGACTTATGGTGAGTTTATTGATGGAGAAAAGGGTTTGACATTTGAGGGGCTGTTGCGAACTTATGATGACGGAGCAGGGGATGTTGACAGGGATTTTGATGCATTGGGCTTGGAGCTGGACAGTGAAGATAGCGAGGAAGGCCTTGCAGAGAGAGTGGGGAGCAGCAGTATCGTTGTCAGTAATAACGGTGTTACCCAGTCTGGAGCTGTGGTGGGTACTTCATCTATTGTGGATGAGAGGGCCGAGGGCATTTCTAGGAGGAAACAGAATGTGGCAGCTTGGGCTACTTCTCCTAACCATGGTATAATGTATGATGAGACATGGAAGATTATTGAGGATTTAGAGATTCTGATAAAGAGGCTCAAAGCTAAATATGATAGTAGGATGAAGCAGAAGGAGGGGAAGAAGGGGAAGGGTGGTGACACCATTGGTGGGGATGGTTTTTCTGACCCTGGTTGGTCTAGGGAGTTGGGTTCTGAAAATGGGGCCAGAGATATTGAAGGTGGGAGGAGGGCTTGGGAAGAATTGGGTCCTGATTACAATGCTTTCGTTAAGGACTTGCGTGAGCTACGGAGTAAGGCAGATGGATCGAGGACTCAAGAGGAGGCATTTGATGCACATATGGCCATTGGAAGGACTCTGTTTGACAATCAGTTGTTCAAGGAAGGATTGGTGAGCTTTAAGAGGGCTACCGAGCTGAAGCCTACAGACGTTCGCCCACATTTTAGGACAGGTAATACATTATATGCTTTGGGCAATTATTCAGAAGCAAAGGAGTCCTACACATTGGCTCTTGAAGCAGCAGAGGCCAGTGGTAGTCAGTGGTCTTATTTGCTGCCACAAATCCATGTGAATCTGGGCATCTCTTTGGAAAGTGAGGGAATGCTTTTGAGTGCTTGCGAGCATTACAGAGAGGCAGCAATTCTTTGCTCAACCCATTACAGGGCACTGAAGCTTCTCGGCAGTGCACTTTTTGGGGTGGGCGAGTATAGAGCTGCGGAAAAGGCTCTGGATGAGGCTATATTTTTGAGGGCTGATTATGCTGATGCACATTGTGATCTTGGGTCAGCCCTGCATGCCATGGGGGAGGATGAGAGAGCCATACAAGAGTTTCAAAAAGCCATAGACCTGAAGCCGGATCATATGGATGCTTTGTATAATCTTGGAGGGCTGTTTAGAGATGTGGGTAGGTACCAAAGAGCTGCGGAAATGTACAGCAAGGTGCTTGCTATCTGGCCTAATCACTGGCGTGCTCAGCTCAACAAAGCAGTGGCATTGTTGGGTGCTGGAGAAACTGAAGAAGCTAAGAAAGCTTTCAAAGAGGCTTTCAAAATGACAAATAGGGTGGAATTATATGATGCTATTACCCATTTGAAGCATCTCCAGAAGAGGCCTAAAGGGCTTAGTTCGATGATTAGAAGAGCAGACCAGCATGAAGGTGCCGAAGCTCAGGTGCAGATGGGAACTGGTAGTGCGAGTTTGGAAGAGGGAATATTGGCTGTTGAACCAGGCAGGTTTAGAAGAGCAAGTGGGAAAACCACACCTAGACAATACTTATCCTGTGCTCTAGATATCAGAAGCTTCCAGAGGCTAACTAGATTGAATCGTTGTGATATAAATCTTGTGAAAAAGGAATTAACTGAAACAAAGGTGCCCGTTTCTCAATCTGGCAGTGGTGTATCAGAGAAAACCATCCGCAAAGCAGCACTTGAACAAATTTTACGAAGATTGCTCCATTTTCTCAAGCCAGAGACATTCCAAGGAGCTGTCAAGGCAGTGAATGAAAGAGTGCTAACTGTATTGGATGGGACTGGATCAGGCAGAGTGGATTTGGGCTTGTTTTATGCCATTCTTGCCCCCATTTGTGCAGGTCCCCCAGAGAAGAGAAAGCGTTATGCTTTTGATGCTTTAGTGTGGCGTTCAGCAAAGGGTATTGGTGCACAGATTGGGAAGCTAGATGCAACTTCCTATATTGGACTGTTAAGGGCAGTCTATCTTCCATCAGAAGGAGTGAGTGACATGATGGAAGTTCATGGAGAGGATGACACTGCAAGTATCTCATTTCCTGAGTTTTTAGAAATGTTTGATGATCCAGACTGGGGGTTCGGCATCATGAACACCCTAGTAAAGCTTGAGGCAGGTGATAGGGTGCGTCATGGTCGTCTAACCTGTGCAGTTTGCTCATATCCAATTATCGGACCAAGATTCAAAGAGGTGAATTCTCATTTTAGCCTATGTTCAATTTGCTACAGTGAAGGGAAGGTACCTGTGGCATTCAAGCAAGAAGAATATAGGTTTAAAGAGTATGGCAGTGAAACTGAGGCAATGAAAGATAAATTCAAACTATTTGCTTTACACAGTGATTCCTCCCCAGATAATCCTTAGTGCTGTTTTTTTATCTGGCATAAAAATTGAGGAATCCAACTTGTGGGTGTTGTCAAATGCCAAGTATTTCAGGCTATTCTTCTCCACAGTTATGTAGAGGTGGGCACAGTTGTTTCGTTCAGTGGTTCTTTTGTTCCAGTATGAAGAAGATCAGCGCTGTTTTCCTTTTCTCGAACGGAAGTTGCAGAAACAGATTTATGGGTGTTGTCAAATGTCAAATAGTTGGAGCCATTTTTATTCACAATCATATAGAGGTGGGGGTAGTTCTTTTGTTCTAGTGTGAAAAGGGTTTTGTTGTAAGTATTCAATTTTTTGTTTCTTTTTTTTTATTTGTAAAATGGATCTATCAAGGAGAGACTTACAATTCTTTGTCCTGTAGAGATTTCCAATAAAGTTCTTCAGAGCTGGTATTGAGATCCATCCATTATCTGTAGGGTTGGAATGTTTAGTAGTTTCTGACAAAACAGATAAGCACAGTTTGCTACACTCCACTCTACTGCCGTTTAGCTTATGTAAGATATGTAGCATAATCTCTATTTCCACTTTTTCTCCTTCCTTGTACCTTGAGCATGTCATTAAAGTTAAAAAGGAATGATTCTGATATTATCCAGCCAACTCGATGATTCCTGGTTTGTTATAATCGAGCAGACCTTTAAATATGTAGTAGTCAATGTTTTATAAAGTTTATTTTAAAAGTAATCTGGACTGTGGCTCCACATGCTTCTACTGTTTCAATTCAATCTTTACTATAAGGATTAGATCTGTACTATGATCATTTGTCATGTACTACTATAGAAGTGGAGTTGTCATCACAGGATTAAATAAACATATACCTGAAATGAAGATCCAGGAGTGCCTGAATTTCTGGGCTCATTTCTATTGCTTATAACCTTTATTTTATGCAAACTGATGTTGGCTTCTCTCTCATGAACACTGTATATGATCTTAGAATGTAAGTTCTTTATGTTATTTTTGAAAGTCACATTTTATCTATGTTTCATGAAGGTTTGGGGAGCAGGGGATGGGTGGATGGTCTTACGAGTTTCAGTGATGGCTGGCAAGATCCCCAAATTTCAAGGGATGGGACATGGTTATCCCCCCACCCGAAAAAAGATGGAAGAAATACAGAAAATATAAAAATCATTCTTAATGATTAAATTTATACAGTCGTAAGTACATCATACACAATACAAAAGTTAAATAAAAAGAAAATACTTCTTCCATGCAAAACGATAATTTAGGTCTTGGGGAGGGGGTTGGGCCTTTAAAAGTATAGTGGGGCCCATCTGACAAAGTAAGATAAATCAAACAATCTGGTTGTCTTTACCCTCTAAGTATTTGAGGGAGCTGTTAGTCCTTCTTGGGGATGCTTTGGTGTTTCCCGTGGGATTGCAGGATGTGTTGCGTCCCCTTTCAGAGGGGATGTCTTGGAGGTGCCATCTAGAACATGGGACATCCCCTGGGCGTGGACCCATCCCCAAAACGCAAGGGTTGCTTCTCGGGCCCCTAGGGAAGTGCCCCAATCCTTAGTGATGCATCTCCTATCATTGTTTTTATGGTAACTATAAAGAGGGTTCTCTCTTGCAATAGCTTCCAAATAGTTTTAAAGAGCTTTACTTAGTGATCATTCTATCATCTATGCACATATTTTGCTCTCCAATTGTTTGTTTTGTAATTGCAAATTAGTATCCTAATTTTTGGTCAAATATAATGTGTGTTTATTCATGTTAGTTGTGCATTTGTTTCTTATTCAGTGGGATGTGTAATTGAATAGTAATTATTCAAGTGTCCCTTTTTGAATGAAGTTTCCTTTAACTATTAATAAGAACATTATATATAGGGATATACTACAAAAAAAGAGGGCCACAACTGCAACCTTCACAAGCATGTGCAAAAGTCAAAAAGGAAAAAAAGTGGGCTTGGTCGTGGCCAAAACACCCACTCATAATATCTGCACCAGAGTGTCCATGAAAATAAAATAAAGAGACAAAGGGTAATCACTCTAGTAAATAAGCACTAAGCATTGACCACACGAGTGATAGCAGGAGGTTTGATTGTGGTCATCCAAGCCAGGGCCCCAACTTGAGATAGGGAGATTGGCATCAGTAGGATGGACTGGGTCCCACCCATTATCAAGAGGCTTTGGGGGCTTGGGCCCCTCTGATACGGTAAGAACCATCATCAGGAACTGCTTGTTGTTGTATGGTGGTCCAGGGGGCCAACTCTAGTCATGTTCACTCATATCACAAATCTGTTTCCCTGTGCAGTGGCGGGCCCATTGCGATGAGAAGAACTCTATCAAGAAAAACTTGTAGGACTGGGTCGCCCTGCAAGCCAAGTCAAGTTGGGCTACAAGGGTGAAATGGGCTTGTTGGGCTAACAGGGTCAGGTGGCACCCTACTCAGTGTGCACGAGGCACTGTACCAATATCCCAATAATTATGTAAATGCTCCGTCTCAAGCCTCAATTTATGTGTTTGCACAGTGATTTGTGCTAACAAACTGGTACATATCAGGGTGCCATTACACTATGAGAATTGTGTTATTAGACATTGGCAGTAAACAATGCATCATTTCTCCTTTTCCAAAGCAAAAAAAGGATCTCAGCTCTAAGAAGCATCTATATAGTCTGAATTCAATGGCCCAGGGTCAGTGATCCCAAGCAGGGTAGCTTGCAATGAGATGGAGGCGGGGAGATATCACTGATATAGGGCCTCAGCCCAGGATTATGCAGCCTTGGCCAAAGGACAGAACCAAAAGAAGGGCTTGAGGATTTTTTCTCTTCCACATTGTTGACAATGTAGGTTGAAAACACCTAGGTAAGTTAGTCTCTTATTAAAGGGGGTCCTCCTATAGTTAAACACCAGGCAAAGTGAGCTTTTGGGCATCAAAATTGGTTTCCAAATACTGCAAAATTGAAATAACCAAGTTTTTTGTTTGAACTTCAGCGTCCAAAGCTTGTTATTAGGCTTTGAAGAAAAGGCTATTTGTATCCCATGGATGGCTTGTATCTGATAAAATTCGTGGCCCTTTCCCAATGCCAGTCTTGCCACTAGGCTCAAGGCATTAGGGGGGCTAACATTTAGCAACAATGTCTCAAGAATGAGTCCTTGGACACTATTCAAGATGAACTTATCAGTGTTGACCAGAGTGAATTTCCTTTCAACCTTGGCCCAGAGGAGCCAAGACCTGGAGGGGTTGTCCAGAAGGTCATTAGCAAGCTGAATTCCATGTTTGAAGAGCCTTAAGGTAAAAAATCAATAGGATTTGGCCAATGGCTTCCCCTCAAAATGAACCAGAGGCAACCACTGGAGACAATGATCATGGAATGACAAGCCGCACCAAAGAGATGCCGCCTTCCAAGAATGGTAGGGTTTTATGGCCTCCCAAGCCTTCCAAATTCTTTGAATACCAAAAGTAATAACAATCTTGAAATGAGGGGGAGTACGCTGAAGGGTTTGCAGAGATATCCCTTGCCAAGCCTGCTTCCCAAACAACAAGCCTTGTCAAATTCAATGCCTTAGGGGCCAGGACCTTCCAGGTTTCTTTTCCTTCTACATCTTGAACCACCCATTTTGCACATAGTGCTTGGACTTCAATCCTGGCTTGAATAATACTCGGGGCACCAATATTTCTTAGGGTACAAAAGCCTCCCAATTCACTTGGCAAAATCCTTTTCCTTTGTCAGCATTGGCCTAGAGAAAATATCTAAGGGCCTTTTCTAAGCGTGAGTAAGTTGCTTTAGGGCACACCCAACAAGATGAGTGGTAAACATGTGTCGCTGCTGGGACTTTTGTGCAAATTTGGAATTGGGCCACCAAAGCTAAAGGTTTAGTGATTCATTTATCTATCTTCTTCTCCACCCGTTGCAAAACTACTTCCCAAAGGTCCCTAGGAGAGAACTGGAAGGCAAATGGGATTCCCGAGAATTTGAAGATTTGGCCCTGCTGAATCCACGACCAGCTTTGGTAGGCCATTCAAGTCAACAAAGGTTGTTGGCATTGGCTATAACATTGAGTTTTAGCCCATTGGATGTTAGATCCCAAGGCTAAGCGGAAGGTGTCTGGACTCTGAACACTCCATGGTGTTTGAGTCCAGGAATTTTGGTCTTCATAGATGGCCAGGAAAGAATTGCCAGCAAAATGACCATTGATGAGTTGCCATGCATATGGCTCTGGAAGTGGAATTCCCTTAGTTATCCTTAGAGCCAAGTAAGTAGCCAAGAGATTTTACTGTCAACACATATAGGGTTGGGGCTAAGGGGCACCCCTATCTGATAAATCCGAAGGGCTAAAGGGCATCCCTATTTGATAGATCTAAAAATCTCAACCTCTTTGGAAGAGCATATGTTAATAGCGAGATAGGTCGAGGCATTTGCAACTAGGGTTTCAACACTATTAATAAACGTTGGGCCATACGGTATACCTTAGAGCCAAGAGTATGGTTAGGATGAACACTCATCTCAGTCACGGGCTTTCTCAAAATCAATTTTTATAAACAAAGCGTCAAGGTTGAAGGACCTACTCCATTCCATTCCCTCCGAGATTGTGATAACATTGTCCAAAATATATCTTCCCTTAATGAGCCCAGTCTATTCAGGGTGAACAACCTTGGGGAGAATGTATTTGATACACAGGGCTAGGGCTTTGGCTAGAATTTTATAAGACATGCTGAACAAAGTGATGGACCTCCAATTGGTAATAATCTCGAGGTTCCCTGCCTTAAGAATAAACTTGATAAGCCCTCGATTAATTCTTGCACCCAAGACCGCTTGCAAAAGAATTCATGATAGACCTGTAACAAATCTGATAGACCTGTAACAAATCCAGCCCAACAAACTCCCAATGGCCTTGTAAAATTCATAAGGGCCTTAGCATTGGCCATTTGTGTAGCATTGTTGCTATAGCTCATCTAGAGAAAGGGGCAAGTCACAGCCTCTCCTTTGCTCTTCAGTATATTTATATAGAACAAGGTCAAGACATTTTTGGGTGGTTGCCTGTTTATCAGGAGAAAGGCCTTGGGTTTGAAACACCATCTTGTAATGCTCTACAAATTATCTCTCAACATCTTCGTAATTGGAGGTTAAGCCCAGGGAGGTTTTTATGGAAGTGATAGTCTAAGTAGCTTCCTTCAAGGTCAGGTATTTAAAGAAAGCTTTTGTAGGCTGATCCCCAGTTTTGAACTAGTGCAGCTATGCCTACAGTTGAGTGGCACTTACTCAATAGACATCGTCCACCCGAAGCATATGACACACCTTTGCAGCACATGCTTGCTTTTCATCATCATAATAGGCCCATTGTAATTCCTCCATGAGCCCCTTTGGTTCGCTGAGCAATGCCTTATTACAATTATGATGAATTTGGGCAATTTGCTTATGATATTCACACAAAAAGGTGACCTTTTTAGAGATGGCTTTTTCCGATTAGCCCATCCTACCATTCTCTCCATGTGGCCTGGGAATCAGGTTCCAAATACCATGGATACAGGCCTAGCAATCTGAGCATCGTAGGTGCAGAACATTAAGGATATAGCGGGTATGAGGCATTCACATGCACTCAGCTCCAGATGGGTTGGTGGTCAGATAGAGGAATTGTGCCAATAACATGTACCGGGCGACCTTTAGAGGTGCCATATTAGAAAAAAATTTGTCATGAGAGAAGGGTTCTATCAAGTTTCTGATAGATTTGCTTTAATCGTTTCCTAAAGTTTGTCCAGGTCTAACTAGTCTTGCCATTGGCATTATTTAGGGTCATACAACCCATGGTGGGTTGTTAGAGCTAGCCAAGGTTCTTTTTCCTCAGTTGCTAGGTGCATTGACAATGCCCCTTCCTTATCCTCTTGGCACTCAACCATGTTAAAATCACCATATACAAGCCAAGGGGCATCAGGGAGATCATTGACCATTCATTGCCAGATTGTTGCATGTTCTCGGAGTTGTTAGAGGCATATATATTGGACAAGCCTAATAGTGGGTCATCCAAATTGAGCAAAATCCAGATAAGTCTTTGGGATGGGTCAAATCCCCAATCAACATTAGTGCTGGCAAACTGTGCAGAGACCAAAATAGTAATGTTGCCTTTTCCCTCAGAATGATTAGAGCAAAAGTACTTAGCCCTTGGCCAAATTACTAATAGGGCAATATGAAGTAGGAACCCTACAGTTTTAACTTCTTGCAAACTTACAATATTTGTCCCACCCATACACATCAACACCTAGTGGAGAATTAATTTTCTTTGTCGGTCATCTAAGCCCTGGATATTCCATGAGGTCAATTTCATTAAAGAATCTGTAGCATCTTGCATCTCTGCCTTAGTATCCTTGAGGTCCTAGAGGGCATGGAAGAAATTAGTTGTAGGAGGTGAACCAAAAATCACAAAGATTCCTTGCTGTGGCTGCTTTTGGTGGCCTTTAGCATCAGAAACCGCTTCACTTTATGGCTGGAGGAATGGTGGAGGAGAGCGTGCTCTTCATCCACCACCTCCTTGAATCATGGCACCAAGAGGCACTTTATTGGCTACCTTAGCCATCAGCTGACGAGGTTTGACTGCCACTGTGGTCTTGGGGGTCGGAGCCTTGGGAGTCGGGGTATTTGGGGCAGGGGATTTGGTTGCACCATTCCCTCTATTTTTACTTACAACTTCAATCTAGATACCTTCACCCACATTTGTTGCTTGGGGAGCTTTGGGGGCAAAAAGGGTTTGTGTGGGTGAGGCCATCTCTGGGTCGACCCAGGCCATAAGCAGGCAGTCACAAATGCGATGATCCAGGCTTTGACAATTAAAGTAGGTGTTGGGCAAATTAATTTAGTGACCAGTTGGAAGTGGACCCAGTTACCAATCTTGATAAGCACAAACTCTTTGAGGTATTTGGACAGGTTAACCCTAATGCAAACTCTGCATTGAAAAATCGCTCAGGCTCATGGCAGATAAATTCTCCTAGAGGGGTTGCAATCCGCTTCTTGCTGGGCAGAATTGCCTTGGGAGGTCAAGGAAATCCATCCAGACTAGGCAAGTTAGTTGTTGGCAACTTTTTTAGCAGATAAATCAAGGGTCCAGTGTGAAAAAACTACCAGGTATTATGCAATGCCAGTAATTCTCTACTATTTTTATCCTCCTCTTGATATTGAATTCTCTGACTCTGAATATGATAGTTTGTGTAGTTCGTCATTTCATGTTTTTATCCTGTGTCTGTTTGTTTCTTGTTTTATATTGGGCATATGAGTGTACCACTAGAACTGAGCTTTATCTTAATTGCATTATTGAATATGAACTTTATTCAAACATATGAGTTCCATCTTAGCTAGGCTGTGGCACCTACTGTACTCTACTCATCTCCTTGCAGCCTTGTGCATTGATTGTGTCCATATTGTTCAGGTTTTCTGCTGGGAACTCCTTGCAGCCTTGCGCATTGCTTGTGTCCATATTGTTCAGGTTTTCTGCTGGGAAAGTTAAATTTTGGTTGGAGCTACAAGCTTGATTCGGTGGCTATTTCGACCACCAAAAATATAGAATTTTAGAAAAATGGATTGGCTGTTGTAGTGTCAAACAATTGAATTTGTTAAAAGTACAATTTAGAGAGAATTGATATTTTTTATTGATCAGCAAATGGCACAAAGTTCAAACCAACTTGCAACTCCAAAATAATCTAAAAGTCTTGCAAGAATAGGAACCAGCATAAAAATTGCCGAAGACTGGACTTTGCCACAGGATTTTGAAAGAAACATCATAGGAATTATCAAGAAAAAGAATTATTTGAAATTTGATGGGCGTGATTAAACATCTAGGAGCATGCTTATATGTTTCCTCTGGCTCAGTTTCTACTTATTGAAACTTGAGACCCGTGACTCGATGCACATCTTAGTAATACAGTTTCTAGCAAGTCCAGAAGCATCGCATGGGTACAAAGTATTGTTTTATAACACCTTTGCGTCCAGTTATTTGCATCTATATCTTCTAAATTTCTATTTCTATGGTGCTTCTAAGTTCTTACCACTCTGACATGGACATAGGCTGTGAAGTATTCTAAAATAAAAATTGCCCAAATTTGGGTGTCAGCTGTCGAAACTCATATACAGATGGATTGGTCCGTGCCCCGTAGTGACATTGATCGTGGAGTTGCAAGGTGGTAAATGGATGGAAATATTGGATTTTGTTAAAGCTTTTCTGCGTCTATGAAATTCCATAGTATCCAGATTTTAGAAAAGCAAGCAAGTTATGTATTGATCATTTTCGAAGTTTTTGAAAGATGATGTTCTAGGATTGGTCCAAAGATATGTCTCTCAGTATAAGGCTGTATAAGACTCACCTAGCCTTTGTTTGTAGTCATGAATTTCTGATTTGGAGTATTTTTTAAAGGTTGTACTTGCGCGTAACATTGGTTCTTGACATTTTATCCTTCTTTATATTGTTTTACTTCGATGACCATTATTGTTTTCTGTTAAGTATTCTTTTTCTACCATTATTCCGTTATGAGTTGGAAAGCAACACCGTTGCTTCAAATTTGTGCTTTTTTGTTCTATTTGTTTTTGCAGGCTTGCAATCATTAATTCTTCGGCCAGTATTCTCATGCAACTTTTATGCTGTGTGGAATTTCACCTGCGGCAAATAGTTCCTATCAACAATTGAATTACCAAATTTGAACAAAAATACATATGCATTTAATTTAAACCAAACTTAATTTTTGTCGAGTCCTAACCAAAAAGTATGGCTAACTTTTAATTGCATTGAATACTGATCAGCGATGGTCAAATTTCATTTGTGGTTATTATGGGCAATTTTTATTCACATCTTATTATGATGAAGGGGAAGGTGTCTTTGTGTAGAAATGCGTAGAAATGCATGAATGACCTTCCTTTTATATAATAATAATAATCAAATTTTAAGGTCATGGTTAAGCCATTCGCCAAATTGGTGTATGAGACCCTCTTGTTTGTGGGACAAGGAAATCTTCTTCGTGCAGTGATTTAACTGTTAAAGTCTATAGAGGTGTACATACCCTACTCCCCTTTGGATTTGAACCTGTGACCTCTTAGGAGGAAACACATGTTCTTAACCATTAGGTCCACTCAAGCTGTACACTAAAGTGTAACGGTTTTGGACTGACCAAGTAAATGTTGACATGCTCTCCCATCCAAAGGGATGACAATTTATTTTCCATGTAAAATGCACTGCCAAACGACAACTTAGACTTGAGTACAACATTCTTGTAGACATGTTGGAGTTTGCGAGATTGAAGCAAAGGCTTCTCTCGAAGCCAACTTGGTACTTTTGATGAACCCGATAGTCCTGTACTCAACACACTTTAGAACAAAGTTCTTGCCATGTATACAATCAACCCTCATTTACTCACGGAAGTTGGAAATGGAATATGCAATGCCTTTACAAGCATGTGGACTAAAGAATCAGGTAGCAGGGAATGCTTGGATTGTCAGGAGCTGTCTTTAGTGATTGCATCGAGTAGTGAGGTGCTCTACAACCCAATACAAGGGAGATGTTGTTACATTAGTCTTATGTTAGATAAGGTTACATTTAAAAAAATTAAAGTCGACTCAATTAAAAAAATAATAAAAATAACGTCGACTCAATTAAAATAAAACAATTACACAAACCATTACATATTACACACACATATATACTACTATACTACGTATCTAAAATATTAACTCCATATTAAATGATAATAAAAAACTTACACCTTAAGAAATTTGATCCCTCTTGGTGCTTGCTAGGTTTGGATTTAAGATGGATCTACGCGGGTTTATGTTTGCTTGGGGATCATTACATAATGTCACATAAAAATGATAGATAATTGAAATCCTAAAGGACAATATATATATATATAATAATATATAAGATTGTGATTAAATGATGATGATTATATTGACCTATGCAACGATATATATACACATTGATGGGTCACAAGGTTGATGGGTCATGTTACATTTCGTGAAGTCATGCCCTTAGTTAGGATTTACTGTTTATTTATTATTATTAATATTTATTTATCTATGTTTATTGCATTCTCTTTTTCTTATGCTTTGTCCTTGAAACATTAAAAAAGTTGTCTTTGTTTTAATTGGAACTGCTTTCTCATGATTTTTCATTCTTGGGTTAGTGGTGCTTGAGAACATGAGATGATATGATTTTTTAAGTGTTGAGCAGAATTGTTGAATTGTAAAAGGGTCTAACCACCCTAATTCGAGTCTCTGTGGAACATTGCGCTTATAAGATTCCCAAGATGAATTTTTATTGTGAGACTCTAATGTACTAACATCAATATTCTTCGTAATATAAGTCAATTGTTTCTGTTCAGAGCAATGTTGATACACTGAATTTTTAAAGTACACTTAGATTTTCCATTGTTTGTACTTTGACATCTCAAGATAATGTTTTTTCAATTGGATTTGCATCTTTCTATGTTGTGATATTGATTGGATTTACATTTGAATACTTTTCTAATTCCATATGTTCACTCATTGTTTGTTTCTTAACCGATGCTTAGTTTTTGGCAAGTTGTTCTAGCTTGTTATGTAACAACTACTTATCATTTTTTGTTTTTTAATTTGTGTAGGTAAACTTTGATTATGATCCTTCAAACGTGTAAGTTCTTCATTATTTTCTAATTTGTCGAATTCATTCTTAAGGTCTTGATTATCTGGTTTCTCATCTTTTCACCTTTTGATTGGTTTAAGCAATCTTTGATTAAGGCTCATTAATTGAGAATTTTCTTCATATTTTTTGATAAACTCTTGTTCAGTTTTTCCTTGAAATCTTGATTCTCCGTTTTAACTTCTAATTGCATTGTTTTGTATTTTTTGATTTCTTAATTTGTGGAAGTATTTTTTACTTCAATATTTTAGATGAGAACTTTCTTCATTTTTCTCTAATAATTTATTATCTTTTTCTAATAATTCATTGCCAAATATAATTTTGATATCTTTATTTATTTTTCTGGTTTCACTAATTCATTTTCCAATTTTCTTTGTAACACATATTGTTGCATTTGCGTGTGGTGACCTCTTTGATCTTCTTGGATCATCGCACTTTTTACATTCATTTCTCAATAAAGGCATTTTGTTTACAGGATAGAATCATTCATGAAATTTATAGTTGGTTTTACTTTTTCCTTGATTCAATTATAAATTACTTTAAAAAATTACCAAAATGGTTGTTAAATTATAATGTTTCATTTTTATTAATTTTTTTCTTTAAATTATAATACTTTAATTCTATTATTCTCCAAACTTGAGAAATAATTGTAATGTACTTTTTATTTTATTTTATTGGAATGTATTTTTTATTTTATCCTTTATAATTGTAAATACAACCTCAATACTTTAGCCAACCAAAATAAATCAAAATATACTTCAAAATTATGGCATGATTAAGATTTTGATCAAATGACACCTTTACCTAATCCACGTGAATTCAATAATCATCTATCCATACCCCTTCAAATCATGGAAAGGGTTAATGGTTAATGATTAAATATGGCACTGGAATCACCTTGTGCGGTCACACGATCCAAACTACTTTTAAAGTCACGATTCGTTGAGAATGAAATGATTTCGACGGAAATATTCTTCACAACTTTGTGGCGGTCCACTGAGAATTTATGGCGGTCCATGTATTTGCAAAAGAATAGTAAGACAGTGCTTACCTCCTTGCCTCATCAAACAGCAGTCGTTGCTTTTATTTTATCTAGTGATATGATATGTCAACGGGTCATTGTAATTGGGCAGCCAGCCACAATGCTGAAAACCCTTTTTTTTATACTCCTACTTAAGTGGATAATTTATTTATTGTTTCCAAGCCCGACCTATGTCTACTAGCAATGCACAGTGATATTGAAGAAGTGCAATACTATCTTACAAATTTCTTGTGTCCGCTTAAATGCAGGGTAGTTTAATACTATCTGATTCTTTCTCAATTATGGTTGCAGATTCCTTTGATGTAGGTAGTGATTGATCTTTGTGCAATGGAAATTTTAGAATTCAAATGGAAATTTTAGAATTCAAATGGCAAGGGCTAAATATTTTTCAGTGAAAGACCTATGGAGATCAGAGAAACTCTTAAAAGAAGAGAAACTCCTAAAAGAAGGGTGTGGTTAGAAGCTCACAGCTGTGTTGTCAATGATAATGAATTTTTGACCAAAGGTTTGGTAAAATGTGTGGCTAAAGGCTAGGATCAAAAGTGGCTTGGATACCATTGAAATGAACAATGTTCATTTACTGCCAACATAAGAGGGATAAACAAGTGAAATCCATAAAGAACAATATAATAATAAATAATAATAATCTATTTTTAAGGTCACCAAATTGGTGTATGAGACCCCCTTGTTTGTGGGATAAGGGATCCTCTCCGCTCAATGATTTGATTGCTAAAGTCTACGAAGGTATACATACTCTACCCCCCTCTGGATTTGAACCCGTAACCTCGAAGGAGGAAACATGCTCTTAACCATATACATGTATATATAATCATGAATAATATATGATTGAATGATGATGATTACAATGCTCTACATGATGATATATATACACATTGATGGGTTACGAGGTTGGTGGGTTATGCCCTTTCGCTAAGTTATGTCCTTAGGATGTGTCACTTTATTTATTATTATTAGTAGTATTTGTTTATGTTTGCTACATAGAGGCTAACATGCATATGTTAATGTTGGTTTTTCATTTGGATTTGATTCATAGCCACTCTATAGTGATGCCCTCTAAGTCCCTGGAGAGGGTAAGGACAAAAGCTTCTTCATGTGCTAAGCACCTTAGAGGAAAGTGCTCTCACATCTTTCAATGGGAGGCTTGTTCACTAATAATAGATGGGACTCTATGCTGGAGAGCATGTGTGCTAGCTGTGCCATGATATCGTGGCCCTCCTTTGAGAGCACTTTCACTCAGAGGTCAAATTGATCAACAAAATTCTTGGTAGGTATGTCAAGGGCTATAAGTTGGAGGATGTTTGCCTAGTGTTTGACGAAATATCTGAAAGAAACATCGTAACATGGACTACACTAGTAAGAGAGTATGCTCACCAAGGGCATGGTAGGAAAGAGACAAACTCAAATAGACTTTGCATATTGATCTACACTTGAGAGGGGGCATGCAAAGATTTGTGAAAATCCTCATTGGGAAAACTATTACCTTGAAAATGGAGAGCTTGGACACCATTAACAATGTGAAGGAAAAGATCCAGGATGATGAGGGGACACTGATCATTGTCGGCAAGGAGTTGAAAAATGGTTGTATCTTGGTCAATTATAAGTTTCAAAAGGAGTTGATCCCACACCTAGTGCTTCATCTCTACAGAGGCTCTAAGAACAAAGGGATGACCACATCCTCTATAGTGCCAAATTTTTTCATTTGAAGTCGTTGGTAAAGGAAAATGAACTTCATTAAAGATTCTCTTCTTTATTTGGAGAAATGACACACAAGTAGTGTTAACTATTGTTACTAGTTCAGTTCCAACTAATTCTTCCATGCTTTCTGAGAAGCCTACCTTGATTCATCATTTGTTGCAGATAAGGCGATGTCAATTCCAACTTTGATGCTTCCTTCGAAACGGGTTGCGGATGGGTACCATTTACTTGAAACATAGGATGACATGCAAGTTTAATTGTTTATGGAAATCACTTCTATAGAATAGATTGTTGATTCTTGGGGTCTTTTCTTGGAGAATTAAGTGTTGATCCATTAAATGCAAAGGTTTGTTTTCTTCTTGATTTTATCTTTTAGAGTAAGACAAAGCACAAGTTGTTGATAAGGGCCCTTGGTGGTCTCTTTTTGAAGCCATGCCAACGTTGTTTCACCTTGTGTACATAATCATTAACATAGGGTATGGTTTGGGTAAATATGCCCAGTGCCACTTTTGGATAGTGGAAGAAAAATACCCTTTCAAACATTGGTAACACTTGGGGCAAATTTATTACCTTGGGCCTAAACTTAAAGCGAGTTTTCCCATTGCCATTGTTACCTAGATATGCGTTTATGCATATGCGAGCAAGGTCTTCTACATAAAATTATGGAGTGTAAGAATGGTAGTTGGAAACAACTTTTGGACTATGAAAATCTAATTTTTTTTACAAGGTCTGCTTTGAGCATTGGCACATGTCATCGTCTTGCTCAAAGACAAAGGTCTCTTGGGTTAAAAAGTGGTGGAATAGTAAACCCGCCTAGTGGGAGCAATGGGTGCCAAGGCACCATTAGGTGACTCCACCTATGTATCTAAAGGTAATTGTTCGTAGAGCTCCACTGAATGATTCTTCCCAACTCACCAACATTGGAGGTCTAGACATTGATATAGAGAGGACTAGCAATGAAACTTACGATTACAAGTGTCTCCACTCCACTATTCCAGTGGAAAGGTGAAGTTGTTATGGATCAAATAGCCAAATAAGCATAAAAAAATCCAATATAGTAATGCCATGCCTAAATCAAGTGAAATAGTGAATAAATAAGAATCCTTTTTGAGTGAGCAACCTCATATTACAAGATATCAAATGCACAATATAAGATGAATTTCCAAATAAATCTCCTAAATTTATTTATAGGAGACAAATAGTGCTAGAAAGCAACAATAAAGTCGACATAATTATAACTAATGTGATGATAATGAATGAGGGTTTTGGTGGAAGGTTTAACATGCCCCTCATCTTCAAACAAGTGTTTCCTTCAATGTCGATCAACTATGGATGCCTTTGTATGAATAACTCATCTTCCCCAGTCGCTTATTTTGTTGGCAAGTTCTTCCACTTGATGAGGTACTTAGTGATTACTTGGGTCCTTGCTTGATCTGTGTTTCAATGACTCATTGACTATTTTAGGTTTGAATACGATTTTCCCCTCTTCATCAAGCTTTGGCAAAGTAGTTGGCATTGGGATCTTGTCATCGGTTCCCTTCTTTAACATGAAACATGGAAGACCTAATGTACATGTGAACAAGGAATTCTAATTGTAATTCATATTGCCAATCTTGTGCTACACCTTAGAAGGACAATAAAACTTGGGTGCTAATTTTTTGTATTTTTTTGTTTGTTGCTTGAGAGACCTCGGTTTGTTTGGTTGTAGCCTTAGAAATATGCAATCTCACACTTTAAAGTGCCTTTCGTTGTAGTCTTGATCTAATTATTGTTTCATCCTATTTTGTGTTGTATCCAAGTTGTCTTTCAATAGTTGGACAACCTCTTCTTGGTGTTGTATGTGATCCTCCACTTTTTGAACTCAAGTTTCCCTCTCAAGGGTAATGTGATGGATGGAGGGATGACACCCATAGAGTGCCATAAATAGGGACACTTTGGATGAAGTATGAAATGAAGTGTTGTACCACCATTTCACCAAAGGTAACCACTTGACCCGTTGTGACCATTTATCATAGGCAAATCAACGAAGATAACATCTTAGACATTTACTCACAATCTCAATTTTACCATTAGTGTGGGGATGGTAAGAGGTGCCGTGACCTAGTTAAGAACCCAAACAAGAAAACAAATCAATGCAAAAATTACTAGTGAAAATGGAATCTTTGCCACTTACATCTTAGGGTTTCCATGTAGATTTTGTAATGTGTCCATGAAGATGCAACCATTGTACTTGTTTTAAAAGGATGTGAAATCAATAAAAAAATGGGCATACTTTGTGAGCCTATCCACCACCACCATGATGCCACTCTTACCTTTAAATGTTGGTAGCCTTGTGATAAAATCCATTGAGACCTTTTTCCAAGGTTGACTTGGTATGACTAATAGTTATAGAAAACTTGAGGTTTTGATTGTCTCCCCTTTGTTCTATTGGTAAACCAAACACTTTGCCCCAAACCTTTGAACATTAATGTTCAAAGCTTTCGAGAAAAATTCCTTCTTGATCACATGATAAGTTGTTAGAAATCCCAAGTGTCCACCTATAGGGGAAGTGTGCATTGCATAAAAGGACCTTTTTTTGAGTTGAGATTTTTTATATAATGTCTCTTATACGAGAGTGAGTCACTCTTCCACATAATTTTTTTTGGTGCATCAGGGTCATGTTGTAGTTGTTGAATGAGTTTCCATATAGTCTAGTGTTGTTGCCATTCTATCCTTGCTTTTTTTTCACCAATCAACATGTAGAATGGAAATAACACAAAGGCCTTATTATTCTCTTATAACCTTAAAAGTGCATCCACCACCAAATTCACTTTCTCTTTTTGGTAGATAATAGTTATAACTTAACATCTTTGTGACCCATTTTTGTTGCTCTTTTGAATATAATTGTTGTTCTAAGTACTTCAAACTATCATGATTCGTTTTTTCCTTGAAGTCTCTTCCTATTAGGGAAGTGTGCCATTTCTTAATTACATATAGCATGGACAACATTTCCTTCTTATAAATGGGTTAGAGTAAGTTTCATTTAACTTGACAGTGTTCAAAGGCAAGGACCATTTATTCCTTCTCATAAATGGGTTTGAGTAAGTTTCCTTTATGTTGGCAGTGTTCAAAGGCATGAAGCATTTATTTTGCACTAAAATTGCACCAATCCCATGCCCCGTGGCATCACAATCCACAATAAAGGTTTTTGTGAAGTTAGAGGCCAAGAAAAAAATACTACACATGGCCATCTTAAGTTTCATAAAGGCTTGAGTTGCTTCTTAAGTCCAAAAAACACCGTCATGTTTTACTAATTTTGTTAGAGGAGTTGTTACTTGACCATAATTCTTTACAAACTTGCGGTATTAGCTTGTCAATTCTAAGGATCCCCTAAGATTCCTTGGGATTTTGAGAATTGACCATTCTATTATAGCTCTAATTTTGTGAGGGTTTAAACTTAATGCCCTCGTGAGATATAGTATGCCCCAAATATTCCACCTTGTGAACCCTAAAGGCATACTTAGAGGGTTTCATATATAGTTGTTTCTCCTCCAATGTTTTTAAGACCATGTCAACATGTATACACTCTTCCCAATATTTGTTTTAAATTAGTATATCATCAAAAAATGTCAACACAATTTTTTTGAGGACTTGCTTGAAAATAGAATTCATCAAACTTCGAAATGTGGAAGGTGCATTAGTAAGCTTAAAAGGCATCACACAAAACTAGTGATGACCTTCACGTGTTTTAAATGCTATTTTGGTGAAGGTTTCTTCCTTCATTCAAATCCCATGGTATCCTGAATGAAGATCTAACCTAGTAAAGACAACTACTCCTTCCAATTTATCTTACAATTCACCAATGTCAAGAATATGAACTTCTCTTTAATGGTTATCTTGTTGAGTTCTTTATAATCTAGACACATGCCATGGAAAATCGTTTATCTAAACCATAACCATTGGTAAAGAAAAATCACTTTGGCTAGGTTGAATGATGCCAATCTCTAGCATTTCTTGAGCCATGCGCTCAATCTCACTCTTTCGAGCATATGGATATCTGTAAGGTCATATTTTAGAAGGAAGGCTTCTCATGATCATGCATTCGACCAGGGAAAGACCTTTAGGAGTCTGGATAAATACTTTGGAATGGTTGTTGATATCTGTTTAGAGATCCAAGATCACAAAGGGATTAGATGTTTGAACATTGTTTGCACGCGGTTGTAAGACACTAGGTTCAAGTTATCTAACCAACAAAACCCTTCAGATACCAACCCTTTCGACATCACTTGCATGCAAGTGAAGTCTCACCCTAGGTATCTACTGGAACTGCGGGAGTCACGTTTCTGCAAGGATGAGGGAATGTGAGGCCATTAACATGTTTATTCCTACTTATCTACCTTATGCGACATATTATTTGTCCCTTTTCCCTTGATTAATTAGTGAAATTTAATTATGCAACACCATTGTGACACAGATTGCAACATAAACTATTCACTATAACATTCATATTTGGTGCACATCAATCATATACTACACGGATCTAGATCTAGTTATGCATAAATAGAACATCCATGGACAAACACATAAAAATAAATTTAGACACAGAGTTTTAACATGGTTCACCCAATCCTTGAGCTACATCCACAACGACTGGCTTCTTTATTATTCTTTGTGCAATCATCTCAGGATTACACACTACGCTTACAATAGATACATCATAATGTACTTCCCCATCTTGCCTGGCCGCTCTACAGTGCAGGCCTCTCTATGCAAACTCTCCCTAAACCTCCATACATAGACTCTCTCTCATTCTCAGTCTATTCTCTCAACCTCAACCTATCGTTAGCTCAACTTTCAGCTTTCAGCCTCCAACAACCTATTCTCTTACTCTCTTAGCGAACCCCATTCTTTCCAACCCATTACATATTCATACATAGAATTTAGGGCTCAAAACCCTATTCACTTATCCCAAAACCCTATGACAACTCATGATTACTCATTGTTCGGGCGTGTTTTTCCTATCTTTGCGCCTGCATGTTGCTTTTACATTCTCGACTGTTGTTCTTCCTGCTTTTGCACGTCTACCTGATTTTGCATGCCTAATTGTTGTCCTTCCTTCTTTTATGCGCACCCTCATTCTTCGTTCTTCAAACTCCCTGTCCAACATGTCCCTAACACTCACCTATGGCTCGTCCCAAGCTGCTTAAAATTGTTGCATCGCACCCCTCCATGCTTCCATGAAATTTTGAAAGGTTTCCTTTGATGTTGCAACTTCTTTCTTGACTTCTGCTTCTTGTTCCAAAATCTCCTCTACGACCTGCCTAGTCAGGCTCATGAGTTTATACTCAATGTTGTGTGTTGCTTGCTTTACCTTGCCTTGCGCAACTGTCAATTCCCCTATTATCCTTAGTGCTTCATCCGACAATGGTACTATTCATTGTTGGAGAATCTTCTATTGGTCCCTTATCTTTTCTATTTAATTGTATCACTACCTTTGTGCCAGAATGGTAGTCTTGCGCTCAACTAGTGGAAACATACTTATGTTCGCCGAACCCTTCTGTGCCTTTTCCTGCACATCCCTTAATCTAGCTTCCAAAACCTTCATCTCTGGATCCTCCATAAGATTTTTCCAAATCTGCGTGCTTTCCTCACATAGCTTCGTACATTCCTCCTCTAGTGTCTTAATACTTGCTACTACAGTCATAGAGGTTCTTTCTCTTTCTACCTTTTCCTCTGGTGGTGTCCTTGGTGTGGTGCATGATTCCAAGTCTTCGATCCCAAGTGCATAAGCCTTTAATGACTTCCCTGATGTTTGAGACTCGTTCTTCAAGTGTAGCTTCTACCACCATCAACATTTCTGGAATATCCTTATAGAGATTTTGGATGGCTTGCTATATTCAATCTGGCTACTACTCAACCTCATCCTTCTCCTTCAATATTCTCTTGGCCTTTTCCTCAGCCTTGCTCTTCTCCTTCAATATCTTGTCATCATTTTCCTCAACCACGCTCTTCTTTTGTAAAGCAGTTGTATAATCTTGTTGCAACTCTGTCTTCTCCGCCACTACCTTCGCCAACTCGCTTGATGCTGATTCTATGCGGAACCAAATCTCCTAGTCAATACCGATGTGTAAGCCTTATAGTACTGTTGTAGGAATATGTGAAATGACTAAGTTCAGGTGACTTAGTCGTTGTACCTTCTCTTGCATCTCGGGTGTTGTGAACCCAATCACATCTGGTGAGATCTTCAACACTTTTTGGCTTATTGCCATCTTTGAAAAGTAAGAGTTTTTGGCCCCTTCCTCCCCAGTCGAGCTTGTTGATGGTCATTCATCAAATTTGTGCTTTGGTGTTATCCTTGCTGCTTCCAAGAGCTACTGCAATGTTGTTAAGTGTGTTTGCACCTACTGGTGCCGTTCTTCTTGTTTGCGTGACGTTTTCTCATCTGCTTCTTCTGTGATATCCCTCACTTGGTAGTTGATTATGTCGATGTCACCATCTCTCATAGTATAAATGGTTGGCTCTTTGTGAGATTTCTTCTTCTTTTGCGTAGGGGGGGTTGGCCCCTTGCCCTTGTATTTTCTCTTCTCTTCGATTGTTTCCTACGTGTGTTCTACATCTCTTCCCTATTCATTTTCCTATTCGTTACCCTGTTCTTCGACGTCATTATCAGGGTGCTCCATCTTGATTCTGTTCACAAGAAATTTCCAATTTCGATCCCAATCCTGCATGATCAGGTGGATGCATTTTTCTGTGATCTTGTATTTTTTCTGGACCCATTCCTCTTTCGGGTCCTTCTTCACTTGTATATAGATATGGTGTCGGTCTTCCCTGAACCTCACAGTTAGGGTGTATGCCTCTACCAGTTGTGGTGAAATGCGTGGTGTGTCCTTGATGCACTTCTGAATCCTTTTGTCATATAGGAAGAACTCCACGTTAGTTTTGATCTATCTTATTTTGTTAGGCATGTACTAGAAGTTATGATACTTAGCCTCCAAGCATGGCTTACCTATGAGTCCTAAGAACTGCACATCCTCTGACTCTTCCCACACTATGAACACAATCATAGTTAGAAACTATGGATAATGGAATTCCATGCCCCTATCCCGTGTTTTTACGCAGTCGATGATGAATTGGTTCAATAAGTAAGGCACCCAGAGCATCTAGACCCCTTTGACACACTTTTCAGTCGTAACTATCACTCCCACTGACACTAGGTATTTTCTACATTTCCTTATTAACTTGCATGCCAATGCCTGTGCTGCAAGCCTTACTATCAGGTCGCATATGATCAACACATCCAACCCGCGCACACCTCTAACTGTGTGAAGTTTTTCCCTTGTTTCCTTTGACAGAGTCCTGCCAGTTTTCTTGTCTGCAAACAATGAGTTTGGATCTTGTCCCTGCGATGGTAAGTTTGTGATCCTTGCAATCAGGTCTTTATCTATAGAGATTGGCATGTCCAACCATAAATAACCTCCATGCACACAAATTAAGAGAAACTTAACGCATGCATTCACCTTGTTTCTCCTACCAAAATGTGGGATGTCGAATAGGTTTCATATGCTTTCTCGCTCCAATCCTCTTTCCCATACCTTTGGCACTGGTATGCTCTGGTTCATTGTTGAGTCTATCCTCTATTCCAAGTAGTGGTGTGACGTAATTTTATGGAACTTCGTCGTGTCTATGGTATCATGGTCCGCATATTTGAGCTGCAACACCCTCCCTATCATGTCTTCGTCAACGATGACTCCATCTAGGATGTCGGGCATCACCAATTCGTAGTAGGGAGTCTTTTCAATTAATTGCTACGTGTCATCTTTATGACTTGTCCTTAACGTTCTTTAACCATCGTTTCCTCCCTTTTAATGTCTTTAATGGTCGTTACGGTCCTATTCCGCGCATTGCTTCTGTGCGTACCTAACTGTCTCTGCGTTGTTTCTTTTATCTTTGCAACACACTTTTTTTGCACGGGTTTTGTTGTTGTATCTCCCTTACTTCTTACTGTCTTACCTTTGGTTTTATTTTTCTTTTTCCATTTTTTCGTCTTTTTTCCTTTTTCTACTTTTTCTTACTTTTTATTTTTCTTTTGCCTACTATAACACACTACTATAATACAAAGGTTCTCGGTCAAGTCAAACTAGTGCGTGGTAGGTCGGATGTCCCTATAAAGTTTCAACCAACTGTCATTCACCATTCCCACCAGGAATTCTCCATTCAATGTTTCCAATTGCACCACACCTACCTCCGTCACATGCTTAATCACATATGGTCCTAACCAATGCATTCAAAACTTTCTTGGATGCTCCATAAAATTACTGTCGTATAGTAATACTAAGTCCCCCACTTGATTTTTTTTTTGTTTAATATGTCTATCATGCCATGCCTTTTCTCTTTCCTTTTGAACTTGTTGATGGAATCCTGCGACAAATCGGTCTTTCTCAAGTTGTACCAATTGTGACTATCTCTCCTCTACTACGCCAAAGTTTGAAAGATCATTAATTGTTGCAATGAGTAGGCTAAGCACAAAAAAACCCATCGGAATTACTGCTTCTTTCCCATAGACCAACCTAAAAGGTGTATGTCCTGTCAATTTTTTACTTGTAGTCCTATATGCCCATAATACTGCAGGAACCCTTAAGTCCAAATCATCCCTTCCTACATAGCATATCTTTGTCAAATCATTCTCCATAATTTTATTAAAAGATTCTATTGTCCCATTGGCCTGAGGGTGATACGACGTACTCTTATGATGATGAATTTGAAATTCCTCAGTCAATGTTGCAATCGTCCTATTCAGGAAGTGTGTTCCTTGATCACTGAGTAAAATGCCTGGGCATCCAAATCATGTAACTTTCATTCTCAAATAGAAACCTCATAGCATTATCCACGGTGTAGTCTATGACTGGTGCTACTTCTGCCCATCTGGTCAAATACTCATAGTGATTATATACTTAGCTCCCAATATTCTCGTTGGTGGGTTGATCGATCCAACAAATTCTATTTCCCATTTGTCAAATGCCTGCAACGTAACATGTGGGTGCAAAGGAATCTCATCCCTTATGGATGTATTTCCCATCCTTTGACAAGCATCACATGCCTGATAGTATTCTTTAGCACCCTTATGAAATGTGGCCCACCAGAACTCTGCGCACAAAATCTTCTACGCTGTCACTTTACCTACGTAATTTCCTTCTACAATACCTTCATGCACTTCTAAGAGTATCATTAGCCTTTCATTCTCTAACACACATCGTATTAATATTCCATCTGCACCTAACTTGTATAAGTTCCCTGCAATTAACTGACATTTTGTTTCTTTAACCACTAATTGTTTCTTCCATGCAATTGTCATGTCCGACGGGGCCATTCCTATACTTAAACACTGCACAATATCTGTGAAGTAGTCGTCCACCATTTTAACTGCAAATAAATGTGCATCAGACAAGCTGTCATCTAGGTTCTTTGTATCTTCTCCTGATAGTATGTGCAGTAAGTGATATGGTCCTGCATTCAACTTCCCTGGTTTTACAACAACCTCAAAATCATATTCCTGGAACATCAACAACCATATGCATATTATTCTCCCCAACAATGCCTTTTTCACTAAGTATATTAGTACATAATAGTTTGTATACATCTTAAAGTAAGAACCCAATAAATAATGTCTAAATTTCTGCATCGCATATACCATTTCCAACCCTTCTAGTTCTGTGGTAGTGTAATTCTTTTCTAATGTTGACAACTTCCTGATTTCAAAAACAATTGGGTGGTCTATGTCTTCTTCCCCTAGCTGAGATAGTACTACACCTAAAGCTATGGATGACACATCCACATGGACATGGAACTCCTTCTTCCAATATGGGAAGATCAAAATTGGCTCAATCACTAATTTCTGCTTCAATGTATCAAATCCTTTATAACAATCCTCATTCCACTTGAACTTAGCTTCTTTCTTCAACAACTTCTCCATAGGTGTTGTAATCTGCGCATAACCCTTAATGAAATTCCTATAATATCATGTATGAACCAGGGTTTCTCTCAATTGTTTCACTGATGTGGGTGGTTGTAAGTCCAAAATCATTGCAATCTTGGTAGGATCCTTTAATAAGCCCTGCTTACATATCACATGGCTACACAAAATTTCAAAAGGCGCGCAGAAAATACATTTCTTCAAATTCAATGAAATCTGACATTGTCTACATCTATCCAACATCAACCTGATTACTTCTATGTGATATTTCAATAAACTAAACACAGTCCTGTTAGAACACGTATAATTTTGAGCTTTTGAACTTTAGATTTTGCCTCTTAGAAATAAAATTTTTACCCAAAAAGAAAAAAACTTAGAGATTTGCCTTTTAATTTTAAAATAAATCCATTGGTTATTATTTGTCAATAAGACACTTACAATATCTATCATCGATGAGTTACTCTAATTTGATCGAATGGTTCTAATGATCTCCAAAGCTTAGAAGCTTCTTGAGTTTTAAAGGAAAATCTTTAACGGTCTCTTTGGAGCTTTGCGCTTTGGGTATTCCAACAAATCTAAACAACAAATACCTCGAAACTCCAATGTCCCAAAAATAGTCACTCGTGATAATTCCTAAAGGACTTATGGACGTGTCATGGGACACGTGTCTTTTAAATCTTTTCTTGGGTTGACACGTGGCACTTATTTTTGACATTTACATCGGATAATTCACACGTTTTCAAGTAACACACGACACTTCTCTTTTCTTAACATGTCATCAATAATGACTTCATCTCTACCACGTTACTCGGGGAGATTTCCCTTCGAGAGTTTTAACAAAGATCGAGTTCATAAACCACCGAAGTATCAAAGCTCCGAAGCAATGAATATTACAAAAAGTAAAAAAATGTTACATTTAATAACTTAGGTTAATCATGATTAAGTATTAATTAATCACTCCATAGTTTCAGACTTCGAGATATTTCCATCCTGTCACATTCAAATCTTCCGAGCGCCGAACCATCGAAGTATTAATGACACTTATGATTGATTAAGGTTAATGATTTCAATAGAGATTGTGAATCACCAGGGTATAATAAATTCTTCGTTAGTAGATCTCTACGAAGACTGATAGACTTTATGAATAAAACACTTTGAATTTCAAAGTTATTTTACCATTTGCTATTAATAGTTTTTCATTCAGTGGAAAGCTTACATACTTCTCTGGTTATAGGCAGGCTAGTTTTATTTCTTTGAGGATTATGGTGCCACGAAAAGTTACAAAGAATCTTGATGCATCACGTGATGATTCCAATCCAAATGCATATGTTTTATTAGACACAACTCCGCAAGTTATGGACGCCATTAAGTCTTGGAATCAGGTTTTTGATATCTTAAAGCATGAGATTATTAATTGTCCAGACGACTCTGCCGAGGAAGACGATGAGTCATTTTCAACCAAGCTTAGATTAGTAGCACAATCAAAACTGCATAAGATTTCCGCATGACCCAAAATTATACCCTACAATGATATGATAAATTGGGCTTTGGAACATGTCGACATCCAAACCAGAAGCGTCATCAACCACCAATAGACCGCCGTTGGCTCTTTCCTACCGGAGAATCTACAAGTAATGTATAAACTTTCCCCTACACCTACTTACAATGCAACTTTTCTTCTAGATTTTGAGAGAAGAGAATGCACTAAATATAGTAGAAATGGTCATGATATAATCAAGACCTGGTGGGGACATCCAGAAAAATTCAGAGCCGACGCTCATGGTATATATGCCATGATGTCCTTATATGCTCATATGTTATATATAGCCATTATGCTCTGTCATCTTTTTGGGAAAAATAACCCTACGAATTTCTTAGTTGAGTGGGTATCCATAATGAATGAAGTAGTTGAGGGTTATACCTTCAATTGGGATAAAATGCTATCTGATAATTTGGCCAAGGAAATTGCCGAGTATCAATCATCAAAATCAAAAGGGAAACCTCCTCCTTTTTACATGTCATCATATATTATGGATGCCATTTGTTTCATGACCCCATTCCGCCTGATGAAATGGAGTTGGACCCCGACCAGTTCTAAGCCAATACATTTTTACCACTCTAAATTATGGGAAGAAAATTCCAAATATTTCTTTTACGAAATCTATCACGCCATAGTGGTATCTATTCACATAGCTATCTATGGTCACCCGTCGCCCATGATTTCAGAAAATATAATGGGGAACTTAGGCACACTTGCAAACTAGTTTATTGAGGAGAATTTCTCGTGCATTAGAGTGGTTCTTTCGTTCCTCCTCATACCCTTCTACAATTTTTACTCGACAGGCTGGTGTGCAGAGAAGTGACATACCAAATAGTAGCAGGAGGCATCAACAAGGAATTGAAAGCAGCTTAGAAAAAAGTTTGGCCAACTTTTCCCATTCAAGTTGGTATGTTCACATTGTTAGATTTTGGTCATTCTAAAGTCGAGGCTGCAACCCTGGAAGATGTCAAGCTAGTTGACATCGAATTCAAGAAACATGATACGCATAAGATAGTGGAGAATCATTTGGCTCAATGCAACATGAAGTGATACATCCATAAGGATTCTCCTTATGATGAGATGTTCAGGGGAGTTAGATCTTATGAAGAAGTTCAAAGCAGATTCCAGACTCTGCCTCCTGACCAACAGGCTGGTTTCCTCGGATTTCAAAAGCATAGACGAAACAGTTCATCGAAGATATTGCAAGGAGAGTCAAAACCCACGCCTTCTTCACAGGAAGCTAAACCCATAGGATCTGAGCCAATTTTCTCCACTAAGCACAAAGTTGAAGAAGTCCCAAAAATTCCAGAAAATTTATTTCAAGAAACAAAAACATCACTTTCAGGACTGAATGATCAACAAGTATTAGCTCGGTTTGAAGCTTTCATGAATCAGGAACAAGTTGTTCCTCATTCAACGCTAATTACTCCAGCTGGCACTCCAAATACAATAGGTCAGGAACATTCTAGAACAATCATGTCTTCTATCACATCATTAACCCCTTTACATACGAGTTTCGGAAATCCTAATTCAGAGCTCATTCATGTTGGTGATATTACTTCTATCTTTCTTGAAGAGGTGACTCCCTCAAGTTTTTTTTAAGCAAGAAACGAAAGGCTATTGTAAAAAGAGAATCTCACCAAAAGGATGGAGTAGTCACTAAAAGGAAAAGATTGGTGTATGATGGGAAAGACCAAGATGATCATAAGTTTGCAAAGGAAGTTGCAGATTCAATAGGGGATTTTGCCACTACCAATCAATGGTTAGTGGACAATTTAACCAAACAACTACAATAGAAATGTCTCTTGGTAGAGAAATTGCAGAATGAGATACATAGTATAGAACATATTGTTAGAAGTAGGATGAATCAATACATTGAACAAATCATGGCTAGTCATCAGTATCAAATGAAGCAGTTACATGATAATCTTGAGCTGCTCTACCAGAGTTCACAGGCCAACAAAGGTTTTATCACTCAGCGGGAAAATTTGATTGAACAGATGCATGCCAAATTGGCCCTAACAAGGAACACCACAATAGATATTACTGCCTTCAAAACACAAGCATCATAAATCAATGAGAAGCTGGAAGTTGTCTAGCAGGAGCTATATCAAAAGGTAGATGCTATTCAGAAACGCTATCAAGCAATAAACCTTTCTCTGAAAAGTATTTATGTCAAGGAAAAAGATGCCTATGTAGCTAGGTCTAAGTTTCAGGAATTTATCATATGGAAGAAGATAGATAATATCCATGGTCTTACCCCTTTATCACATTCTGAACAAGTAAAAGGCGAAATGGCCCTGAAATCATGTGAAACAAATCTGGAAGAAGGCAAGAAACTTGCCAGAGATGCAAAATAGGCTTGTCTGGAGGAATTGTCTTCCGTAAATAAAAAAATAATTGAATTTGAAGGAAATAATATCTCTGAGTCACTGGGATAGATTGAAATAGAAATGAACCAACAAAGCTCTAGAAAGAACAAGGAAAATATTCAGTCGGCCATCCAAAAGATGAACCGGATCGATTTGCTTAAAATCAATGAGTTGTTGGTGAATCCAAGTTTACAGTATTAGATCATAGTCCAAGAAGTAAACAAGATCTAGCAGAAGCTGCCACAAGTACAAAGGAAGATGTTTTCCTTTGAATTGAATGAAAAGATTGAGCCTTCAAGATTCGTGGTAGCATTGATGGACATGTGCACCCAATTCAATAAATAGAGAAAAGCGAATGTAGCTGGGAGAAAATGAAAGAACATACACAATGTCCACTTTCTCCACCAGTACTCTCTCTCTTCTTCCTCACCGCCTACACTTCCCCTCTATCTACACGTCACTTACCCCGTCTATCCCTACCACCTACATTCTCGCATCCACTCATCCCACCTCCTTACTGGACACTTGTCCCCACATCATCCTATTCATGAACAATTACTCTTCCTCGTAACTGTTAGCCATCCCATAATGAGCCAACGCTGAACTACCTGTCCAATTACCACTCCCATATCTTCAACTACAATTCTTTATCCCAGTAAACAAATTCGAAGGGACAGATGGCAAAGACAATAAGCCAATGATTGTGGTGGCCTTAATGGACATGTGTACCGAGTTCAAAGAACAAAGGAAAATGAGTGCATCTGCGAGCAAATGAAGAGACAAATGAAGCGCCAACACATCAAATCAAAACTCAACAATATCTGCATATTGTTATTTCATTTGGATTGTATTCTATTTTTAGGCAGATTTTGTGGGAACTCCAACAGTTTTCAGTTGAGACAATTTTTGTATAAATAGATACATTTTAGATCTATTCAAGGCTGCTTCTTGCCGAATGTAAGAGATAACTTTTTTTGAATATCAATTGAAGTGCAGACAAAGATTCTAAGTTTCGTTCAATTTGAGTTATGTGTTTCCTCTGTGTTTCCATCTCTCTGAATTTCTTTATGTAGTTCTTGAAGAGTGAACAATTACAGTCTAGTACTACATCTATTGTGATCATAATATATCAGAAGTTCATTTAGTAACAACTTTTCCTCTGTTATTACTGTGAGTAAAACAAGACCCGTGACCTGTGTGAATTACAATGTTTTTATCTCCTTTCAAGGGTACATATTCTACTTTTCTTCTACTGCAAACAAGGTGAGACTTATCTGTAATTGATACCTGACTTTGTTTTAACAGTTTTGTAAATCATTTCTACATCATTTGACATTATAATTGTGACTTAGATAACGAGATACAACCTCTGTACCGTCTTATCATTAATCTCATTTAAAGATTATTTCTTAGAAAACTGAAGGTAGAAAAAAGCACTCATAAAAACACTTCATTTAAAATCTTTGATGCCTGACATTATTCTTTGAGCCTTAGAATCAATCTCAGGAACAACATCTTCTTGGCACCATTGCCGGGGACGGAGAAACGAAATCATTTTTCCCCTGGGAGAACGACAAAGTTAAATTTTGGTCTTTGATGGTGAAAAAAGATTGAATACATGAAAAGGTTCTTTTTTCACTTGGCGACTCCATTGTAAACAAAGCTGGCCTTCGGTCGAAAGAATACCAGGAAAAACCCAGACAAAAAGCAGACTACGACAGTTTCGGATCCCGAAAAATTGTGGAAGCCGAAGGAATATCTTAGACAAACTTCTGCATCAACAGGTAAGGTATATCAACCTAGAATTACACAAGTCAACATTAAGATTCCCGTTGAAGAACTAGGTCTTAAATAAAATTTTAAATAAGTTCATTCTGCAGAAGCATCAACAAGTAAGTCTGAAGTTAAACTAGAAACTCCAGAAGTAATTATTCCTGAAATAAAATTTGAGATTGACCAGACCATCCCTATTTCATTGATAGATACTTTTACCAGTGAAAATAAAAAGTCCATTTCAATCCCTACTATCATTAGTACACAACCGATTCTTTCTCTTCCCGAAGTAAAAGATTTTGTTTCCAAAAACTCTGTAGATTATTTTTTATACTCAGATTCATCACCTACTACTTCTCCTATCTATACATCTGGTAAATATGAGAAACCAAGCTTAAGTTTTCCTTTTCCCCCTCATCTAGATCTTCCATATTCTCACGATCATTTTCCTGAACTTCATTCACACCATTCTGAAGTAGTCAAAAGATCAGTAGATTAGTCTTTTGAAGTTTTTGATAATCTCCTTTTTAGTCCTTGAAATCTGTCTCCTAGACTTTCAATGGTCAGTGCTGGAGGTGCAGGGGTTGGTGGACAAGCTTAACCCCCTAGGATATTTTCCAAGGTCGCTGCTAGATATGCTCCCTTATTTCTTCCTGATGCCCTACATGATTTACTTGAAAATTACATGAAGAGCCTCCCTAAATTCATGAGAGAAGGGGATTTAACAACAACAAAACATATAGCCTTTTTCGATCAATTTGTTGATATTCTTGGTGTTGAGCATGAGGATGTTTACACAAGACTGTTAGTAAAAATTTTTGAAGGACAAGTAAGAACTTGGTTCAGAGGACTTCCAGTAGGTTCTATACCATCATATAATGATCTGGAAACTTCCCTCATAAGGCAATGGGGTGAGAAAAAAGATCATCTTTATTACTTAACTGAATTTAGACCCTTGAGAAGAAGACATCAGAATTAGTCCTAGAGTTCATTCAAAGATTTAATAAGCTTTATCACAAAATCCCGGCTGAAGTTAAACCTTCCCATCCAGTTGCAAAAGTCACTTTTGCAGGAGATTTTGATTATGATTTCGCTCTACTTTTGAGAGAAAGAAGATCCACTACTTTAGCAGGGATGCAAGATGATGCTATAGAGATTGAATCAAATATGATGGCATCCAGGAATTTGAAAACTAAAGTTGAGATGGGAACAAGAGAACCTAGGTGTTTTAAAGAACATGCAGAGCCCTCTAGATCTGGAAAATCTGCAAAGGAAAAAATGAATGAGATGGAAAAAATGATTAAATATCTACTGAACAAAATTTCCAGGATAGAAATGGAACAAGCCAAACCTGATCCATATGTTAGAAATCAATTCAGGAGAAATCCTAATCCTCAGATACAACAAAGGCAAATAAAAAATGAGGAACACAAGATTCAAGCTCCTTTTAAAACTGAGAATTTCATACATAGAGATGAGGTGAAAGATTATGTTTAATTAGATGAATATATAAACAACCTCAATGATGATGTTCTTGAGCCTCACCTAACCAAACATGATTATGAGAAATCCTTGGATCTGGAATCTATGTTTAATGATGATGAAAATATCAACAATTTGGGAGAATCTACATACAAAGGTCTTGTTGATTCAATAATGGCCGAGCTTCAACATAAATATGATTTGAGGCCAAGAGAAAAAACTTCTACAAATATTCCACCAAAAAAGATTGTATCACAAAACAAAGAAAATGAGGCAGCAGTTACAAAACCATCAACTGAAATGCAAGCTTCGCAAATAAAGCAAGTTGAAATGAAAGCAGTACTGGCTAAGAAGTCAGAAAATAAAGAATCAAAAACTCAGATCAGGGAAATTGAAAAACCAATTGGGACTTTCAATTTAGAGAATGAACTTAATAAAATTAAAATTCCAATGCCTCTGGTTGAACTTGCTAGGAACCCAATCTATAAAAAACAAATCGCTAAAGAAATAAATATTTCTGACGTTGAATGTCAAGCTGTTGTTATCAATTTGCAGGATGAGATACCTACAATCATGTTTGGACTACACATTGAAAATAGTAAGGATTATGTTGCTCCTTTCTATATTACACTGACTGTGCACGATCATTTACTTCACAATTGCATGTTAGAATCCGGAGCTTCGCATAATTTAATGCCTAAGATTATCATGGAAAAATTGGGCCTTGAAATTACTAGACCTTATAAAGATTTATACTCGTTTGATTCTAGAAAGGTTAAGTGTCTGGGTATGATTAAAGATTTAGTTGTAAATCTTGCTCAAGTTCCTATGAAAAGTATTCTTATGGATGTGCTTGTTGCTGACGTTCCTGCTAAGTATGGAATGCTTCTATCCAGATCTTGGGGTGCCAAGCTAGGAGGATCGGTTCAACTAGACATGACCTATGTTACAATTCCAATTTTTGGTAGACAATTTACTCGACTGTACAAAGAAACTAGACTAGTGTATACTGCAAGTGACCCTCAAAACCCCAATAAATACCCAATCTATGTTGCTGATCAAGATTTAGGCAATTGTATATTATCCATAGATGATGATTTTGAAGAATGTATAGAAGAAGAAAATCAAAAGATAGAATTCTCAAAGAAAAATATAAATGTTAGAGAAGGGATGTGGAAAATGTTCTTTGATGGTGCTTCATCCAGCGAAGGAGCAGGAGCTGGAGTTTTATTTGTGGCACCAGGTGATGAGTATATCATTCCTTTCTCTTATAGATTACAATGGGATGTTGATTATACCAATAATGTATGTGAATATGAAGCTTTAGTTTTAGGATTAGAAGCTGCAAGAAAATTAAAAATCAAACATTTGATAGTTTATGGTGATGCTGAGCTCATTGTAAAACAAATAAAACAACAATATCAAGCTAAGCATCCGAGATTGAGATCATATATAAATTGTGCCTGGGATATAATAGAGAATTTCTTCTTGTCTTTTAATATCCACTCTATTCCCAGAATGCAAAATCAACAAGCTGACTCTTTAGCCAAAGATGTTGCGACTTTCATACCACCTATTGTTTTGAAGCTGAAATATCATATTGAGATGAGGCACAGACCTTCGATTCCAAAAAATGTTTAACATTGGTAAGTTTTTGAAGATGATGAACAAATAAAACAATTTATGGAGATGGTAGATGAGTTTTCTGAGACCCACATTGATCAATAAAATCAGAATGATCCTGCTTGGATTATGCAGGAAGGAGAAAATCCAGAAAAATTCCAAGA
Source organism: Picea sitchensis (assembly GCA_010110895.2). Lineage (NCBI taxonomy): Eukaryota > Viridiplantae > Streptophyta > Pinopsida > Pinales > Pinaceae > Picea > Picea sitchensis. Next base: position 206,299 of record SNQJ01S0011728.1, on the reverse strand, counting down.
TAAAATTGCAAATCACCGCATGCTCTTAGTTAAAAACAATCATATTTCCAGAGGTCTTATCCCTCTAGAAAGTTTGTTTGACTAGGATGAGATAACTTTAAAGTCTACTTTGCGACCTCAACCTGAAGAAGTTGAAGATTGTAATGTAGGAACTAATGAAAATCCCAAGATGGTCAAAATATCAAAATATCTTCCAACACAAATAAAGAGTAAATATGATGAGTTACTTAAATAGTATAAAAATGTTTTTGCATGGTATTATGATGATTTAAAAACTTATGATACTTATGTTATTGAACACAAGATTCCCTTCAAACATGGTATTAATCCTTTTAAGAAAAAACTTAGATAGATAAACCCAATTCTTCTGCCAGTAATAGAAAAGGAAGTTAAAAAACTCCTTGATGAAAAAATCATTGTTCCCCTCAGATACTCTGAATGGGTGGCCAATTTGGTCCCTGTTAGGAATAAAAACGGTGAGATAAGACTCTGTGTTGATTTTATGAACCTAAATCGGTCTTCTCTTAAAGATAACTACCTGCTCCAAAAAATGGACCATGTTTTAGAGAAGGTAGTAGGGGCGAACATAATTTCCATGATTGATGGTTTCTTAGGATATAATCAGATTGTTGTTCATGAAGATGATAGATAAAAGACTACATTTACTACTCCATGGGGAACTTTTATGTATGATAAAATTCCTTTTGGTTTAATGAATGTAGGAGCAACGTTTCAGAGAGCAATGGATATCGCATTCATCGGTGAGAGAGATAAGTTTGCTGTTATTTATCTAAATGATCTGACAATTTTTTCTAACTCTGATGCAGAACATTTGGTGCACCTCAAACAAACTTTTGAAAAGTGCAGAAAGTTTGGTTTGTCCCTAAACCCCCAAAAATCACACTTTGCCATGCAGGAAGGTAAAATTTTAGGACATAGTTTCAAAAGATGGAATTAAGGTTGATCCTAAACGAGTTGAGGCTATTGACCTGATTAACATTCCTAGAAATAGAAAAGAGATTCAATATTTTTTGGAAAAGATCAATTTTTTAAGGAGATTTGTTCCTAAATTTGCTGAAATAATAAAATTGATTACATATATGCTAAAAAAGGACAACGAAGTAAAATGGACTGCAGAAGCCAAAGCATCTTTCGAGCGTGTTAAGAAATCCATAGGAGAAGCACCAGTATTGGTAAGTCCTGACTATACAAAATAATTCTTAATCTTCTCCTTTGCTTATGAACATACTGTTGCAACAATGCTCCTTCAAAAGAACGAAGAAGGATTTGAACAACCAATAGCCTTTTTTCAGAAAAAGCCTCAGAGATGCAAAGCTAAGATATGACATTCTCGAAAAACAAGCTTATGTGATGGTGAAGGCTCTCAAGGTTTTCCGAACATAAGTCTTGCACTCCAAAATAATTGCTTATGTACCAACAAATGCAATTAAAAACATCTTGGTTAAGCCAAACAATGATGGAAGAATAGGTAGACGGTTGGCTAAAATTCAAGAGTTTGATTTAGAAGTGAAACCAACAAAACTAGTGAAAGGTCAAGGTCTGGCAAGGATGTTAGCCAAATCAAATTTCAGAGCGCTTAGAATAAATAACTTCGAATCACATGATTCTCTTCTATATATAGAGGAAATCGACGATCAAGCACCTATAATTCTGATTGAAGATAAGTTTTCTTCCTCTGCTTGGTACAATGATATTGTTACATACCTCCTTACTCTTCAATGTCCAAATAACATGACTCCTTCTAAAGCAAGAACTTTAAATCTACATGCAATTAAGTATTGCATTAGATATGGAAAGCTATACTCAAAAGACCCTTTGGGTTTCCTGTTATGTTTCCCGATAGAATCCGAAACAGAAGGTGTCATTGATGAATTTCATGAAGGAGTATGTGAAGGAAATCAAGCATGGAGAGCAACAACTTACAAAATTTTAAGGGCATTATATTATTGGCCAAAATTGTTTACCGATGTGAATGCAAGGGCCAGAGGTTGCAATTCATGCCAACTATTTGCTGGTAAGCAAAATCCTCCTGCCTTACCTTTAATTCCAGTAAAAGCTGAAGCTCCTTTCCAACAATGGGGCTTAGACTTCATTGGAGAAATTCATCCACAATCGAGTGCTCAAAATAGATGGATTCTAACTGCTACTGATTATTTTACGAAATGGGTTGAAGCCATTCCAACTCAGAATGCTACAGATTCAATAGTGATAAATTTTTTGGAAGAAAACATCCTAACAAGATTTGGTTTTCCTAGGAAAATAGTTACTGATAGTGCTCATGATTTTAAATCTATTGCAATGATCAATTTTTGTCAGAAATACAATATTATTTTAGGTCATTCTACAACTTATTATCCTCAAGGAAATGGTTTGGCTGAATAATCTAACAAGAGTTTGATGACTATAATCAAGAAAATTTTGACAAAAAATAAAAAAGCTTGGCATATACACTTAAAATACGCATTATGGGCAAACCAAATTGGCACCAAGAAATCTATAGGTATGTCTCCTTTCCAATTAGTTTATGGTACCGATGTTATTCTTTCTATTAATCTTTCTCTTCCTGTAATGAAACTCTGGCAGGATGCAAATGAAGAGCCAATTGATGTTATGAGAAGAATAAATCAAATCATCAAATTTCAACAAAACAAAGTAGAAGTGGATGATAAGATTAAAAAATACCAGGATAATATGAAAGCCCTTTTTGATAAAAAATATAAAGACAGAGAGTTTCTTCCTGGTGATTTAGTTTTAAAATGGGAAGCTAGAAAGGAAGATGCAGGGAAACATGGAAAATTCGATCATCTCTGGTTTAGACCTTTCAAAATTGCAGCTGCTGAGGGAAAAAAATCATCCTCGCTGGAAAATCTTAATGGAGAGATTCTTGAGGCCCCTATCAACGGGCGCTATTTAAAACATTTCATGCAGTAGTTACATTTTAGATTTCCATTGTATATATCAGATTGGATTGACACTGGAAAATTTAATTTTCAATTTTTCTTTTCTTTTTGTAAATTATCTGAGTCATTTGATCATTTGTTGTAAATATTTTCAATAAATTTATGATTGCTTGATGTCATTAAAACGAAAAATAAAAACGTCTGTATCACATATCATCTCTATTCTACAAGATTATCTGATATTTTATATTTCATTCCTTTTGCATAATAGATCTTGTTGAACAAGAGATGAGACTGAATAAAAGCTCGACACTTGTCTTTCAAGCATTTGATTTCTCTAAAAACATGTGATAAATAAATAATCTGCCTTGCTGAAATTTTAAAAGGAAAATAAGGTATGAGTCCCTACTCTTCTTATAGTTCAAATAAAATTTAAAAATTATTTTTGAAATGAATGTGAAGGAAAGTTTTTCTCATGATGATATTATCACCTGACCTAAAAATCAGAGGTGTGTAAAATCATAACTTGAAGTGTCATGTTGATAAATTTTAAAGCCATCTCTGAAATGAAAATAAAAATAATAATAAATGAACTCGAAAGAAATCCGAATTTAAGACACAAACTCATGTAGGATTAGGATATTTTGTTTCAGATCCTTTGAATCCTTGATTTGGTTATTTTTACCTATCCCCAAGTTCTTATCCACTTCATATTTTCTTTCTCCTTTCTTATTTTCTTTTAGTCTTCATAGAAATAAAGAAACTTACCTCGACTCTGAAAACTTAAAAAACATATTTTCAAAACCAGATTAGGCGAAAATATTTATATTCCTTTGATTTTAATTGAAAAAGTGTGTCTAGGCTAATCCTGATAATTTTAGCTCTGCTATCAGACTTTAAACTGACTAATTCGCTCAAGGTTGAACCCTGAAAAAATTAAAATTCCCCAAAAAATTCTCCTATAGGTGAAGATGTATTGAATATTGGAAGAACGTTAGTTTCAGAGTATTCTTAAAATTGTTGACATACTTTCTTTTTAGTCTAAAGGTTTTAAGTAGATATCACCCCTCGTATGTTACATACAAATTGATTGCCCCCACTTCAAAATATTAAAATATAAGACAAATGGTGAAAGGAAATTCATAATTTGATTTCCCCCATCTTTTCCAAAAGAGATGATAAAAGGAAATTCGTATATCGATTGCCCTCATCTCAGTGAAATGAAAAAGTGTTAATTGAAGTGGTGAAAGGAAATTGAATGGGAGAAGTAGATAACTTCACCGAGGTATTGAATAGGCTCGATGGCAGTGAATAAATATCTATGAGATCTGTAAGGCTGTCATACATATCTATATATCATACTTTGTTATCTAGTTCTCTTTCTGATGATTTTTACATCCTAAACCAACTAGGGATTCCCTAAATAAATATGTTACATCTACTTAACCTTGAAGTGAACAAAGTAGATCGAAGCCTGATATTTTAGTTACAATTATTTTGATTATGTTAAACAATTTCGAAATCAATTTTAGGAAAAGGAAATTTTAAATAGCCTAACTTGAGATTTATCATTAAACATGTTTTCAAAGTTTTTGAGATTTGGTTAAGTTCATTTTTCTATGTATGATTAATTCTTAAATAAAACTAGAAAAAGTTTTTCAAAAAGAAATAATGACTCCATTTACCCAATAAAGGTACTTGGTCTACTGTTTTTTCATGCTTCACGGGAGCCACAATCCCCAGATGGAGACTATGTTAGAACACATATAATTTTGAGCTTTTGAACTTTAGATTTTGCCTCTTAGAAACACAAATTTTTACCCAAAAAGAAAAAAACTTAGAGAGTTGCCTTTTAATTTTAAAATAAATCCATTGGTTGTTATTTGTCAATAAGGCGCTTACAATATCTATCGTCGATGAGTTACTCTAATTTGATCAAACGATCCTAATGATCTTTGAAGTTTAGAAGCTTCTTGAGTTTTAAAGGAAAATATTTAACGGTCACTTCAGAGCTTCGTGCTTCGGGTATTCCAACAAATCTAAACAAAAAAAACCCCGAGACTCTGAAGTCCCGAAGATAATCACTCGTGATAATTCCTAAAGGACTTACGAACCCGTCATGGGACACATGTCTTTTAAATATTTTATTGGGTTGACACGTGGCACTTATTTTTGATTTTTACGTCGGATAATTCACATGTTTTCAAGTGACATGTGGCACCTCTCTTTTCTTAACACGTCATCAAGAATGACATCATTTTTTCCACATCACTCTGGGAGATTTCCCTTCGGGAGTTTTAACAAAGATCGAGTTCACAAACCATCGAAGTATCAAAGCTTCGAAGTAATGAATATTACAAAAAGTAAAAAGTGTTTTAAAGAGTTAATAAAACATTTAATAACTTAGGTTAATCATTATTAAGTATTAATTAATCACTCCGCAGTTTCAGACTTCGGGAGATTTCCATCCTGTCACATCCAAAGCTTCCGAACACCGAACCATCGAAGTATTAATGACATATATGATTGATTAAGATTAATGATTTCAATAAATATTGTGAATCACCAGTTAATAAATTCCATTAAGTTTCTAATAAATTATTCGTCAATAGATCTATACGAAGACCGATAGACTTTATGAATAAAACACTTTGAATTTCAAAGTTATTTTACCATTTTCTATTATCATTTTTTCATTCAGTGAAAATCTTATAGACTTCTCTTGTTACACACATGCTAGTTTTATTTCCTTGAGGATTATGGTGCCACAAAAAGCTGCAAAGAAGCTTGATGCATCAGGGGATGATTCCAATCCAAATGCAGATGTTCTATCAGACACAACACTGCGAGATACGAACACCATTAAGTATTGGAAGCACATTTTTGATATCTTAGAGCATGAGATTATTAACTGTCCAGACGAATCTGCTGAGGAAGACGATGGGTCCTTTTCCGCCAATCTTAAATCGGTAGCATAGTCAGATCTGCATAAGATTGTCACACAACCTAGAATTATACCCTACAATGATATGATAAATTGGGCTTTGGAAAATGTCGACATCCAAACCAAAAGCGTCATCAGCCACCAACAGAACGTCGTCAACTCTTTCCTACCCGAGAATCTACAAGTAATGTATAAGATTTCCCCTACACCTAAATATACTTACAATGCAATTTTTCTTCTAGATTTTGAGAGAAGAGAATACACTTAATACGGTAGAAATGGTCATGATATAATCAAGACCTGGTGGGGACATCCGGAAAAATTTAGAGCTGACGCTCATGGTATGTATTTCATGGCGTCCTTAGATACTCATATGTTATATATATCCATGATTCTCTATCGTCTATTTGGGAAAAATAACCCTACACATTTCTCAGTTGAGTGGGTAGCCATAATGAATGAAGTAGTCGAGGGTTATACCTTCAATTGGGATAAAATGCTATCTGATAATTTGGCCAAGGAAATTGTTGGGTATCAATCATCAAAATCAAAAGGGAAACCTGCTCCTTTTTACATGTTAGCATATATTATGGATGCCATTTGTTTCATGACCCTATTCCCCCTGATGAACTGGAGTTGGACCCTGACCAGTTCTGAGCCAATACATTTTTACCACTCTAAATTATGGGAAGAAAATGACAAAGATTTCTTTTACGAAATATGTCACAACGTAGTGGTACCTGTTCACATAGCTACTATCTATGGTCACCTGACACCCAGGATTTCAGAAAACATTATGGGGAACTTAGGCACACTTGTAGACTAGTTTATTGAGGATAATTTCTCCTACATTAGAGTATTTGGTTCTTTCGTTCCTCCTCATGCCCTTCCACAGTTTTTACCCAACAGGATGGTGTGTAGAGAAGTGGCATACCAAACAATAGCAGGAGGTATGAACAAGGAATTGAAAGCAACTCAGAAAAACGTTTGGCCCAATTTTCCCATTCAAGTTGGTATGTTCATATTGTTATATTTTGGTCTTTCTAAAGTTGAGGCTGCGACCCTAGAATATGTCAAGCTAATTGATATCGAATTCAAGAAACATGATTCGCATAAGATAGTGGAGAATCATTTGGCTCAACACAACATGAAGCGATACATCCATGAGGATTCTCCTTATGATGAGACGTTCATGGGAGTTAGATCTTATGAAGAAGTTCAAAGCAAATTCAAGACTCTACCTCCTGACCAACATGGTGGTTTCCTCAGCTTTCAAAAGCACAAAAGAAATAGTTTACCGAAGATATTGGAAGGAGAGTCAAAACCCATGCCTTCTTCACATGAAGCTAAACCCACGAGATATGAGCCAAGTTTCTCCACTAAGAACAAAGTTGAAGAAGTCCAAAAAAGTCCAGAAAAGTTATTTCAAGAAATAAAAACATAACTGTTAGGATTGAGTGATCAACAAGTATTAGCTCGGTTTGAAGCTTTCATGAACCAGGAACAAGTTGTTCCTCATTCAACGTCTGCTACTCTTGCCGACACTCAAAATACAACAGGTCAGGAACATTCCACAAAAATCATGTTTTCTGTCACATCATTAACCCCTTTACAAATGAGTTTTGGAAATCCCAATTCAAATCTCATTCATGTTGGTGATATTACTCATATCTAACCTAAAGAGATGCCTCCCTCAAGTTTCGTTTTCAGCAAGAAACAAAGGGCTATTGTAAAAATAGAATCTCACCAAAAGGATGGAGTAGTCACTAAACGACAAATATTGGTGTATGATGCGAAAGACCAAGATGATCCTAAGTTTGCAAAGGAAGTTGCACATTCACTAGGGGTTGTTTCCACTTCCAATCAATGGTCAGTGGACAATTTAACCAAACAACTGCAACATAAATGTCTCTTGGTAGAGCAATTGCAGAATGAGATACATAGTACAAAACAGATTGTTAGAAGCAGGATGAATCAAGACATCGAACAAATCAGGGCTATTCATTAGTATCAAATGAAGCAGTTACAGGATAATCTCAAGCTTCTATACTAGAGTTCACATACCAACAAAGGTTTGATCACTCACTGGGACAATTTGATTGAACAGTTGCAGGCCAAATTGGCCCTAATAGAGAACACAACAATATATATTACTGCCTTCAAAACACAAGCATCATAAATCAATGAGAAGATGGAAGTTATCCAACATGAGATATATCAAAAGATAGATGCTATTCAGAAATGCTATCAGGCAATTAACCTTTCTCTAAAAAGTATTTATGTCAAGGAAAAATATGCATGTGCAACTAGGTCCAAGTTTCAGGAATTTATCCTATGGAAGCAGAAATCTAATATCCATGGTCTTACCCCTTTCTCACTTTCTGAACAAGTAAAAGGTGAAATGGCCCTGAAATCCTGGGAAACAAATCGGGAAGAAGGAAAGAAACTTGCCAGAGATGCAAAAGAGGCTTGTCTGGAGGCATTGCCTTCCGTAAATAAAAAAATGATTGAATTTGAAGGAAATAATATCTCCGAGTCATTAGGACAGATTGAAATAGAGATGAACCAACAAAGCTCCATAAAGAACAAGGAAAATATTCATTCAGCCATCCAACAGATGAACCAGATCTATTTTCTTAAAATCAATCAATTGTTGGTGAATCCAATTTTACAGTATCAGATCACAATCCAAGAAGTAAACAAGATCTAGGAGAAGTTGCCACAGGTACAAAGGAAGATGTTTACCTTTGAATTGAATGAAAATATTGATCCTTCAAGATTCGTGGTAGCATTGATAGACATGTGCACCCAATTCAATGAACAGATAAAAGTGAATGTAGCTAGGAGAAAATGAAAGAACATACACATCGTCCACTTTCTCCGCCGATACTCTCCCTCTTCTTCCTCACCACCTACACTTCCCCTCTCTCTACATGTAATTTACCCCATCTATCGCTACCACCTACATTCTCGCATCCACTCATCCCACATCCTTATTGGACACTTGTCCCCACGTCATCCTATTCGTGAACAATCACTCTTCCCCATAACTGTTAGCCATCCCATAACAAGTCAACACTGAGCTACCTGTCCAATTACCACCTCCATATCTTCAAATTCAATTCTTTATCCCAGTAAATGCATTCGAAGGGACATATGGCAACAAAATCAGATGGCAAAGATAGTAAGCCAATGATTGTGGTGGCCTTAATGGACATGTGTACCCAGTTCAAAGAACAAAGGAAAATGAGTGCATCTGCAAGCAAATGAAGAGACAGATAAAGAGCTAGCACATCAAATCAAAACTCAACAATATCTGCATGTTGCTATTTTATTCATATTGTGTTCTACTTTTATGTAGATATCGTGGGAAGTCCAACGGTTTTTAGTTGAGACAATTTTTGTATAAATAGATAGATTTTAGATCTATTTGAGGTTGTTTCTTGCCGAATGTAAAAGATAAAACTTTTTTTGAATATCAATAGAAGTGCAGACAGAGATTCCAAGTTTCGTTCAATTTGAGTTATGTGTTTCCTTCGTGTTTCCATCTCTCTGAATTTATTTATATAGTACTTGAAGAATGAATGATTACAATTTAGTACTACATCTACTATGATCATAATATATCAGAAGTTCATTCAATAACAACTTTTCCTATGTTATTACTATGAGTAAAACAAGACCTGTGACCTGTGTGAATTACTTCATTTTTATCTCCTTTCAAGGGTGCATCTTCTACTTTTCTTCTACTGCAAACAAGGTGAGACTTATCTGTAATCGATACCTGAATTTGTTTTAACAGTTTTTAAAATCATTTCTACATAATTTGACATTATAATTGCGACTCAGATAACGAGATACAACCTTTGTACCGTCTTATCATTAATTTTATTTAAAGATTATTTCTCCGAAAACTGAAGGTAGAGAAAAGAACTCATAAAAACACTTCATTTAAAATCTTTGATGCATGACATTATTCTTTGAGCCTTAGAATCAATCTCAGGAAAAACAAGTCCAACATTCTAAGTACACTTCAAGGAGCTTATGAATAAATTCTTTAAAAGCTGCGACACACCTCTTGAAAAACCTGTAGGTTCATTCTTCAGTCCAAAGGGCATCATTGTGCACTAGTAACTTCCTCACTATGTTGCAAAAGTAGTCTTATACTTGTCTTCTTGTGCAATTCTTATCTAGTGATATCCTGAGATTCCATATGTGAAATAATAGGCTTCCTGCCCCCCTACATTCTCTAGCACTTCATATGTGAAAGGTGTTTGAAATGGATCATGCAGACATGCATCATTTATCTTCCTTAGGTATACACAAATCATGATTCCCCTTGTTTTCTTATCTTGTACCACCATTGGACTTATCCATTCTGACTCCACCACTAGTTCAATAATCTTTGCTTCCAACATTCGGTCTATCTCTGCTTTCAACTTCTCTTTATACTTCGGATTTAACTTGTACGGTCTCTATCTCACTCGCTTAGAATCTGGTTTCAAAGGGATATTAATTTCTCCCAACTCCCTAGATACCCCCTTCATCTCTGAGAATGTAGTTGGGAATAGATCCTGATCCTCGCGCAATAAATCTACAATCTTCTCCACAGTTTCATCATTCCAATAATCGCTTATCTGTGCAAATTTTGGATTTTCCTTTGTCCCAATATTTACCTTTCGTGTCTTTAGTGGTTGTGCATATGCAACAAATTCAAGCTCCGGTCCTTCTACTATGTGTTCCCCCTCGGTTTCAGGTGCTTTCATATTCCTAGGATCTTCCTCATCTTGTTCTTCTTTAGCAACATTATAACATTCTTGTAATTCATGAACTGTCATAGAATATTTGTGCACACTACACATAGGTATTACCTCCATCGTCCCTTCTTCTGAAAAAATCTTGTTTCTAATGACCTGTAAAGATGCATCTACTGTTGGAGATTCATGTTCAAAAGTAAATGTTACCTTAAACCTTTGAATTAGCTAGTCTCAGTTTGTTGTTTCTTTGTGCATTTCTAGTTCCAAGTACCATTTCTTAGGAATTGTATCTAGTGTATGTACAAACATGTGCGTCCATTCCTCCTTCGAGATCAAACTCCATATGTCTCTGTAATGTACAATATGATATGGTGGGTCACTTACTCCTGTATATTTTTGAGAAGTATAGTCAACCTCAGTACCGAATCTTACTTGCATTAGTCTTTTTCATTGCAACCGGTCTTCCATTCCCTCTTTATGTGCAACCCTCCATATGGATGGAGTGGCCTTCAATACAACATCTAATGCCAACAATATTTTTTGTTTGGGTACCTGCAACTTAAACTCCTTAACAAACGAGCTTATATCAATCAATCCATCATACTTGGGTGGATCAAATAACTCTATTCCAATCCAACGCAATGATCGAGTTATGTGTGTACATCATCTCGTTGATACTTCATGCATCCTTTGCTGCCAATGTTTCGGACCTTCCTCTGAGTCCGATGCACATGAGCTAATGCTTCTCCAACTTAGTGCACCATTTGCAGTGGGGTTAACATAGTCATTCATTTGCACAATCATGTTATACAAATTGTCAATTTCATTCCCTTTTGTTGGCTCTATGTACCTCTTTCCTTTTGTCAGATCCAATGGTGTAATAACCTTCAAGTCCCCTACTTCGAAGATCATTTAACTCTTCTTTAGATTAATGATCACATGATTTTCAAAGGCCCATTCTAACCCCATTAGTGTTGAATATGGTTGACTATTATCCACGATCTCAATGACTTCAAAATCTGTTGTATTGGGCACACTATCTATATTCACAGGTACTCTTGTCAATCATCCAATTGGTACTATCTTGTGTTGGTTTTCCAATATCAACTAAATCGAAGACCATATTAACTTGGGATTCCACATCATTTCCCCTTTCTTCTTTGGTAACACATTTACATCAAAACCCAAGTCTAAAATAATGTTATCCACATAATATTCCCCAATCTGCGCACTTAATCTGAACTCTCCGTTGGTCCTCTTTTTACGCAGTACTTGATTCACTACCCTCTATGCAACATGAGTTCCTCTTTCTTGTGCACAATGATCAATCATGTCACATAATTCACTCAGTTTAGTTTCATCTTTCATCATTTATACATAACTTCTTAGAAACTCTCTTAGAGTACTTACCTTCTCTAGTGGATTTTCTGGTATAGTACATTCATAGACTGGAGGCATGTCGACCACATGAGGCACAACTGATTTTGATGCTACCTAATCCAGTCCTAGTATCTCTTTTCTTTCCCTCTTATAAGTCTCCTTTTCTTGCTGAGGGTCAAACGTCGACATAGGTCCTTCTAATTTCCTCACCCATTTCTCAACCTACTTCCCTCCATTTGTTGCATCATCTCCTGTTCTAGCTCCTCCATGAATAACAACTGCTATTCTAGGTCCTTCATTGACTTTCTCAGCCGATATCTTCTGTACGTTCTGATTTGTGTTTTGGTTCTGATTTCCTCTTTCCTACCACTTTGCAAGTAGGTGAGGGCAATATTTTGTCACATGATCCAACACTCTACAATATGTGCAGGTTGTACAAGGATTCAGGTAGTCATGAGATAAGTGTCTTGGTTGATTACAATTGTAACATATTATTGGTCCTCTACCTCCTCTGCCAAAATTTAATCTGCCTCGACCTTTGCCAAAATTTACTCTGCCTCGACCTCTTCCAAATCCTCATCAGTTTCCTGTATTAAAGCCTCTCTAATTGTTATATTGTGGACCACCTCCTTCTGCTGCACCATTCTCTTCCTGAATCCTATACATATCTGAAGTGTGCTCTCTCATCAAATAAAATGCGTGACAATCCTTCTCTTTATGCCCACCTGACTCGCAAAAGTTACAAAATAGAGTCCTTGGCGTGCTTTGGTAATTCTATAATAATGGACACTTATTCATATGATGTCCCCATTTCTTACATATTTCATAGTATTGTTGGACACACCTACCACACTTAGAGGGGGGGAAGGGGGGTGAATGAGTGTGGGGATATTTTTCCCAAAACTTCCCTCTTACACAAAAAATCCTTAGTTAACATTCAACATTTTCTCATTACTCATTGTTGTCATTTATAATTAGTTAGATGTGAATACATATCAAAAACATATATCAACAACATATAATCAACAAATCATCTCCACAAGGAACACAAAGAACACAAGATGCATGTACAATTTTTCTTTTTATTATGGACTTCAATCCGAGGTTTTTTTAGCAACCATTGAATAGAGTACAAGTCTACAAGAGAAACAACTCTATATGAAAGACTCAACTTACATTTTCAGCATCAAATGAGATGAGGCAACAATCCTCAACATATATCAATCTGTCAACATAAACAAGTGTATCAACCATGCACCAACCTGTGCCAAACAACCTGTAATCAACCTGTACCATAAACAAGTGCATCCAACCATGTACCAAGT